>JAWPHD010000313.1:0-510530 GCA_037043455.1 Cyrtodaria siliqua | reverse complement strand
TGCTGAAACTTCTGTGAAAAATGCTCTTCCGAATCAAATGACTGTAGTTCTTAAAGCGCTAGATGATGAAAAAGTTTTCATGCGAGATTTTGAAAGAAAATTGAAAGATCAAATGAACGATTTTGAGAAGTTTACACAGCAAACAATAATGACACAAATGGCAACAATTAAACACAATGTGGATTCAAGTAAGAATGAAACAGATAACTTAAAAATAAGACTGAATTCAGTTGAATCATCTGTTGCTGATGTGGAAGATAAACAGACAGAGGAATATTTTTTACATCGCCTTTGTCAGATCGAATCGGCAGTATTGATTACAGAACAGGAACAACATCAAGGTTTAAGTATTGCACTAAATATATTCAATGCATGTTCATTTTTTTAATTATATTTATTTCATTTCCAAAGTAGAATAATCTGATGCATATCGAGTTCAAGAGCATTAATGGTATCAAGTACGTGTAGATTTTTATACTGGTAAGCACAAGTATATATACGGATAAACCATTTACACCGGTAAACAACCGTTTACACGGAAAAATTAACAATATCAAATCCAATAAGAACTTACTACTGGATTTTTACAGAACGAAAATAATTACTAGTGAAATAGTTAAATCAATAATCTAGCATGGCTGATTGGTTATCTCGGAGCTAATACATCTCCTGTCAATACCTCTGACGTCACGTATGTTACCCGGTTAAACTTCATTTTAAATGCCAGAAAACGCGTTAACCATGAACACGTTATTTTAAACGCCAGGTGCAATACAAACATGCAATTAAGAATGATATAGCGCTAAGCTAAATTGTGAGAATTTCTTTGTATTATATTAGTCTTTCAAAAAACTGTGTAATACTATCAAGTACATAAAAATCATGTCAGATATGAAACAAGATATTTCCAACGGGTTATATTTTGCAAGACTTGGTATCGATGTTATTCAAGTCCCACCCAGCAGGTATTAATCTGGCACAATATAAACCCGCTGGAATTATGTTATATTTTAAGTCAATATCCTTAATTTGTCCTCTTTTTTTAAGCAGCCAGTCTACTAAATGATGGTGTCGTAGCATTTACGGTTGGTCAAGATTCCAATGTGATCATATATATGAACGACAGTATTCCATTCAACAAGGTAGATATTAAAAAGTTTGACCTTGATAAAAATCTGATAATTAACAGATATATTTTAGAGTTGTTTCTAGGAATGTGTCGATAATTTATTACACAAGTATGTATACATGTCAGCTCGCAGGAAACAGTCAATCAAACACATTTATATAAAAAAGAAACAATTACAAAGAGTAACAGACGCAAGGTATGCTACGCCACATAAAAGGGTCGACAAAGGGGTACCACCTTGAAACGGTCAATGGTAAAATGGGTACTGAGGTTTAAATCAGGTTGTTTTCATTAATACACATCAAACATTTTCGTTACAATCAATTTTGGACCATTTGAAACAAAATGTCCCAGAGGGCTTGTATCAGTCTACTTGGTAATCTGATAGGGTAAGGTAATTAATTAAAGAACCAAAAGGCTCATGAATACGGGACATGAGCATGAATGGAAATTATATTGAATGAAAGGAAAACAATGTTTAGCCCCTTGCCAAGAGCACTAAAGGTTCTACAAATAAACTATTTCATAACTTTTGTATTTAATACACGAGCCTCCCTTAACAACAAGAGTATTCACATGACATACTATATAGCATATAAACTCGTATTACGATTTTGACCTATTTTGGATGAAAAATAAACTTATTTTCTCTTTTTTTTATTTCCGCTAAATATTCAAAAAAAATACACGTCCTGAATACACGTTGTGAATTATTCTGTCCTTAGCTAAACGAAATCATACATTGAACATTCTCCCCAATTTCAAAAGTTTTAATTTAATTTTAACAATCAGTAGAAAATTACTCCACATAACCAGGTATAACGTAATGCCAAAGTTCAAAGTTAAAAATGGTTGAATATGTAACTTGTGCAATTTCACAATTTATTGTATATCCATTTATATGTATTAGTGTTTAACCTTGTTAAAATGTTGATCAGTACTCAAAATTTAGTCTTTTAATATGAAGTAATATGAAGCATCAATTTAATTTGTTTATGCTACTGTACAATAATTATTCTAAATTATAAAATTGTGGATAGATATTCTTATTTTTTGCAGACAATTACAGAAATTGGAGCTCAGGTAAACTCCGGTGTATTCACATTTCAACAAGTTGGGATCTATAAGTTTCAAGTTTACATCCGAGGCAGAGCTTTCAATTCCTACCATAACAACAGCTTATCTACCGGATTTGCACTCATAATAAATGCGACAATTGGTCCAACATTTCAAATGGATTTCATATCGTTAGATGTTTATGGTACTGCACAACAAATCTACACGACTTTTACTGGAGTAAAACTGGGATCCCTAAAATCTGGTAAGTAATAAGCACCCCTTTTGAAAAAGAATGAAGTTAGTAATGAAATATTTTGGATCATGATTTATTTACTATAATTTAAATTTGAGTTTTAATATAATTAATGTAAAATACAGCTTATATAATGAGTTTAAACAATGTACTAGTATATCATAATTTGGAACATAAAATCACTAAATGCGGGGCATAGAAAATAACCACATTTATATATTGACCTTTAGTTTTATCATACTTATAGCGTAGTTTCTTAGACAAATTATATCACATTTTAATTAGGCTTTGTGGACCTATATGATATTGAGGTAATATGTTAAGTTGAGTTGACTTATATTCCATTTAAAGTAAATAATATTTGAAACGAACATTAAGGTCAGGAAATCTCCAGGCTGTCTGCATTTACTGTGGTGTCGGATGATCAGGATTATCAGGAGGTACCCGACGGAACAACATTACTTTACAAGTGGACACTTATTGATACAGATGGAGCCTATGACAACAACAAAGGAATATTTATGGCGCCGTCTGGAGGCGTTTACATTTTTCACTGGTAAGTACCTTCTTACAAGAACTCTAACATATTAACGCCACTTTATGGCGGAGGGTGAATTAACTACAGAAGTTGGCTTAGCCTCTCCTAGTTAATTTTAAATCACAGCTGGAAATTTTTTTATCTAAAAATATACCCCATTAGGCAGTTACGCATAGAAATGATTACACATAAATAACATACCGCATGGCTGTCACGTGATTTTCAGGTGATACACTATTATGTACATTGTATAATGTTTGGTTAAGAAACCGATAAACGCCGACTGTAAGACCGTCTTAAATGCAACAAGGCTAATATTTCGATACTGTCGCTTCTGTTTGGTTTAGTTAAAACTTTTTTTATTTTAAATCGAGTGTACCGAAAGTTACAAGTGTGACGGCGGTAAAACGTCTTCCCGTGGTTGCAATCAGAACTGTTATTCATTCCGATCTTTGGAGATCGCTGAGTCCGATATCTATAAATATCGGTGGTACATTACCAAATACTTTTGTTTTGTTACTTGAATTTCGAATAGGTGGTTCCTTCCACTACCAGCCTTTAAAGGTTCTCAGTATTGTTTAATTACCCTCAAATGACCTCTGTATAACTAAAACGCTGCTGTTACCATAAACTTAAAAAAAACACTTTCCAACTTTCCAACATATATTATTGTAAAAGAGTATGAGAGTGGACCTTTGGAAACGGCCGAACACGACACATACGAAATATTGCAGTCTCGGTTTGATTGTAACACTGATTTACTTCAATACAAAATTAATTTTAGAACTCTTCTGCGACAATGACATTCACAGCCTGACTTCTACGGTGACGTGATTTACAAACTTCGTAATATCCTTGGTTATTGCTACTCCAATTTTCATATTTGAGTGGTATCTGACTTAAGGCTTCCTTAAATAATAATATGTTCATGTCGAAACTACTAATATGGCTATAACATTCAAAATGACGTTAAAGCGCTAAATCTAGTAACAAACAGATTGTTTTCATGTTACATACATTTTTGATATTTGATAATAGCCTTATTTTACAATCGGGAAATAACCATAGTCTAGTCACTAAATAGTATATTGTATTGATTCAGAGTGTTAACAGTATGACTTGAAAAATACAACAGTTTCTTCAGTACACTGTACCTGTAAATCTAGTTATTGTCCCTCTTACAATCACCACCACCCCTACATAATGATGTACATCTTATTGCTGCCTTTATACATTTACAACGGCCTCGAGCTCTGTGTCCATTTTCTGCCTGACACCCATGTCAATTAGCTCATGTCAAGCATCATAAGCGTCAGGAAGTATTTCCACAATGGTTCCCATGTCCGGCCATGGGTTCTCTGTCAGCCTCATAGACATGGACATGGACATGGTAAAACAATACTTGTTGTACGGATTGACCCCCAACTATACCCAGTCTGGTATGTAACTATCTTAGTGCGTTGAAGTAAAGCAACATATGTAGATGGAATTAAATCGATTGATCTTCGTTTCGTTGAGATAAGATGTTTGTGTACCTCATCTGTTGTTGCATGTATGCTTGTACTATCGTACAAAAGCGTTCCAGAATCAAAACCATCTCTTCTACCTCTTGCAATGAAGGAGTACAAACCAATACATGAAAAAGCTTCAATGACATCTGAATAAATGCTTCTTACATAAATAAATAAATACTTCTTTGCTTTGCCACTGAAAAAAATATGTTTTGTCAGGTCGTGTAAAATCATGCAGACCTGACAGCTTTTAACATTTCTGGATCCAGTGATTCGGATATGCCATGTGCAGATATGAAACGAAAATACTTCCCAGTGCCAAATGCAATCCACAATAGTTAACACGAGAACATCTGTATTAACAGTTCTGACAATTCCTCTTTTGTAGTTTTGTTTATCGTAATTGTTTACAGGCGAAACATCACTTACATATTCTCTTTGTGTATTACATATTAAATTTGTCCTTGGTTGGTATTATTTGTTATCAATAACTTCAATTGCTTGCCACAGATTCAGTTGCTATGTAGCTAAATAGTTCGACCTTATTTTCATCAACTCGATATAATGACTCCCAGTTTCAAATAAACTGTACTCTTTTTGGGAACACCTTTGCCACCTTTACTGCGTCTCATTGCCTTCAGGATTAATTACTTGATAATAATATCTACTCTGCTTGTTTTATGTATCTGTCCCAAGTTTGATAACGGGAGTGAAACTGAGCTTAGAGTAGTCTGCATATGTCTCTGTAGCTCATGTTTTAACATGTAACCAAAGCTACACCCTCTAAACGAACAGTATCTACTTCCGGAGCCTCAGATGACGTCGCGACGTGTTTCTCATGGCATGTCACCAAATCGAATTATGTACAAGATCGCAACTTACCAAAGCTAGAGGGAGACGTGTGGTAGCTTTGTTTTCATGGAGAAAAGGGTCATCAATGTCACCATCTTGCATATATAACGATTTAGTCGATTTAATCAGGATACTTCCTTTTAATCACACGCATAAATGAATATCACTTAGATGAGAAGCGTTTTAGTGTTACCATTTATATTAGTAACTAAAACATAGGATGAAAAAATATTGTTTATCAGTCAAACTGAAAGCAGTGAACCGTAATATTTACACTGTTGTAATGATTACCAATTCTGTATAGGCAGTGTATAGGATTCAATAAGTAAATGAACGCAGCTAATCATATCAGTGGTAATTACACCAAACTTTATCAGTGATGTCTTTATTCATTTAAAAAATACCACATACAGCAATAACTGGATGAACGTAGAAATAAGGGTTTATCTTGGAAAAATACCACTTTTATAACATCAAGGTTCATTGTCTTGCTCATGAATTTAATAAAATACTGATCATGCACTCGTTTCATGTTGTCTGTTAGTGCTTCTATTTTCACTCCGTAAACATATTGAAATAATCGTGAATTAGCGTTATGCTGTGATTACTTCATGCTTTCGAACGAATAACCGCATTGTCAAAGTATCGTTAAGTTTAGTTCTTTAAATAAACCGCAGTGCAAGTATCACAAAATGTCCACCTCGTTTATGACCGTCCCTCGTACATACTATTGTTTTGTCTTATAGTTGGAGCGATGGCGTTACCTGGTTGGAGTTATACCACAATAAAGATTATGTATGTTCTATCTTTGGTCAGTCTGATTATGTCGGCAATACTGTCGTCTTGCCTTTGAAAGTTGGTGATACGGTCACTGTGAAGACTAGAGTAGGAAAGACTAAGAATCGTATTAAGTCAGTATTAACCGGCGCCCAGCTTCTCACGGACCAGAATATCGCATCAGTAAAAGGTAAACACGTTTCAAAAATAGTTACTGTCATATTTCTACGTTATGAGGAAGCAACGGGATTACTAGTATCAAATGGATCAAAAGAGCAATACAACTGAGTAGTAATAAAACTACTTTAGTTTGAAAAATATGTCCCATGTAAACACCTTGATGGTGGGACAGTAGAACATTTAAGAATTTGAAAGATAAAGTTATTTAGGAGTTTGTTTTACAACTTCTCTGGTATCTTAATTTAGATTAGTGCAACACATGAAAGCCCTTTGTTGAGAAAACGATATTAAGAAAAATCAGTTTGAAAATAACATTGCATATATTATCAAAAACGATTTTCAGATGTACTGTTTATTTTTTTAAATCCTTGCAAAAGTAAATTTAGCTTCATCACTATGAATTACTAGTACGACCATTTGATTACCGAAACTTTTGAAATAATAAACATGAAAATAAAGTTATATTCAATTGAAGTGTACACCTCCCAAGTGCTCCTCAAAGCCTAAAAGAAATATATGAACTAATACATATGATTTAAAAAATACAAGTATGCGAGTTGTTGAGTTGTCCTGGGTACGGGTACTTTTTAGTTGGCTAAGGGACGAAGTGCTGGATTTAATGTTGTAAGCAGCTAATTTGAATCACTTATTTTCTCCATTTGGATCTATAACTACATTACAGGTAAAGATAAACAGTGTGTGGCGTTTTCTGCCGGTCTGTCTAAAAATTATACTGCCAGCAGCGAAGACAAAGTCAACTTTGATACGGTTTTCGTCAACCTTAATGGGGCTTACAATCAACATAGCGGAGAGTTTGTGGCCTCAGTCTCTGGTATATACGAGTTCAACTACCACGCCCTGGGGCAGAAAGATAGCATACTTTGGTTGGAATTGATTCACAGCTATAAGTAAGCAATATTCAATACTACTTAAACAGACATAGAGCTTAATAGTATTGTTCTCCATATGTATATCAAATACTTAATTTTAAATATATATGTATCCGGCTTGTAATTGTTGGTTGTAATCGTGTGTTTGGTTGACTGCGTTCGACTTTTGTATCTACATGGCTATCAAGTAATATGCTAAAAGTAAAATAATAAACAATATAGAAACAAAATAGATTTCTGTGTTTCCTTTAACACTCTGATAACTAACGGTGTACACACTTTGTCAGTAGATTACAGAAACATATACTAAATCGTGATCTAAATGCTTCACACCAAATCAGCAAAAAAAAAAAAAAACGTGGATTGTTAACGAGATTCAACAAGATTCAAAATTCACAAACACTTCCAACTATGTTAGAAAGCTAAGAAGTAGGACTTCAACATTTCAATATTGAGCCTTTAATATTGATACTCTAGAGCTACTTCATGGCAACTGACATACCGAGAATGTTATCAAAGCGATTGAAAAGAATCAGATGTTAAAATAAGTAACAGTTTTGATACAATATGTAAAATATGTTACGATATATGTTAAAGAAGTGTTATAAGGCATGCGCATATTTATCTGTATAATCTGCCTTCTTTACTGCATAATTATCGTTAAGTAGAACAATAATTTAATTGTGTTTGTAGGACGAAATACTGCCCAATACGGACGAGATACATCAACTCGTTGTACAGTTACGATGCAGACGCTTACCCCACGGCAGGCAACGCTGCAGTCCTGTATTTAAATAAGGCAGACGTAGTTTATGTCAAAGCTCACGGTGATAACGCGCTGGTCGGCGACTTGGATCAGATCTACTGTACGTTTTCTGGGTACCTCGTACACGATTAAACTATTTTCTTCTGAAAAGAGATGTTGACAAATAAAATAAATCATCCTTACATTTTACCAATTATACACTCGTTCTGTGATGTGAGTGCAGCTCCAGAACATTGTGTATTACTTGTACATGTTGTATATATACATTTGTTTTATATTATTTTTCATTTAAATTATATATATGTGTTATATATCTTAGTCATTGTATTTTGTGTATTATTAATATTTGTATAGATCTACATGTAGATCAAATTCAATATATTGTCTTTTACAATTTATTGTTCCAATTTACTGTAAATTTGTTGCAATTCAAGACAATCATTTTAAACGACCATTTGGTAGTTCACATTTCACTTTCATCGGCTGTCTCTGTTTCCGAGGCGTTATAGTCGTCCTCCTCCGCCGTATCAGTATATTACTCAGTATGTCCTAATGACTAAACCATATATATATATGTTGTTTTATATTTTAATGTTATTTATACATGCCCACCCCTATTTATCTATACTGAGGGAAAAAATTCAGCAAGTTTTTGTTGCACCCTGGAAATAATACATTTGTGGTTGTAAATCAAGAAACTACGGCCATAGACACAATATTTTATTAAACACACATAACAGTCGAACATCTTAATTACGTAACGAATAAATGAACGTAGGGGTCAAGCCCGTAAAGTCCGAAGATGTCAGTATATCATGTAAACAGTATTATTTCGTCTAAAAACTTGCTATACTTATTTCCCTCAATATATAATTGGATATCTGTTTATGTACAGCCAGGTTCGATTTGTCATAAACGATTTAAAATATACGACACTAGAGTGTATATATAAATGTCGACGTTTTAGAACTGTATTATACATTGTTTGCTTTTTAACATTTATTCTTGTATATGATTATAGTATATTATTAATATTATTATATTAACTTATCCGAATGTTTTGATTGAACTATTATGATCAATCTCCATTCGTCTTTCGTCAATATTGTCTGCAAACTACATCATCTGATGAAACAACTTGGAGAGTGGCACCAAGTTGAAATCCTATATTGAGAGCCCTGAGGTTTAGTTGTTCTAATCTATATATAAATACCCCTAATCCCAGAAGGCCACTGTTTCATAAACATTGTCTAAACCTTAAAACATTTATTTTTTCTGAAAAAGAAATGTTTTGTAGAATCAATCGACACGTCGTATTTTATGGTTATCAATATAGGTTGAAGATTTTACAGTCAAATGACAGGAAATATACTGTTACGTTTCTGATATGGTGATAAATTATGTAAATGCTTTGAATAATAAGTCAAAATGGGCAACAGATATAAAAAGAAGAAAATGGTCATAAAGAAAACGCAACGGCACTGGCTAACTGCCACATCAGTTGCAGCCAAAGAGAAAAATCAATTAGGGTACGTTTTCGCCGAAAAGTCGTTTTAGCGTGTGTGTGATTTGAGAATAAAAAACGTAATGCTCTTTATTGTTTTTTATTTCTCCACTAATATTAAATCTGGTTATCCACAAAAAATAACTTCGGTTATCCAAAATTAATAATGTTGTTTCATAAATTGTATAACAGAAACGGTTATCAAATATAGAAACAATACAATGATAATTTCAACGAGCTTGGAAATCCAAGTGTGTTTTGGATATCCATTCACATTCATATATCCTTATTTAACAAAAACACTTATAGTAGAAAACATCGTCTCATTAAATCAACCAATGGAAAACAATTACATAATTGCATATGATAGGAGCAAGTGCGGCATATTCTGTAGTTTTTCATGCGCAGCATTTTGGACGACTTCTCTTCTAAAACTATTGGATGGATTTTCCTAAAAATTTACATGAATGTTGCTCTTGATGTTTAGTTGTATTTATTGCCTTTTTTTATTTATTTTTTTTTATTTAATATTTTTTTATTTTCTTTATTTATATAAATGCCTATTATTAGAAACATACATAAAATAGGGAAAATATAGCATTTTGTAAAAATTAATTATTTTTTTAAAAAACTGAAGCATAATGGTAGGGTTCCAAAAACCAATATTAAATCTCAATATACATGGTGATCTATAATTTTAATTGCATATATTGTCTTACTATATGTTCAAATAAGTGCCTGAGAAGTTTGAACAAATTCTGTTATTAGGAACATAACAAAAAAGGAAAATATACAATTACTATATAATTTCATACAAAACTTGACCTTTTAGCATAGGGGTAGGGTTTCAAAAAAAAATCTAAACAAGCATTGTGACCTAACATTTTTATTGCACATTTTGTTTTTATATATGTTAAACTATGTGCTTAAAAAGTTTAAACACATTCTCTTATTGGAAACATACACAAAAAAAGGAAATTGTATCATTATGGGCTAATTTGTGCATAAATTGTGGTAATGGTCTTAACAGATTTTGTAAAAAAAAAATATAGGTTTTACATAAAGATGAGCTTTAAATGTTATTATAATTAAATGTTCTTTACTTTAATACAATTTTAGCAGAATTGTGACCAATGAATAAATGTTAGACTTCAAAAATGTCCTATTTAGCTATTTCATGGACTTGTTCAACTTTTTGGACAGATTGACATGATGGTGACATGACCCATTATTTTTTAAAATTTTAACAATTATGGTGACCTACCATTATTTTTGCATTTTCTGTCTATATATATAACAGACTTATGGCGGGGATTTCTTTATTTACACTGTCCTGTTTTAATTGGATGACAGTAGGGTAAGTGTGAGGTTTGGTGCACCCTAGAACCGGTTTAAACCTCCAGTGGCCTACTTTGCCACTGACCTTTCCAAGGCGTAGCACTATTTTCAACCCTTTTGTGTTTGTGATGTCGTTTGCATTTATAATTGCTTTTGCCTTCTTGTTTGTCTGTTTGCGTGTTTTGTGGTTGACTGTCCTCCTTGAATGCTACTTTCCCTGTCCGATCTTTTTATATTTCTTTTACTGTACAAAAAGTTTAAAGAAAATCTCTTATGCAGAAAAAACTCTAGAAAATGTCTTTAAGAATATCTGAAAGTGCCTCAAGGTGCTAAATACTTTCCCTTTATGCAAGACGCTTAAGGCATACCGTAAAAATAACAAACAATGTAGCCACATGCTGCTTTTGAAATAGTTATAAACAATGTGCCAAATAAGAAATGAAATGAATTGTACAAAATATATAAATCATATTGACAAACATATTGGTAAAGTATAACTTAAATAGTTCCTATGAATAATACAATATATACAACATATAGTTTATTTAAGAGACTAAAGAAATCATTCATGTTTTCTAAAATGTTTAAAAGTATATCAAAAATATTTTTTCCTAAATTAGCTCCATAATATACCTCCAAAAACTCTTGAGGTTTACTTTTATTTCGGATTTTCAGAAGGTGCAATCATATAACCCCACTAAGCTGCCCAGACATCGCGCAAGAGAGAAGTGACGCGGGGTGATTGAATGTCAAGGGTACACTCACTTAACTTGAAGTGCTTTGCAATACTATATGTCGTAATCATTCTCTGACGATTGTTTTACAAAGTGGTCAGGAAACCTTTTTAACTAAGTTTATATATCACATCTCTATAAAAAATAAAGGTTGTGATATTATTAGTAGCAGAAAGCGTTTATGTTGGTGTTGTACTTCTCCAGCTGGTTTTCGTTTCGGCGATTATGCAAATCTTGCTGAAGAAGCTGACTTGTTATAACTGTTGATCATTGATGTCAATAACCTTGTGACACGATGTAGCAAAACGAATGAGATGGAAGATGTAAACCTCATATGATGAAGATCGAGGTACATCCCTATCTAAATTCTCACTTAATATCATAGATTTTAGTACGTTTGTAATTATTTCAAATCGAGGAAAGCTTCTATAGTATCCAAACGGTTGGCGTAGTTCCACATGAGTTCTGGTGGATAAATATAAGAGAATCAATTGTCACATGAGCAAAGAATAGATACTCAACATCAGTATTAATTATGTCATCATCTAGATACCGGGATGTTTTATTAAACGCATCAAGTATGTCTCCGTGGCAATTAGCTGAAAATCTCAACATGAAATATATGTCATAATATCATAAAAACAAAGTGATGCATAGTAAGTACACATAACAACAGCATCAACCTGGTGGTCAACTGTTTTACCGTATCTAACACAGATGTTATCATCTCTCTATAAATAGCAGACATGTCCACATGTTATACGTATTATAAGGGGTGTTTGACGCTATAACAAGTAAGAAAAGATAATCTATAGTAAATAGTATCTGTATTATTTATATCAATTTGTCTTTGATCGGGTTATGTGGTAGAGTAAAGCAGAGTGGCAAATATTTCTGTTTAAACTGAATCAATTTCAAATTGAAACGGTTATGTGGTAGAGTAGTGTATAGTGTGGACAGGTTGTAGGTCTTTAATGTTTAGGCATGAACTTTCTAACACCGTATGTATAGAATACTTCACAAGCTATTTTTATCAATCAAAACATATTGATTCCTGAAAATTCATGAACCGTTCTGCAATATTTATTTATATGTTCTTTATTCGATATAAGGCAACAAAGATGGTGTGGTTAGATATGCAGAAGTGCTCAGCAGAAATTTTAAGATAGATTTCAACCGTATTTGAATATTGTTCATGTCTGAAAATTGAGTTATGAGTATGGCTCTTTTTTCTAACAATTCATACCTTATTTTCCATAATGTTTCAACAAACATGAGAAAAACAATTGTCCTACAGAAATCACAGTACCCAAAACGCAATCGCATCGTAGGTCCGCACTGTACCACAAATAACGAGCAAATAAATATACACTGAACAAGACAATACACAACACAAAGAGTGGTAAAGAGAGGGTTTCCGACTTGAAACGGTCAGTAGGCAATATGACGTACTGGTTAGCTTAAATCGATTTTATGTGTACAATAACCTCGTTATAATCCGGACTTCAGCACCCAAACTGACAAGACATTGTTATTAAAATTGCATCCTATCAAAAGGAAATCTCTAACAATAAAATCCACATTCAAAGAAATAAGCAAACGATACTTATGTTCTTGTGAAAATACATAGAAAAAACATAATTAGAAACACCTTAGGATATATACAAAATTGTAATGAAAACCCGCAGCAGTTACAGAGAGAAAACCAATCTAGAGTACGACCAGAAAATCTGAGAGGCGAAAGTTCATGCACCAACCTCCCCTTTCTGGTTTGCACAGAAGCCCGCGAGGTTATTCGGTCATCAAACACGAGAAAAGTGAATAGTAGTGATTGACTGTATAAGGGTCATATAATAAATCAAATAATTGAATATACGAGTATATCTTTATAGGATACCATAAATAATCTATTATTAAAATACTGTTCCGTATATGTTTTCAATTATCATTCTAGTATTTCATGTATGTACATGTTATTAAGACATTAAAAGGGCAAACATCACATACGGCATGCTTTGAACAAATATAATATTACAATACTAGTGTATCTAATTCATTGGGGTTATTGCGTGTAAATACACATTGCTTGCTGGCAGACATTATTTCCAAGAATGGTATTTTCTTTCAATGGAATAACCTTCGACTAATAAAATGTTTAATCTCATGTTTGTGTGGTGAAATTGTATTTGTAACACGATTACTTCCCTTGTTTTAAATGACTCCATTTACTCAAATAGCAACAACCTACTTACAAAGAAAAACACTTACCGTTTATCAACACAGATCAGTTGTAGGTATGTTTGGTTGTTGAATACGACTCTAAATTGCTTTAAATACATTTTTATGATCATGACACTAAATTAGTTGTATAGACAGTTAGAATATATAAGTGATTTATATGAAATTGATGTTCGTTAATTTCCGTTGAACATCGCCAAAGATCGGTGAGCTGCTAGAGGTCGCTCTGAGTCGTCTGGTATAAAAGGGGAAAGCGCTTCAGTTTTTGGGTACTTCTTGTCTGAGTGTCCGACCGTTAACATCGGTATATGTTAATTAAATACTGCTCGTATTTTGAAGGATTGTGTTTTGCTGGGACTTTGGGCCAAAAGCACTATCAAACATTATATCCGGGTTCTCTCGAGAAGCCCCGCTTCCTTGAGAGGGTATATATTAGCATAGGGCTTAGTGCACGGGTTGCAGCTGTAGATATCCTTGAGTTAGAGCCTTGTCATTGGAAGCCCCGCTTCTTTGATAGGGTTCTGTGTGACACACCTGTAGCGATCTTGAGAAGCACAGCTTCCTTGATAAAGGTGTTGTTAAAGGGTGGGGCGCTATAGAAGTGTTGCAGCTATAGAAGTTTGCTATAGACGTGTGCGGCTATAACTGTGCGGCTGGAACTCCAGTTCGTGGACGACAGAGAGGTTCGATATAGCAGACAGTGTGTTACAACGCTTGAATAATTCGGAGGTAGTTGTGGCCTCGTACGATTGTAATCAATTGATTGGAGTTTTGAAACCATTGTTTGGATCATCTTTAGAATCATTGATTTATATATATTTGTACTAATCAACGGCTAGGAAAGCCCCAAGAAAAATTATATATATTGCTGTATATCGGCAAAACGTTACAAATTGGTGGCAGCGGTGGGATAGTTGATAACAACACCATTATCTCTTATCCACGTATATACCTACTAATACGTTCAACATGGATAGTAGTTTGCCATATGGGGATGAGTTGAACGTGTTATATGAACAAATGGCTGAGCTTAAGAGGGAAAACGAACTGCTCAGAATGCAGTGCGAGATAGACGCGTTAGATAAGGAAATTCACAGGATGAACATGGAGTCTATGACAGGTTTAAGGCCAGGTGTAAGGCTAAACGTTGAGAACGGTTCATCTCAAACGGGGGCAGAGCCAAACAGTATGCTCCAAATAGTCCTTCATAGATCATGATATCAGGGAAAGTTGTAACTTACTTCGTGTAAGATGTTTTGAGATTATATTATAAAATGTCAAAGATTTTATTTGTTTGGTTTATTCTTTTGTCAAGCGTTCAATGTATGAATATACAAAGAAGTCATGCGGGACGAATGAACCTAGAAGCGTGGGTAATGTGGTGAAATTGTATTTGTAACACGATTACTTCCCTTGTTTTAAATGACTCCATTTACGCAAATAGCAACAAACTGCTTACAAAGAAAACACTTACAGTTTTATCAACACAGATCAGTTGTAGGTATGTTTGGTTGTTGAATACGACTCTAAATTGCTTTAAATACATGTGTATGATCATGACACTAATTTAGTTGTATAGACAGTTAGAATATATAAGTGATTTATATGAAATTGATGTTCGTTAATTTCCGTTGAACTGCTTCAAGTAGACTGTAGATAGATACATAGCACTACACACAATCACTCACGCAATAGTCCAGACATAATGCCGAGCCAACGGGGGATTCTTCCCGGGGGCTCATATGGTAGAGGGACTTTAAACCTTAGAAATCATCATCATCGTTTTTGGGGGCACTTCTTGTTTGAGTGTCCGACTGTTAACATCGGTATATGTTAATTAAATACTGCTCGTATTTTGAAGGATTGTGTTTTGCTGGGACTTTGGGCCAATAGCACTATCAAACATTATATCCGGGTTCTCTCGAGAAGCCCCGCTTCCTTGAGAGGGTATATGTTAGCATAGGGCTTAGTGCACGGGTTGCAGCTGTATCTATCCTTGAGTTAGAGCCTTGTCATTGGAAGCCCCGCTTCTTTGATAGGGTTCTGTGTGACACACCTGTAGCGATCTTGAGAAGCACAGCTTCCTTGATAAAGGTGTTGTTAAAGGGTGGGGGCGCTATAGAAGTGTTGCAGCTATAGAAGTTTGCTATATACGTGTGCGGCTATAACTGTGCGGCTGGAACTCCAGTTCGTAGACGACAGATAGGTTCGATATAGCAGACAGTGTGTTACAACGCTTGAATAATTCGGAGGTAGTTGTGGCCTCGTACGATTGTAATCAATTGATTGGAGTTTTGAAACCATTGTTTGAATCATCTTTAGAATCATTGATTTATACATATTTGTACTAATCAACGGCTAGGAAAGCCCCAAGGAAAATTATATATATTGCTGTATATCGGCAAAACGTTACAAATTGGTGGCAGCGGTGGGAAATTGGTGGCAAACTGGGGCAAAGCCAAAACGTATGCTTCCCAAAAGACCTGTAAAACATTAATCAAATTTAGATGAAGCAACACCATTGGCTAGACCAAGGACATTATTTTCGAACGTACCTAAAGACATGATGTCTACTGCATGTCCTAAGACGGAGCTTTGTCGAACACCCGGACTTGATGTCCGCAAAATTGAATGCGATGAACGCCTTAGTGAGTTGGAGACAACAAAGAATCTTTCCCCAGATAGATTTGTCACGTATCGATCAAAGAAAGAGAAACCGTCATCGCAGGTGGAAAACATTAATGTTCAACAAAAACACAGCAAAAGGTCAAGCGTTATGATGAAGCCAGCTACGTATGATGGTACAGGCTCTTGGATAGACTACAAAGCACATTTTGAAGCTGTTTCAAAAATCAATGGATGGACTGCCACAGAGCAAGGACTCTATCTAGCCGTCTCATTAAGAGGCCAAGCTCAGGGTGTCTTTGGTAACCTATCCTCGAAATCGAATGATTATGGAGAGCTTATTGTAGCTTTGCAAGAGAGGTTCGCACCACCAAATCAGACAGAGCTATACAGAGTGCAGTTACGTGAACGGAGGCAAAAGGCTACTGAAAGTTTATCTGAACTTGGACAGGATATTCGGGGATTGACCAATATGGCATATTCTACTGCACCAAGTGATGTCAGAGAAACATTAGCTAGGGAACAATTTATTGACTCATTATCAAGTGTAGATATGAGAATAAGAGTTAAGCAGGCAAGACCGTCAAGCTTGAATGATGCAGTGAGGCATTCGGTCGAGCTTGAAGCTTTCGTTAGAGCTGAAAAACGGAAAATTGAAAGCGATGGCATATTGAATTCAGCTAACTCTTCAACAAAATGTGTCGAGAAAGATAATGATGAGCTGCAACAACTCAAATTATCGATGGAGCGTCTCGAGAAACAAATGAAGTCAATTATTTCTAGCAGCAAGAGCAGTCACAGAGATAGAGATGCGCGACCTTCCACACAGCTTGGACATAAAGACAACTCAGGCAGTCAGGACAACAGGAGAGCTTGTTATGAATGTGGGTCCAAACTTCATTTTAGAAGAAACTGCCCGAAGTTGAAAAAGCAACATACTGGTTCACAGGAAACAGTAAATGAAAACAAAGAAAAGAAAAATGTTAATTCATCAAAACGTGTAGGATCTGGTCTATTTTTACCAGTTAAATTTGATGGACAGGAGTTGGAATGCTTAGTGGATACAGGTGCTACACTGACAATTTTATCGACGAAAGTATGGAACAACATTGATCTTAATCATAACCAAACATCAAATTTACTGAACTATAACAGGATAATAGTTTCAGCATCTGGCGCTCCTCTTGAAATAAATGGTAGAACACGCATTTCATTAGAAAATAGAAGGAGTAAAATGTGTAACAGATGTAATTGTAGCAAATATTGAAAATGATATGGTGATGGGACTTGATTTCATGCAACAAAATAGTTGTAAGATTGACCTAGTAAATAACACTCTGACCGTCCTAGGAATGGTTTGTCAATTATCATGTAAGGGTTCCATAGGGTGTCTTTCTATTTTTAGTGATACTGAGATGCCCAAGACAAAGACCACTGAACGGAAGCTGCCATTAGTGTGTCCATCATGTCAGAAGTCACTTGGAGCAAAGGAGGACTTCAAGTATCATGTGTTAACATGCATAGGCGCTGAGTTTGGCTGTGACACATGTGCCAAAACGTTTAAAAAGAAGTCTTATCTGCTACAACATAACAGACGAAAGCATGATACAGAACAAACGGGTACCTCTGGCACAAGAGTCAATAAAGCAGAGGTCAGTAAACGAAACACACAAGAACGAGGTAGTGATCTTGATTCTAGATTCCCCTGATAATAAGGAGGGTCAGGAGAGCGATGGCTGGAACACTGATCCAGATATTGATATTTCCGAAGGGGACATACCAGAAGGTAAAGAACAACATGATCAAAGAAAGATAAATGATATCCGCATAGGGCGAATTTATAGGAAACGAACAGCACCAGAACCGGTGGTGGCACCTATAAAGAGTAAGAAAGTTTCGGGACAGGCTGAAAGCACAGCTCATATTACTGATCATGAAAGGGACACGGACGAGCCCGAGAAAACTGACATACCAGGCCACTCAATGGTGCCAGAAGATAATCTGATGAACCCCGTTCAAATCAGTTGGAGACACCATCTGTTGTTGACAAGGGAGTTCAAACTGATAGTCCAACGGAACTATGCGTTTCTTCGCAAGAACAACAGCCCAAGAGAAAGGTGCCTCGTTGTGAACATTGTGCCATCTTGTTTGAGGATGAAATCGTGTATTCCCTTCATCAAGGTTGTCATAATCATTCAGATCCTTTCAGGTGCAACATATGTGGAAAACAGTGTGACAATAGATACGGGTTCTATGCGCATTTCCACCGAGGTCATTTGTCAGAGTAATTAACAAAGTCTCTTAAGACAATAGTGTGTTTTTTTTAAACGTTTCAAGTTGTTTTTATTTTTGTTCAATTAAAGGAAAGACTTTCAAAGGGAAAGTTGTAACTTACTTTGTGTAAGATGTTTTGAGATTATATTATAAAATGTCAAAGATTTTATTTGTTTTGTTTATTCTTTTGTGAAGCGTTCAATGTATGAATATACAAAGAAGTCATGCGGGACGCATGAACCTAGAAGCGTGGGTAATGTGGTGAAATTGTATTTGTAACACGATTACTTCCCTTGTTTTAAATGACTCCATTTACTCAAATAGCAAAAACCTACTTACAAAGAAAAACACTTACCGTTTATCAACACAGATCAGTTGTAGGTATGTTTGGTTGTTGAATACGACTCTAAATTGCTTTAAATACATTTTTATGATCATGACACTAAATTAGTTGTATAGACAGTTAGAATATATAAGTGATTTATATGAAATTGATGTTCGTTAATTTCCGTTGAACATCGCCAAAGATCGGTGAGCTGCTAGAGGTCGCTCTGAGTCGTCTGGTATAAAAGGGGAAAGCGCTTCAGTTTTTGGGTACTTCTTGTCTGAGTGTCCGACCGTTAAAGGTGAAATATGGCGTGTCTTTTGAGTATATATTCGGAAATATATATATATAATATACAATCTGTTCAAATCTTACACTTATTGGTTGTCACGTTTTCTCACAGTAGCCAATTTTATCTCATAGCGCACACGCTTTGAGTTTCGCCCTGGTAAGTGTCACGTGATCCTGTGACGTCATTGGTACCAAACGATTAGCCGTGTCGCATTGAGTTGTATAGTATTGTCTATGTAGGATTACATTTTATGGTACTTGTTAAAAATGCCGTGTGCTGTTGCTGGGTGAAAACGTTTGCATAAAGAAGGACAAGATAATAACCTAAGTTTCTTTCGTTTCCCTAATCGAGATAATGATATATTAAGATCTGAAGTGTGGTTAGACCGTTACCGAAGAAAATCGCCCCACTCGTCGAGAAAGTGGGAACCTACGAAAGACGCGCGAGTTTGTAGCAAACATTTTGAGTTGACTCCGTGGGAAGTCCATCCTTTGGTTTCATTATCTTTGAATTTGGAGAACAAAAGGCCATGCATATTAAAATCAACAGCGGTACCAACGATATTTGACTATAAAAATGAGAAGTGCATTACCCCGCCGTCTCCAAGCAAGTTGTATTCGCCTATTCGACCGGCGTTGAGGAGGAAATTCATACATGAAGTAAGATTGAAATGTATGTTCAATTATCTTAGCACCTCATCGGGTATACGTATGATAATTTGAAGAAAGGTGTATAGTCTTAGATCTTTATATACACCGTGAATGTTTAGCTGTTGAATTAGAAGCATGCGTCTTTACGTGAATCAATGAAGAGTTGACGGCGTTAATAATATGTAGCCGTCATTTTTTAAAATATTGCTAAGAACGTTCAGCATATAAATTTAAATGAATCCGGTGAAATAAACACTGTGTCTTTGTTCCCAAATTTTAATTTTAATAATTTTAAATTATAAACCCCTTCTGCCAATAGTGTTATAAATATATATTATCAACATATATAGGTCTATGGATTTGAAAAAAAAATACAAAATGTTTCATGGATATCTATTACAAGGCAGAAAATTAATAATATTACTAGCTTTTATATTAATTCAGTAATGTTTTATGGCAAAACAACAACAATAACGCCTCTTAGCTCGTGCAATAAGTAAAACAAGTATAATAAAATAATATACTTTATATTATGGTAATTGCATATGTTTGGTCTGTTTTCGATCTGTATATCAGGAGTAAGTATACAAGAGTAAGTATACTTACTAACTGTCTATATCGTGCTCATAATACATTTGGCTATATTATTTAAATCATAGTATTTTTCTGTCTTTGTGCGCGACAATTAGAGCTCGCATATCATGTGATATAGCCGTCTTGTGCAATACGCGTCTGCCCTCGGCGGTATTACACCGCTCAAGTAATTGCAATAAACAGGAAATATATCATAAAACTAGGTTTCCCTAAATGGTGCGTGCTTTTGTGATATACCGACGTATGTACCCTAATTAGGCTGTACTTCAATAGTGCACCGCAGTATTTGATTAGTCTGTATTGATATTTGGGGGCAGTCGAGACTAGAGAGCGTGTCATATTACAAACACCGCTCCTAGAGTGTTTGGTGTTAATGGCGACTTATGGCAAATATATAATAATATAGAAATTATATGCTGTTTCATTTATTATTGTTTTCATTAAAAAAAATTATCAATTATGGACAATATCTAATAAATATATTTGTTCCATGTCTACTTATCGGCAAAAAAAATCTGAAGCTCGTATTTAGACCAGGTCCATTCATTCGGAATATACTACATTTTGCGGTTATTGTGTATGTACCAAGATATTGCAGCGTTGCGGGTGACTTACTGTCAGATTTCGATGAAAACGATGTTTACGTTGTTTTTTGTTTGTTGTTGCTGTCAATGTATAAAGACACTATTTTGTTAGATTAGTGAATAGTGTAATGAACCGCTGAACGTAATGAATGACATGACACGATAGTCTTAACAAGCTCTCCATTTGCACCGCTTTCGACTTCATTATCAGTTGATGATTCCGATGTATTTTCGTCCTCAGACACGTATTCTGACTCAACATCGTAAGGTTGCACATTGTGTAACCGTCTTATCACGGGCATTTCCTCTGACTCGGTATCATGATCGCTTAATTCTCGCATTTTCACACAAGGTATACTGTTTTGCGTTCAGTCCCAATGTAAACAAAAAATAGTTTGTTCCCAATGACGTCATTTCCGGTAATTCGCGCAAGAGTTTTTCCCCTTAGATTTTTTTCGAAATTTTAGCAATGCCTGTTCGCCTGTTCGATTTTTATCTTTAAAAACATATTTTTACTCAATATACATCAATGGCATAGTAATAATCGTATTTATAATGATATTTAATACTTAAAAACATATCAAAAGCGGATTTGTTGATTTAGGACCAATTTCTGCTTTAACATCGGTATATGTTAATTAAATACTGCTCGTATTTTGAAGGATTGTGTTTTGCTGGGACTTTGGGCCAAAAGCACTATCAAACATTATATCCGGGTTCTCTCGAGAAGCCCCGCTTCCTTGAGAGGGTATATGTTAGCATAGGGCTGAGTGCACGGGTTGCAGCTGTAGATATCCTTGAGATAGAGCCTTGTCATTGGAAGCCCCGCTTCTTTGATAGGGTTCTGTGTGACACACCTGTAGCGATCTTGAAAAGCACAGCTTCCTTGATAAAGGTGTTGTTAAAGGGTGGGGCGCTATAGAAGTGTTGCAGCTATAGAAGTTTGCTATAGACGTGTGCGGCTATAACTGTGCGGCTGGAACTCCAGTTCGTAGACGACATATAGGTTCGATATAGCAGACAGTGTGTTACAACGCTTGAATAATTCGGAGGTAGTTGTGGCCTCGTACGATTGTAATCAATTGATTGGAGTTTTGAAACCATTGTTTGAATCATCTTTAGAATCATTGATTTATACATATTTGTACTAATCAACGGCTAGGAAAGCCCCAAGAAAAATTATATATATTGCTGTATATCGGCAAAACGTTACATTTGAGTTATGGTCTTAACTAAAACCAATCAGGTAACATTTATGTATAATTTAAGTTAAAAAGATGGATAGATTTGAAGAGTATGACAATGACATACTAGACCTTACACTGCGTAACTTTGGATGAGTAGAAAGCGCAAGCTGAGGTATGTGCATTACCAGGCTTGTAGTCACACTATTTCCAGCGGTAAATATGTATGAATGTGTTGTGTGTTTTTTCCTCACAAAATGTTCAGCTGAGTAGAATTTGGTTTTAAGGCGCTCCAAAACATAATGGTTACATGGCGCCAACAGGAATGAACATTCCAGGCCCAAATAGAAAATAGAAAAATATATTCTGGTTAAGTTTTATTTAGCTGCTGCTGGGCTTGGAATTCCAGTTATTAAATGATTGAGTTTTGATAGTGCTATACTTTTCAATACATTGATTGTTCCAATGGGGTTAATATTTTTAAACAGCTAGTTAGTCATATTCGTAATTCTTCAAGTTTAAGTATATAATTATTGTTTACCATAAAAGTCAGATATGTTGAAAATCTAATGTCTTGTAGTATAAAATATACATTTCCCTAACATAAGTTGTATTCGGGGCATAATTTTAATGGTTTTATTTTGCCTTCTTGTTAAGAGCCATTAACTTTAGTTGTATCCATTTAAAATGGATATCATCCGCGTATTGAGACATAACATATACTTTAGTCTCTATATGAAATGTTTGATTACTACTTAAATTCTTCATATTTCGTCGGTTTTTGCGCTAGTTATGTGTCGACGTGCCGTAAAACACCATTCATTCATTCATTCTATATGAATTCCCTAAAATATTGGTTGTTTCTTAGCAACACATCCAAATCTTCTGCACACAGAATAAACAATTAGGGGGTAAATAATCGCCCTGACGAAAATCTCTCTGTAAGTAAAACCAGTGGCATCGTCCATTAAAGAAATTAACCAACCGAATAACGGCATATTTACACTACAAAACCATGTATCAAAACTCTGTCGAGGTGTTCAGATCATATAATAATGTATATATGCAGAATGAAACTATAAACCTTGATTGAATATGCGTAAAATGAATTCGACGCTCCAGATTTGATCTGGCTAGTTAATGCCGTCTATACTGTGTTTATAGAGTTCAGATTCTGAAAATATGTAAATTATATATATATATATATATATATATATATATATACCTTGTCGTCAGTAGATTTAGAAACGGTGTACACCTGTTGTAATCTGTTGATGTCGGGATAGGGTCTTTAACAATAACACAAGATTCAGTATTATGGTAAAACTGTGTTATCCAACTTATAATGTCCATGAAACTGTGTCACAAATAAGTAATAGTAGTGTAGTGGAGTAGTAAACCTTGAATGCGATATATTTCGGAATAGAATAAAATATCACGTATCAAAATGGCGTATAGTAGCATGTTTAGCCAATGCAAGGGGGCGTGAGGCGTGTTGTTTCCTACACGACTTCTCATGAACAGAGGGTCTCACTTTTCAGTATTTTTACTCTAGCGTGAGTTAATTGCTATATCCACCGCCATACGCTTGCCATCTTCGGGATGGTTAAAATTATGTACTATTGATTTTTATGATTATTGAGTTCTGCTCAACCCGGGGCTAGATAGAGGACGTGAGCGGTAGCTAGCATATTTTACTACCGCTCATGAACAGTCTCAATCAAACCGAGACTGCAATATTTCGTATGTGTCGTGATCGGCCGTTTCCAAAGGTCCATTATCATACTCTTTTCTTTAAGTACTGTCAGGCAGTTGTACATGTCTTCCCGTGTTACGAATTAGTGTTATTTTACTGGTCCTTAGGTATCATCGAGCCCATAAAGGTGGCGTTGACACTTAAACCACTGATTGGGATTTGATGTGTTTCCTCTTCCTCTCACGAACAGACTCAATAAAACCCGTCTGCTAATTTCTTCTCTTGGTTGTGTTTTTCTGCTTTCATAGGATTACCGTTTTCAGTATTTATTATATTTGATCCATATACCTGGCTGGTTGAAAATCACTTTGATCTTGACGAATACACGGAATCACAACATATTTCATTCTAGATGCTGAAGATGCAGATGGTATTTTATAGGAAACATTAAGGATAGAAATGAACGACAGTGTTTTTTTCAAATAGTATTTATCTTTATTCCTTTTAGAATGCAGGTTATCACTCCTTGTTTTTATGTTATAGAGAGCTCTAAATTTAAATATGTATTATTTAATTGACTATAACGTAGCCAATAATGACCCAGAAATATTTCAAGACCACTTTAAACATGGGCTTGTGTTATTAGACAATTGTTTATGGTTATTAATTAAACTTTATGTAGGGACACTAAAAAAAAGAGTATGATAACGGACCTTTGGATACGGCCGAGCACGACACATACGAAATATTGCAGTCTCGGTTTGATTGAGACTGTTCATGAGTGGTAGTGAAATATGCTAGCTAAAGTTGATATCAAGTGCGATTTATTTTCTTTTTAAATTTCATTTTGTGGTTTAAGTTTTATCAATTCAATGAGCCCACTGTAGTTGACTTTGGAGTGGAATTACGCTTAAGCCGGTCCTAGGGCTTTTATATTACCTCTCATGAACAGACTTAATAAAACGGAGTCTGCTACATTCTTCTCTTGGTTGTGTGTGTGCTGCTTCCAAAGGATTTCCTTTTTCAGCATGTATTATATTTGTTACCATAAATCTACCTGGCAGATAACCAATTTTGATCTTGGTGAATAGAAGGAAACAATAAAAAAGTATTCTACAAGCTATGAGTGCCGATGCCACTTGATAGGAAATATTTAGCAGATAATTTGCGATTCTCGGGCGTTATTAACGTGTATCACTGAGGTATTTACGTTTATGTATTCTGTTTCTTTAGCTGAATATAACTTTTTAAAGTGGGTTTTTATTTCGTCTTAAATTTAATGATGTGTTTTAAGCTGTGTCCATATAAAATAATCTGTTCATTGATTCTGGAACAACTTCTATTTAACAAATTGCAAAACAAATGATTTCTTCCTCATCTAACCTTTTTTCATTCAAATATCTTCAATTAGATGAAAGGAATACACCTTTTAACTTATTTGCGGAGTTCACGTTTTCTTTATTTCAATCACGAACTTAATGATGATCCGTTTATTCATCCCCTAACAAGTTTGTGTTGGTCGATGTGGGCCACCCCTCAACAAACCGTGCATATGTAATTGTAATATGCGTCTATTGTTTATGTAAAGGGAGGAAATACTAAAAAGTGGATCCCTTGGAAGCAATAAACACAAACAAGAGATAAAGTAGCAGACTCGGTTTTATTGAGTCTGTTCATGGGGGGTAATGTGAAGTAAAACACCTCTCACGCCCCCTAGCACCGGCTTAAGCGATATTCTACTTTCAAGCCACAAATAATGGGTTTGATGATCCCAAAGGACAAGTAAGTAATAATAATAATGATTTGTAGTCGGGGCGTCTTTTTGAGAAGTTGTGTTTCCTTCAGAATTCACAAATGCATAACATAATGAAAGAAAAATATGTAAATGGGGAGGTTTTCTTTCTTAAAATTGCAGAAGGAGTTTATACCATGTTCACTTGATGAACAGTTAAAGGAAGACATTGCAGTCTGAAGGTCTTTCAAAGTGAAAATAAGGCATGATTGCTATGTGTCCCTTTAAGTAGATATAAAAGTTGAACAGAAAATGTAGCATGAAAGGACCACTTTCAACCAAAAACATGCAAAGAAACAAACAACAATTACAAAGATGAACTAGAACTATCACCGAAGTGGATGAATACCCTGGTTAAATTCTAAGTCACATAAAGGGCCATAATTCTCTAATAAATTAGGCAATCAGCAATGGGTGGTGTAGAGGGACATAAGGTTATCAGTTGTAACATGTATATGAAGTTTGGGAACAGCCCATTCAAAACTGTTTGGGGAATGCGGGTAATAAAAATGTGTTACACGACTGGACGGAACGGGACGGGACAACACAAATGTGTTACGCGACGGTTCACGACGGAACGTTACGGACAACGTAATTCCTACTTTGTGAAAGCTGTTGTATAATAAAAGGTAGGATATATGACATCCCAAACATAAAACGGGTTGACAATAGGGCTACCGTCTTGGAACGGTCAGTGGCAAAAAAGGCCTCTGGTAGAGTGTTAAACTAGATTCTAAGGTGCACCAAACCTCACTCTTACCCTATTTTCATCCCAGTAATACGATACGGTGTAAATAAATTTATCCCCGCCACGATATATCCTCTTACAAACTGGGCAAAATCAATAGGCAATATAACACAAAGATGCTAATGTATATATGAATATAAAAACAAAAGCCTAGAAAGCCACACAGCAAGTACTCAGTGACTTGGCAGAAGCCAGAGCAATAAGAGAATAAACCAATAAGGGGCACGACAACACAAGACTGGAGACAATCATCAAGCGTTACAATCCTCTCAGGATTATGGTAGACGTCATCTGATAGAATCCACAATCTGTCCGGTCATCGCACAATCAAAGAGAAAAGCATAGTGGCGGACTGTAAATGGGTCAACCTTGAGAAGACATTTTATACTATCTTCAAATATTAATTGTTCACTTATTTAGTTATGTTACACCTTCATTGATAATTGTAAAAAACATTCAAAACTCAGCACAGCACAAAGTTTACATATGTATTCAAAAAAAATTATTATGTTACATAGATAATAACAATGTTAGTATTAAACATGAATATAATTCAGCTTATACAAGATCTATGTGTTATCTGTAAAATCAGTAAAGTTGATTGATTTCGTGTTTCTTAGTTTGCAGTAGTAATGGCCCCATCTTAATTTATTTTGTTACAGTAAAAGTGGAATGACCCTATATATAATTTCATAACCAAATAACCAAAGTATCTTGCTTTAGAATAGTAACATAAAATGATAAATATGTTCATAAAAAATAGTTTAATAAACAGAGGAGGATTTCCTAGATGTTATACAATATGTAGTGTGGATGCAATTGTAGTTGAGTTCTATGGCAGTACATTTCGGGTGAGAGACTGTTATTTCTTTTCGGGCGTGCAATTTACTGGCACTAGATGTGTTTTTACTGTTCTACGTCTCACAACACAGTTAATTTTACATAGCTCTGCATATGTAGCAGGACCCCTCTGGACCACTGTAGAACTTAATGAATTTTCTTAAAAATATTTTCTTTGTGAAACTTCATGTCTGTTGCACGAAATATCCAACAAAAAACACGGGGTTGACCAATTTGCTTTTTTTTAATATCAATAGTTTGAAGAGACCCTCTTGAATTTGTCCATTTCACTGACATTTTCAAATGTATCACTACCCAGTATTAGATTCTCAGATCTGGGCTCAGAAACATTCAGGCATATCCTAACCTGTATGAAATCATGAACTTGTCCCATTCTTGTCACCTGCAACAAAAAAAGAGAAAATATTTGCACATTTTAAGAAATAAGCAGGAACCGAATAACACAGATCTTTTTTTTTAAGCTCCATAAAGTTCCTACCGTGACTGGCAAGGGAAATAACTGTTTAGTGAGACCTTGAAGGAAATAAAGTTCCGCGACATGCGACGAAAATATTTTCTGTAGAAACTTAACTTAAAACCCTACATGAAATGGCCTCATTTGACCACATCGGGCGACTATTTGTGAAATTATAGCATAAAGTATGACAACGTCTGGATTCGACAAATTGAGATCTAGGCAATTCGAAAATATATAGGATTGCATAGAGACGACAATATCTTTAATAACTCCTTCTTTAGTAAAATAATTATCAGTATTGTTATTTCTATATTGAGCGTTATGTTTTCTTTACCTAAAAGTGTTTCATATTTAAATTATAATGTGTCAAGTCAAGTTGATGTCAAGTTCAGTCAAGTCAAATTATGGTGAGTCAAGTAATAAGGAAGTTATGGTGAGTCATGTCATAAACAAGTTGTGCAGACTTTCAGCAGCTGATTCAGTCTAGTCTAGTCAAGTCAAGTCTAGTTAATTATAGTCTAGTCGAGTCAAGCAATAGTCAAGTCAAGTCAAGTCAAGACTAAAGTAAAAATGTATCCATATACAATTTACTAAGTATATTGATCCGAAATTAACTAAATTCAATACAATAGTTTCACACATTCATGTAAAGTTCAAGTCAAGTTTAAGTCAAGTTCAAGTCAAGTTAAGTCAAGTTCAAGTCAAGTATAAGTCAAGATTAAGTCAAGTCAAGTTTTGGTAAGTCAAATCATAAACAAGTTATGTAAGGTGTGCAGTTGAGTCAGTCAAATCAAATCAAGTCTAGTCAAGTCAATAGTCAGTCAAACCAAGTCAAGTCAAGTCAACACTGAGAATTTATACTTATAATATATTCATCTAAAATTAACTAAATTCAGTACAATAGTTTCACACATTCTCGACAACTGTCACAAAATTACAAAACAAAAGCTTTTACAAAATGTCAAAGAAGACAAGCGTATTCGACTGACTTTTTGAAAAAATAAATTCTTTTACGTAAAGTTATAAATTTTCCATGACGTTGTATGCAACCGACATTCTTGACAAGTGACAAATAAATTATTTTAAGTAAGCTTTTTATATGCAAGGCAGTATGCGACCGACATAAATCTTGCGACTGACATAAATCTATTTAACGAGTGAGAAATAAATTATTTTACATAAGGTAATTTTACTGAAGGTTGTATGCTGTGCTGACTGTGCTATGTGACCGACATTCTTGACGAGCGACAAATTTACATTACTTTACTTAATGTTATTTCGCGTAAGGTTGTATAAAGTTGAAAGCGACCGAGTTTCTAGACAAGTTACATACAAACAAGTTATTTTACGCAACGCAAGCTTTTTTAACGCCCGATTGTTTGCGACCGAAATTCTTGACAAGTGACGAATGAATTATTTTACGTATGCGTGCGGTTGTATGCAACTGACATTCTTGACAAAGTGACAAATAAATTACTTAACGTAAGGTTACTTTATGTGAGGCTGTATGCGACCAACATTCTTGACAAGTGAAAAACAATAGATTTAATTACGATTAGTTATTACAAATAAATGCTGTACATTTGAAGTAGGTGGGGTATGATTCTAATGTGATACACTACTTGATTAGAGCAACAGTACTTATAATAACCTCAAGCATGCAGTCTAGATACGGTCCAAGTCCCATGTATAGATTCGGTGTGGTGTGGAGACATCTGTTTCTCTCACAGATTGTTGGATGTGGTTCCAAGCTCAGCTGGTCATATCTCGGAGACACAAACTATTATTACAAGGCAGCTCACATGAAGGTTCCGAAGCAAACCCGAGTCACTCTTTACATAAATATATGTTGCCAAGTGTGCGGAAACGTTCAAATGAGGTGTGTTGTTCCGAGTTGAATGGATTGTCTCCCATATTGAGAGTAACCAGACTTCTTATGCATAACTCCATCCAAGGTGTTGTTGTTGTACAGCATACAGTCCGAATGTCTTACACCATAGTCAATTTTACACTGTAAAAACATTAAAAACTTGTTAAAATCCACACTTGATGCCATTTTACAATCCTCAAACTCACTTGTTTCCATTTTGAAGGTTGTTTTTTCAGAAAACACAAATCTGCCTCAATCAGCTGCTATTTGAGCAAGCTTCTGCTAAACTGGATGAGGTTTGGTTTACGTCTCACAACACAGTTAATTTTACATAGCTCTGCATATGTAGCCGGACCCCTCTGGACCACTGCAGAACTATGATCACTTTCATACTATCTTTGTTAAACTTGTTAAAAAGTTTATCAAAAGAGGTTATGACCCTATCATTTTGCAACGTACTGCATGCTTGGTGGTGGACCCTTTTACAGTTCGCCACTATGCTTTCCTCTTTAATTGTACGATGACCGGACAGGCTGTGGACCCTATGATGACGCCTACCTAAAGCCCATTGGGACGGTGGCGTTTGATGTTTGTCCATGATCTTTCTTGTCGTGCCCTTAATGTTTTATTCTCTTACTGCTCTGGCTTCTGCAAAGTCATTGAGTACCTTCATTGTGGCTTTCTAGGCTATTGTTTTTTGTATTATATTTACACGAGCATATTTGTGTTTTACTTATATTGCCTATTGATGCTGCCTTGTTGGTTAGATATTAGATCATGGCGGGGATTTCTTTATTTACACTGTCCTGTTTTAATGGGATGACAGTAGGGTAAGTGTGAGGTTTGGTGCACCCTAGAACCGGTTTAAACCCCCAGTGGCCTACTTTGCCACAGACCGTTCCAAGGCGGTAGCCCTATTGTCAACCCTTTTTGTGTTTGTGATGTCGTTTGCATTTATTATTGCTTTTGCCTTCTTGTTTGTCTGTTTGCGTGTTTGTTTCTGTGTTTTGTGGTTTACTGTCCTCCTTGAATGCTACTTTCCCTGTCCGATCTTTTTATATTTCTTTTAATGAATTTTCTTAAAAATATTTTCTTTGTGAAACTTCATGTCTGTTGCACGAAATATCCAACAAAAAACACGGGGTTGACCAATTTGCTTTTTTTTAATATCAATAGTTTGAAGAGACCCTCTTGAAATTGTCCATTTCACTGACATTTTCAAATGTATCACTATCCAGTATTAGATTCTCAGATCTGGGCTCAGAAAAATTCAGGCATATCCTAACCTGTATGAAATCATGAACTTGTCCCATTCTTGTCACCTGCAACAAACAAAGAGAAAATATTTGAACATTTTAAGAAATAAGCAAGAACCGAATAACACAGATCTTTTTTTTAAGCTCCAGAAAGTGCTACCGTGACTAGCAAGGAAAATAACTGTTTAGTTATTTTGACCTCTAGGGTAAAAATATAATTGTAGCAGGTTTTTACTGATTTTTGTAGTTGTCGATTTCTATGAACAACATGCAACATTTTGAAACCTAGTCATAATTATATTATACAAATTGTGCTTGAGGCTTGTTTTACCAAAATAATGAATTTGCAAGTAATTTAGTATTTGACTGAACACTCTGCTGTTGTATACACATGTACTCGTACGTCGGAACAAAACTACCCAGAGAGAGGGGAAGGATACATAGGAGTCCGGGGACCTGCCCTACTCTTATTATCGAATAGATTCCTAGGGTTCTTTTACATGCTCGGAGGATAGACCGATACACGGGACCGCCCGGTTTACGTCCCCTTCCGACGGACGAGGCTATGGGAAAGTGTCTTGCCAAAGAACACACGGACGGAACTCAGTGGCACCATGGAGGATTGAACCCGGGGCCTCCGGTTACAAATCCGCCGCGCTAACGACTGCGCCATGCCAGCCCTCTACAAGGTCGTAGGTGAGAACGCCGGTATAGGACGCGTTAATCACAGCATTAGCTGTCATTCGCAACATCTCGTACACAGCTTCGCAGCATTACTCGAATGTAATACGCAGGTTTCCATATTGGTTACGTCTTCGCGCCTTATATTCCCGTCAAAATCGCAAAGTTAATATCGCGTGTGACCACTCGAGCGAAGGTGCTAGGCGTTTTTAAACGCTCGAGGTGGTCACACGCGATATTAACTTTGTGACTTTGGTTTATGAAGTGGGTAACTTTGAATAAGTAAAAATACATGAATTTTCTGTACGATATTGATGAAATTTGGCAAATGAATAAAACAAAGATGATATATGAATACTACAAAATTTTGTTGTTGTAGCTTTATGGGATCAGAATAAATTTCATCAGCAAAAAGATGTGCGTTTTCAAATGTACTGAGTGTATATCTGACCAAAATCGCCGACCAGAGCGTTGTCACCGTGAGCTTTGACATAAACTGCGTCTCCCTTGTTTAAATATAGGACTGCAGCGTTTCCAGCCGTGGGGTAAACGTAATTATCGTAACGGTACAAAGAGTTGATGTATCTCGTATTCGTGCTGTGTTTCATCCTACAAAACACAAAATAAATTATGTTTTAAGATACTTATGCGGAGATGAAGAAAGGATGTAACCGTCTGATAGCCATACAAATATAACTTACATATAAATACCACATATTATCATATTGCAGCATAGTCACTTAAATTCCTTCTGTATTTTCACAGGTGTAAATCGTTTAATTGAAAATAACATCTGTCAGAATAAATGGTGTACTCTAAATACCAGTTAGAGTATGACTGACAGCTGAAATGGACATGCTACAAAACAAATAGAGAATGATCTCATTGAGTTGGTTAGATTACACATCTCGATTTGCTATGCCCATCTCGATGTTTAAGTCAACCAACTCGATGAGACCATACTCTTTCTTCCATACCGGAAATGGGGATCCGTGTTTTGCATGGGTGTCTGATCTTACACATGGTGGAAGATTAAAGTCACGCGCTGCTATAAACAATGACAGTTGCTTAATAAATATTGATGACGATTATGGCAATGAGCTGAATGACTGTTAGAGTATAGTTTAATATTACTTACGTATAGCCGTGAATCAGTTCCAACCAAAGTATGCTATCTTTCTGTCCCAGGGCGTGGTAGTACCAGTGACTGAGGCCACACATTCTCCGCTCTGTGGCACATCGCGATAAAACCGAGAGATTCCATTTCCATATTTGTGACTCCATTCTCATTTATTGTTTGTAACCACGCCATCTTTTCTTCATCGTCATGCTCACAAAATGCGCCATCTACACGACCTTGGACTGTTTATAATGAAATATGTTTACATACAATGTGTGTTGTTTGTGAACATGTGTGCATTTGTTTTCTTTCTTCGAAAGTTAATTGGAAGATTTGACCTTTCCGCATAAACTTCCTCATTTAAATAAGCATATCACGGAAACAACCGAATGCTCTTTCTGACTCTTTCAGCGGAGTGATACGGAAATTACCGATTGTATACGATGGTGTGTCGTCTGCATTCCATCCTGTTTTCGCGCCAGATTATTGGCGATACATCTACATCTACATGTGTACGTTGAGCTGTCTTTACCATAACCCTACGGAAATGACTTGACTAGTAATGCTAAGAAGATGAAATAAAAGAGATGATAGATAGATAGAAGTAAAATAAAGAAATAAATAAGGCATATAATACACGGACCATAAAGAGATTTTAACAAATTTATAATAAACTCAATGACATAGAGCCAACATGGACGAGATAACCACTTGTGACCATTCATTTTCTGAATTAGACAATTACAAATTCAATGGCATTCATGTTAAACCAAATTTCGGGAAAAAAAAGAATGTCGTGTAGATCTACACAAGTTTACGCGACAGACGTGCATGAACACATCGAAATGGGATTACATCTATTAATAAATACAGCTTTGTAAGTTAGTTGAAGTTGACAAAGTCATTGCCGAAGTATATGATACATAGAATAAAAAATATCAGGCCCTCGACCCATATCAGCCCGGGAGCTTTAGCTCGAGGGCTGATATGGGTCGAGGGCCTGAAATAGGGTGTGATATGAAAATACTTATGTATTATTCTCTATTGTCTACTGGTGCGTTAGCTGTTTGGTTCAGTATATATACTGTACACTTAAAGACATTTTCTATAGTTTTTTCTGCATAACAGATTTTCTTTAAACTTTTTGTACAGTAAGTCTTTATATATATAGACAGAAAATGCAAAAATAATGGTAGATCACCATAATTGTTAAACTTTTAAAAAATAATTTGTAATGCCACCAATCTGTCCAAAAAGTTGAACAAGTCCATGAAATAAGCTAAATAAGAAATTTTTGAAGTCTAATCATTTATTCATTGGTCACAATTCTGCTAAAATTGTATAAAAGTAAAGAACATTTAATTATAATAACATTTGAAGCTCATCTTTATGTAAAACCTATATTTTTTCAAAAAATCTGTTGAGACCATTACTCACAATTTATGCACAAATTAGCCCATTCCATATAAGTGTTATAATCTTCATCTTGTCTGAATTGTGTGACTTTACTACATTAAATGATCTTTATAACAAGTATTGTCGATAATGCATTAATCTGTCTCGAAATAAATTCCATTTGGTTTACTGACCATTTTATTGTTTGACGCCTGACAGTATTATACATGAAGACGTTGGGAAAACTATTTCTTGTGCTATGAAACTGAAGAAAACCGGGAATGCACGTGCATTTCATAACACCAATGTGGAATGCACGAAATCCAGATATGCACGTAATTAAATGTTAAATGTCGACTCGTTATATGGACTATATCAGATGTTGTCCACAATGCCTCAAATTCTAACTCTTAAGAGGTTTTGTTTTTAGGTGCGTTTTCATTGAACGTGTCTGAGTATACTTGACAGTGGTACATTTCGCTAGAGCCTTGCTGAGAAGAAAGCTCTTGTTCTATATAGCCATAAGGTCAAGAGTGTTGTTAATAATTTCCCTTTGCAAGGAGTGCCTGCTTGAATAAAGAAAAATGCGTCTGTAATTATTATACTGTATACAACCATTCAAATGGACGATATTTTCGGCTGAAGAGAATTGTTTACAACAACTTAAATCCATCCAATTTCAGTTAATTATTTCGACAGGAACACACAATCTGTGTTAAGAGTTTAAGTTAAGTGTGAGTTGCAGCGTTGATGTGGACAGTTATAACACATGTGGACAGTTATAACACAGTGGAGAGTTATAACACATGTGGACAGTTAAAACACAGTAGAGAGTTATAACACATGTGGACAGTTATAACACATGTGGACAGTTATAACACATGTGGACAGTTATAACACATGTGGAGAGTTATAACACAGTGGAGAGTTATAACACATGTGGACAGTTATAACACATGTTGACAGTTATAACACATGTGGACAGTTATAACACATGTGAACAGTTATAACACATGTTGACAGTAATAACACATGTGGACAGTTATAACACAGTGGAGAGTTATAACACATGTGGACAGTTATAACACATGTGGACAGTTATAACACAGTAGAGAGTTATAACACAGTGGAGAGTTATAACACATGTGGACAGTTATAACACAGTAGAGAGTTATAACACATGTGGACAGTTATAACACATGTGGACAGTTATAACACAGTGGAGAGTTATAACACATGTGGACAGTTATAACACAGTGGAGAGTTATAACACATGTGGACAGTTATAACACATGTTGACAGTTATAACACAGTGGACAGTTATAACACAGTGGACAGTTATAACACATGTGGACAGTTATAACACATGTTGACAGTTATAACACATGTGGACAGTTATAACGCATGTGGACAGTTATAACGCATGTGGACAGTTATAACACAGTGGAGAGTTATAACACATGTGGACAGTTATAACACATGTAACACATGTGGACAGTTATAACACATGTGGACAGTTATAACACAGTGGAGAGTTATAACACATGTGGACAGTTATAACACATGTGGACAGTTATAACACATGTGGACAGTCATAACACAGTGGAGAGTTATAACACAGTGGAGAGTTATAACACAGTAGAGAGTTATAACACATGTGGACAGTTATAACACATGTGGACAGTTATAACACATGTGGACAGTTATAACACAGTGGAGAGTTATAACACATGTGGACAGTTATAACACATGTGGACAGTTATAACACAGTGGAGAGTTATAACACATGTGGACAGTTATAACACAGTGGAGAGTTATAACACATGTGGACAGTTATAACACATGTTGACAGTTATAACACATGTGGACAGTTATAACACATATGGACAGTTATAACACAGTGGAGAGTTATAATACATGTGGACAGTTATAACACAGTGGAGAGTTATAACACATGTGGACAGTTATAACACATGTTGACAGTTATAACACATGTGGACAGTTATAACACAGTGGAGAGTTATAACACATGTGGACAGTTATAACACATGTTGACAATTATAACACATGTGGAGAGTTATAACACAGTGGAGAGTTATAACACATGTGGACAGTTATAACACAGTGGATAGTTATAACACATCTGGACAGTTATAACACATGTTGACAGTTATAACACATGTGGACAGTTATAACACATGTGGACAGTTATAACACATGTGGACAGTTATAACACATGTGGACAGTTATAACACAGTGGAGAGTTATAACACATGTGGACAGTTATAACACATGTGGACAGTTATAACACAGTGGACAGTTATAACACAGTGGAGAGTTATAACACATGTGGACAGTTATAACACAGTAGAGAGTTATAACACATGTGGACAGTTATAACACAGTGGAGAGTTATAACACATGTGGACAGTTATAACACATGTGGACAGTTATAACACATGTGGACAGTCATAACACAGTGGAGAGTTATAACACATGTTGACAGTTATAACACATGTGGACAGTTATAACACAGTGGAGAGTTATAACACAGTGGAGAGTTATAACACATGTGGACAGTTATAACACAGTAGAGAGTTATAACACATGTGGACAGTTATAACACAGTGGAGAGTTATAACACATGTGGACAGTTATAACACATGTGGACAGTTATAACACATGTGGACAGTCATAACACAGTGGAGAGTTATAACACATGTTGACAGTTAAAACACATGTGGACAGTTATAACACATGTGGACAGTTATAACACAGTGGAGAGTTATAACACAGTGGAGAGTTATAACACATGTGGACAGTTATAACACAGTGGACAGTTATAACACAGTGGACAGTTATAACACACGTGGACAGTTATAACACATGTGGACAGTTATAACACAGTGGAGAGTTATAACACATGTTGACAGTTATAACACATGTGGACAGTTATAACACATGTTGACAGTTATAACACAGTGGAGAGTTATAACACAGTGGAGAGTTATAACACAGTGGACAGTTATAACACATGTTGACAGTTATAACACATGTGGACAGTTATAACACAGTGGAGAGTTATAACACATGTTGACAGTTATAACACATGTGGACAGTTATAACACATGTGGACAGTTATAACACAGTGGAGAGTTATAACACATGTGGACAGTTATAACACATGTGGACAGTTATAACACATGTGGACAGTTATAACACATGTTGACAGTTATAACACATGGAGAGTTATAACACATGTGGACAGTTATAACACATGTTGACAGTTATAACACATGTAGACAGTTATAACACAGTGGACAGTTATAACACATGTTGACAGTTATAACACATGTGGACAGTTAATACACATGTGGACAGTTATAACACATGTGGACAGTTATAACACAGTGGAGAGTTATAACACATGTGGACAGTTATAACACATGTTGACAGTTATAACACATGTGGACAGTTATAACACATGTGGACAGTTATAACACATGTTGACAGTTATAACACATGTGGAGAGTTATAACACATGTTGACAGTTATAACACATGTGGACAGTTATAACACATGTGGACAGTTATAACACATGTTGACAGTTATAACACATGTAGACAGTCATAACACATGTGGACAGTTATAACACATGTAGACAGTTATAACACATGTGGACAGTTATAACACATGTTGACAGTTATAACACATGTGGACAGTTATAACACAGTGGAGAGTTATAACACATGTGGACAGTTATAACACATGTTGACAGTTATAACACATGTTGACAGTTATAACACATGTGGACAGTTATAACACATGTGGACAGTCAGTGGAGAGTTATAACACATGTGGACCGTTATAACACATGTGGACAGTTATAACACATGTTGACAGTTATAACACATGTAGACAGTTATAACACATGTGGACAGTTATAACACATGTGGACAGTTATAACACAGTGGAGAGTTATAACACATGTCGACAGTTATAACACATGTTGACAGTTATAACACATGTTGACAGTTATAACACAGTGGAGAGTTATAACACATGTGGACAGTTATAACACATGTTGACAGTTATAACACATGTTGACAGTTATAACACATATGGACAGTTATAACACAGTGGAGAGTTATAACACATGTTGACAGTTATAACACATTTAGACAGTTATAACACATGTTGACAGTTATAACACAGTGGAGAGTTATAACACATGTGGACAGTTATAACACAATGGATAGTTATAACACATGTTGACAGTTATAACACATGTGGACAGTTATAACACAGTGGAGAGTTATAACACATGTGGACAGTTATAACACAGTGGAGAGTTATAACACATGTGGACAGTTATAACACATGTTGACAGTTATAACACATGTGGACAGTTATAACACATGTGGACAGTTATAACACATGTGGACAGTTATAACACAGTGGAGAGTTATAACACATGTGGACAGTTATAACACATGTTGACAGTTATAACACATGTGGAGAGTTATAACACAGTGGAGAGTTATAACACATGTGGACAGTTATAACACATGTGGACAGTTATAACACATGTGGACAGTTATAACACAGTGGAGAGTTATAACACATGTGGACAGTTATAACACATGTTGACAGTTATAACACATGTGGAGAGTTATAACACAGTGGAGAGTTATAACACATGTGGACAGTTATAACACAGTGGATAGTTATAACACATGTGGACAGTTATAACACATGTGGACAGTTATAACACAGTGGAGAGTTATAACACATGTTGACAGTTATAACACATGTGGACAGTTATAACACAGTGGAGAGTTATAACACATGTGGACAGTTATAACACAGTGGACAGTTATAACACAGTGGAGGGTTATAACACATGTGGACAGTTATAACACAGTAGAGAGTTATAACACATGTGGACAGTTATAACACATGTTGACAGTTATAACACATGTGGACAGTTATAACACAGTGGAGAGTTATAACACATGTGGACAGTTATAACACAGTGGAGAGTTATAACACATGTGGACAGTTATAACACATGTGGACAGTCATAACACAGTGGAGAGTTATAACACATGTTGACAGTTATAACACATGTGGACAGTTATAACACAGTGGATAGTTATAACACAGTGGAGAGTTATAACACATGTGGACAGTTATAACACAGTGGAGAGTTATAACACATGTGGACAGTTATAACACATGTGGACAGTTATAACACAGTGGAGAGTTATAACACATGTTGACAGTTATAACACATGTGGACAGTTATAACACATGTTGACAGTTATAACACAGTGGAGAGTTATAACTCAGTGGAGAGTTATAACACAGTGGACAGTTATAACACATGTTGACAGTTATAACACATGTGGACAGTTATAACACAGTGGAGAGTTATAACACATGTTGACAGTTATAACACATGTGGACAGTTATAACACAGTGGAGAGTTATAACACATGTGGACAGTTATAACACATGTGGACAGTTATAACACATGTGGACAGTTATAACACATGTGGACAGTTATAACACATGTTGACAGTTATAACACATGTGAACAGTTATAACACATGTGGACAGTTATAACACAGTGGAGAGTTATAACACATGTGGACAGTTATAACACATGTGGACAGTTATAACACATGTTGACAGTTATAACACATGTAGACAGTTATAACACATGTGGACAGTTATAACACATATGGACAGTTATAACACATGTGGACAGTTATAACACAGTGGAGAGTTATAACACATGTGGACAGTTATAACACATGTTGACAGTTATAACACATGTTGACAGTTATAACACATGTGGACAGTTATAACACAGTGGAGAGTTATAACACATGTGGACAGTTATAACACATGTTGACAGTTATAACACATGTGGACAGTTATAACACAGTGGAGAGTTATAACACATGTTGACAGTTATAACACATTTAGACAGTTATAACACATGTTGACAGTTGACAGTTATAACACAGTGGAGAGTTATAACACATTTGGACAGTTATAACACATGTTGACAGTTATAACACATGTGAACAGTTATAACACATGTGGACAGTTATAACACAGTGGACAGTTATAACACATGTTGACAGTTATAACACATGTGGACAGTTATAACACATGTTGACAGTTATAACACATGTGGACAGTTATAACACATGTGGACAGTTATAATACATGTGGACAGTTATAACACATGTGGACAGTTATAACACATGTGGACAGTTATAACACATGTGGACAGTTATAACACAGTGGAGAGTTATAACACATGTGGACAGTTATAACACATGTTGACAGTTATAACACAATAAAATGAAGAGATTGTGCTGGTGTCGGTTTTTTCTTGGTTTTCTGCTTTTCGTTAACTTAATCGCTGAAATAACTACACGTCTTGTTAACAATACGTCGTCTAGCCGAAATGACGAAGATGTGGAGATGTTACGAAATTAACTGAATACTATAACGAATCAAATGAATACACTAAACAAAACGGTCAATGATTTAATTGAAACATTAGGACCAAAACCAGGTACTATCGATCGTATACAATCGTAACTAATCGGTAATTTTCGTATCACTCCGCTGAAAGAGTCATAAAGAACATTCGATTGTTTCCGTGATATGATATTTTTTAACCTTTATTTCACGCGTGTGATTAAGCTTTATTGCCCGGCAACTACATCCTGATTGATATGACTAGCTAAGTCTATGTCGTATCGTATATTCAAAATAACTTATTCATAGGGAAGTATGTGATAAAAAAGATATATAACGATATACACACAATCATGCTGGTTTATGTACGGATTTTACTAACGAGTAAGAAGGAAAAATGTTGAACAATATACATGATATATAACCTAGGCTTACTTATAGTAGTATAGATACTAGGGGTACCAGGCCAGTTTTCCCTCGCGATGGGCGAACAAGCAATTATCAAGTTGTCCTTAACACAAAGACGCAAACGCCAAATGACGATGGCATAATTGCTACCAGATCCATCACAACTATACAAACTGCTTGATTGTCCCCGCTTAGGAAAAACTTTACCAAAACCTCCAGTATCCATTAAATTAGTATAAATAATATTTCACCATCTCCGTTTTGTAAATAACTAAAACATTTGCAATTTATTAAGCAAATATCGGACGGAATCGGACAGTAGTCTTCATCATCGCTGTACATATATATCGTATTTTACCATGGAGTATTTTACTTGTATGCTAATGTATCTTGTCAATCTAGTATGTATCTTTTATCATCATAAGCTGATAAATGTTTTTTATTTATTACATATCTGCTTATGTTATGCTTTTGTGATCTAATAACTTTCATCTCATGGTGACTTTCTGTTGCTGTAAACAAAATCTCTTTGTAATTATCATGTGTTGTATTTTTTTAACAAAACACCTTTTAACAACCTTGCATTTTTTTGTACTAACCTCATTATCTAACATATACGAATATAGTTTACTTCGTAGTCCAACAAATTCAACAATAGGTATACCACAAGTTTCATCTTTCATCTTACCAATAACCTTTTTATTATCATTAAAATAAAACTTACTTTTTGGATCATAATCACAATTATCAAAAAGATCTTTATCCTTGTAAAAGTCTGCATACACATCTTTTGTCTTTATTTCATAGCACAAGGAATCGGTATCAGTAAATATAATTTAGCTTTTATATCATATTTGTTTTTGATATAGTTGTAATGGAAATCATACATCAAATATTTTGACAAGTCTAAAATAACCATACCAACATAAATAGGACGATTTAAAACTAGTCTTTCTTTCATTCTGTTTATGGCAAATAAATTTTCATTAAACATTTTACAAGAAATAAATGAAGGTCTTGCTGCATATTTTAAAAGGACCTCCTCATCGTGAGTTAATTTAACATTAATTATTTTTCTCAAATTTTCCATAGTTTTGCCAAAGACTGAATTGTTCATCAGTCTGAAAAAATTCGTTTGAAAAGCATTTTTGATGTTTATCCATGATCTTCTTGTCGTTCCCTTAATGGTGTATTTTCTTACTTCTCTGGCTCCTGCCAAGTCATTGAGTACCTTCATTGTGGCTTTCTAGGCTATTGTTTTTTTGTATTATATTTACACGAGCATATTTGTGTTTTACTTATATTGCCTATTGATGCTGCCTTGTTGGTTAGAGATTAGATCATAGTGGGGATTTCTTTATTTACACTGTCCTGTTTTAATGGGATGACAGTAGGGTAAGTGTGAGGTTTGGTGCACCCTAGAACCGGTTTAAACCCCAGTGGCCTACTTTGCCACTGACCGTTCCAAGGCGGTAGCCCTATTGTCAACCCTTTTGTGTTTGTGATGTCGTTTACTTTTATTATTACTTTTGCCTTCTTGTTTGTCTGTTTCCATGTTTGTTTCTGTGTTTTGTGGTTGACTGTCCTCCTTGAATGTTACTTTCCCTGTCCGATCTTTTTATATTTCTTTTACCAGCTGTTCTCTTGGCAGTGTTAAAGTCTATGTATGTCTTTAACCACTTTGATTCGTCGAACTGTAGTATTCGATGTATATTTGTAACCTTTAATCCAAGCTTTTTATACAATTCTAAGTTTTTAAAATGCACGACATACTTTTTTTTATTTTTAAACGTCGTAACTAGTTTATTAACATTGCAATGTCCCAATTTAAACTTTTGTTTTAAACTTTTACAATAGTCTGACAACCACTCATCTTTCATATTTAAACTTTCTGGGGCAAGAGGAATAATCATTATGCGAAATGATATATAGGGTGTCATGCAGTTTCTTAGGATACTCAAGATCACACTTAACAATATAATTTGATTTTCCTTTTTCTATCTTGTTAACCCACTTAAAGTTACCATTAGGCAACGGTTGGAACATGGCCATTCATACAAGTTATTAGCATCAATATATATTATGTATTTTCTTTCTTTTTTCTTGTCGTAGTTTTCATATATTTATTGTTAGCCTTTGAATATCTGTTTGCAATATAATTCGTACCGCCTCTTAATCCCTTTTCCACAAACAAATATTGACCAGTATCAGTGATTAAGTCAAGCTTAATTCCAGTCATTTTTAAACAAGCATACCAAGCTAAACCAGGACTACTGAAGTAATGACAATGAAATACACATTTTTCTAAAGTTTGCAAAAACGTCCGCAAGCAGCAGCACATCAGTCTTAAGATACAGATCATGATATTCTCCCATATGTTTAATCTTGAATGTTTTCCATATATTTTTAGCATGATCGCAATCTGCATCTGAAATGTACTCATCATTTAATTGAGAATAAAAGCTATTGTTACTGAGTAATTCAGTTTCCTTAAAACGTTCCAAACTTTTCATATAATCATAAGGATAAACACCTTTTCTTTTTATTAATTCTAGCTTGTCATCAAAGTATTCTTGCGAGGTGTATTCAAACGAGGGACTGTTTTTTACTAAATTTTCTAATGATTGGGACATAAACTGAAAACTGTCAATAAACACCAAACTTGTCCCTAACATAAAAGCCAAGTACTTTTCCATGTTATTTGGTATAGTTTAAACTTTCCGATGTGTTGCATTATAAAGTGAGAATCATATCCTCTCAAGTTATGAAACACAAGTGTCAACAGGTATTTTTTAGTCAGCCTGAAATTAATATAACATATGTCGTGAGCGCTTCCCCTATACTTTCCAGTTATATGACTATGATCTCTAACTTTTCTAATAGAGTTTCATATGCTACTGTACGACCTGCGTCACCTTTTTTGAGAGGTGTTACAAAACCATTACCACAAATATGACATGATTTAGATTTTTGGAATTTAGCTTCTTCTTCCAACGACATCACCAAATCTTTTATTAAAATGCGTATTCGTAGTTTTTTGCACCACTTTTCTTCTTCCATCATTTTTTCCAAAAACTTGTTAACAACATTTGGCCCTCTGTACGTTACAACTGATTTTGAATATTGATCATCATAACAACAAACAACCTTATACCCATAACTGCAATCAGTATGCTTTTGATATACTTCTGTATATGATTTTTTAAGATTGTTTGATGCTGAAGAAACACTTTCGGTTACTGCTTCAAAATCAGCATATATAACAAACTTGGAGATCGCTGTGCCCGATGCTTATATTTAGTTATCGGTGGTACATTTTCAATTTCTTTTGTTTTTTTACTTAATTTTTGATTCGGTGGTTTCACTACTCCGGTCGATAAAAGGCTTTGGGTATTGTTTAACCACCTATAGGATATGTTGTCTGCTTTTTAATTTAGTCTTTTGGCTGTTACTTGTGATACGCAGGCTTCCTAACCGCTGCGCCCAACTAAATTCCATTATGTTTATTTCGCTCTTCGGGGCATTTAATTTTATTAGATACTGGGACCATACGCCGTACGACATGGGGAAGCCATGAACCCCATGTCCACCGCCATATGCATGCCATCTTCGGGATGGTTAAAATTTTGTACTATTGATTTTATTAATATTGATATCTGCTCAACCCGGGGCTAGAGGGCGTGAGCGGTAGATAGCATATTTCACTACCGCTCATGAACAGTCTCAATCAAACCGAGACTGCAATATTTCGTATGTATCGTGCTCGGCCGTTTCCAAAGGTTCATTATCATACTCTTTTTTTTTTTAACAATAAGCTGCCTGTCGTACTTTTTAAAATAAACCTTTTCGTCTTTGTTTGGCATCTCTACTGCTTGTTTTCCATTAAGCAAAAAACAATCAGGCTCAGGCTTTTTTAACACCCTTTATAATGTAAAGCACTGCAAGCATGTTGTACAAAACCATTTTTTTCCTTGTGTGCTGTTTGATTATACATCAAACTGTTAAAGTTTTTTATCCAAACATAATGATTTTATTTTGTTTAGTAATCAAAAGCATATCACACGATTCTTTTGCTTTATTTTTTGATATGTACAAAGGGTATACTTGATTATCTTCATATCCAAATATGTTAAAACAAATGTTGTTTTGTTTTTCTATTTTTGGGATGTGTTGTATTGTAACAGGAAATGTTACTCCCTTGTAATCAAGATCACCAATATGATTTTTGTACTTTGTTATTCTTTGAGGTTTATTGTTGACAGGAAGTTTACAAGCTAAATGGCACCATCTAAAGCACTCATTATCTTGTTCATATTTTATTAATTAATCCTTTTTTAGAGTTAGCATGTTCTTTTGGTAAATCTAAATACGAGCTACCTCATAAAGGCTTTTACTTTACTCTATTTATGTAGTGCGCATCTAGTACCTCAGTTTGTCAGCCACATCCCATTTGAAGCCAACTCCCAACTCTGTTTACAATTTCGTTACGTCCTTTATCCATTGCCTCAATAATATTATGTTCCAATAATATTGTTGCCGCTTTAAAATTAAAGTAAGCTGTTTGTATGTGGTTGCAGGACCTGTTTCTTTGTCTCCCATCGATGTTTTTTTAAAAGTATGTTTCACATCAACAATTAACACCCGCCTTTGCTAGTTCTCTTTTAAGAAATTTTAAAACTGCCGGCTGTGTGTTTTGTAGCTGGGCAAGTGGCTCATTACTCACAACATCTACTTTATACACCTTGCTATATTGTTTTGGGGATTTTTCAATATCTCGGATTTTCATTAAATAATATTACATCAGATTAATAAGCCCATAATTATTTTATTTAATTATTTTTAAGTAAAATATTTATTCCCTGGTTTATTAAAATATCACAATAGTTTATCAACGAAACCACAAGCCATTAGTAAGTTTATTTTCTCGACAAAATCAAGAAAGCTTTTTTCATTGTTTTCCTTTGTTGATGGTAACATCTCATGACTTACTTCAGCTGGAAGGTTGTCAGCTATGCCAGCCACAATTTTACTAATTTTAGACTCTGCATAAAACTCAATTAAATTTTCAGAACGTGCTATCAAAGCTTCTTTTACATGATCTTCCTCGATAGCATTACTTTTTTCATGTACATTTTTCATATGATTTTCTATAATGTCATTAATAATTTATTTTTTTATTAAAATAATCTTGCTTAAAATCCTCGATTTCTTTGTTTGCTATTTCCATACATGTTTTCTTAAAACTATTGATTTCCTCTTTTGCTTGTTCCACGAAAAGTTTTACAGCAGTGCTGATTTCCTCGTCTAATTTTTTCATCCAATCTCTTTTGAAATCCTCGATGTCTTCATTTGCCTTCTCCATGCGGCTTTTTTCAAAATCACTGATTTCTTCATTTGCCTTTTCCATACGGCTTTTTTCAAAAACACTGATTTCTTCTGTATAACTTTCCATATACTATAGATTATATTATTTTTATTTAACAGGCATAAACAATAATATTAATTCCCCGATCTAACAAAATGCTGTAGTAAGGAATAAAAGAATCCTCGGTTACAAAACCGCAAGTTGGTGATGAATTTTTTTTTTACAAAAAGCATGCAACCTGTTTATATCTGGGTTTTTTATTTTCCATGGTAATTTTAGTTGTTGTGCCATGGTTATAATTCTTTCAGTTAGATCTTGAAAGTTTATAAAAACTATTAACTCTCTGTTAAGTTTAGTCATATTTTCAAAATCAACTATTCGAGCATATATCATTTGATTTTCATTAAAGTTTTTGATTTCCTTTTCTACACGTTCCATTTATAATATTACATGAGATAATATTTTTAAGCTTATATTTTAAAAATATAATGCTATATTATAATATAATAAATTGTAAATATTGTGAAAGAGTTTTGGATATTGATCCCACTGGAGTATGTTTAGATTGCATGGTTGATAAAAAGAAACTTTGTAAATATTGTGTTGGAACCAAGCTTTGCTACAAGTGCACGTATGCATGCATAAATTGTAATGGTACTTATGAAGTTATCTATAACGAACGTATCTGTTTTAAGTGACGGACTGACAACGGCTATAATCTCACTGCAAGTTATAATCGAAAGAAAAGTATTTATCACAGAAAATATCATTTAGAAAAACATTTTATGAAATATAATTTATCTCCTACGGAAAGACAATGATTTGAAGTGCTGTTTTACAAAATTGTAAAGATTTTGGATAAAACAGGGGGTCGAAAAAGATCAATAAAATTTGAATACATTTTTCAGAAAATATTTAAAATATTAAAAATAAAAAAATAAACAAAACCGATTAAAACAAAATCTACTAGAGAACAGTAAGATAGGATATGGAAACAAGTTGAGAACGAATTACGAATGGATGCCATGACCGTTTAACTTCTACCTTTTTATGTACATTTCCAGAGGTTCTGTAAAGTTATCATTCTTTTGAATTTCTAACATTTTATTAAAGGCAATTCTGATTACCTCTTCGTTGTTTGCTAGTCTTATCGTTGTTTGGACATGTGAAAGAAGTTGTTTAAAACGTCTATGGTGTGTTTTCAACAAAGTCTTTTTTTCAGCTATTCTTGTTTTACTCACTAAAACAGCAACTACTGAAGGAACTGCGCCAACTACAGCCACGAAAACAGGAATTGCTAGAACTAATGCTAGAACAGCACCACAACCAATTATTCCACTTGCAATTTGTTATGTTGTATTTATAATACCGCGCAATTTATAACTGCGCCTGTATGCAGCCACAAGTCGTGTTAAGTGATCAATTAATTCTTCTTTGGTTTTCACGACAATAATTTAATCAAGATATTTAGCTCATGTTCTTTGTTGTTTTTTTACCTATTTGTAATAATTCATCAATTATGCTAATTCCTTTATTTATTAACTGCGGACTATTATTTGCTGATTCGACACTTCCGCATACTAACTCCAGATCATTAACCAGATCATCAGGACTATTGTAATATTCAACATAACACAACCTCCTAAAATCTTCTTGAACTTTGAAGAACCTTTGTGAATTGGTAAACCAGATAATTCTGTTAGTTGCTTAAAAGCATCTTGAGACAACGTTGAATACGTTTTTTTATTATTGTAACGCTTTGTTATCAAGTCTGCAAAATCATCATCTAGTTTTAGGTCTAGCACAACTACTTCTCCTTGTTTGGCAATAAGTTGTGATGACCAACAAGCTTAGGTAAATCAATTTGTAACATTCCATAGTGACCATCTTTGTCGACTTTGTAAAAATTTCTTTTTTGTTGTATTCCTTGGCCAAAGACGGGAGCATTTTCAATTATTTATAGAAGCCTACTTCTATTATATCTTATTCCGTCTGTCTCTCTTTCCGACGCTTTTTTTCATCTTCTATGTTTTTCTTTAATGTTTTATCTTTTTTTTTTCTCATTTGTTTAGTAGGATTAGACCTTTTCTTGACCAGTATCACGGATTTTATCAGTATTCTCATGAACCATTGTGTCTAAACCATCTTTATATCCACTAGTAAGTATTTCCGATGGTAATGGAAATCCATGTCTCTCCATCAAATCTTTATTAATTCCAGCATCTGGATCAATATTAATTTCTTGTGTTTTTTTTGGGACTTCTCATCAAATAACTTAGGCAGTCCATGATACGGTTGTTCTTCCTCACCCATAGCTGCCGGAAGAATAGCTAATTGCTGACTTATTTCCGGGAGAGTAGCTAACTGCTTAGTTAACAGTTCTGACTGATCTTTTATTTCGCTAGTTTCCGGTTTAAATATTTCTTTGTATGAATCACGGCAAGCTCCTTTTTCTAGTCTTTTTTGAGTAACTTTATTTTCGTATTCTTTAACAAGCTCACTCGATTTTTGCTTTTTATCTGCTAATTCTTTCCATTTTAACAAAGACATGTATAATATAAGGTAAGATTATAAGATAAGTTAAAATAAGTTAGATTATATTAAGTTTTTAGACATATAAAATAAAGTTAGGTAATATTAATATTATCCAAGTATTATTATAATGGAAATAACAAAAAATATGAAGACAGAAAACGGTAATTTAAAAACAGATATGGAAATGTATGCCAGATTGTTGTTTTAGAATGCTTATATGTGGTAATTCAGGTTCTGGCAAGACGAATACATTAATTCACATGTTATTAAAACCTTTAGTGTATTACGACAAGATTTACTTGTTTGCTAAAAACTTGGAACAGTCAAAGTATCAGGTCTTGTCATAAAAACTTGAAAAAATAGCAAAAAAGAATAAAATCCCAGTCGAAGACATATTAGAGTGTTCAAGTGATGAAGTTATCCCTGTGGATACTTTAGATTCAGATAATCAGAAGATAGTCGTTTTGATGATTATGTTTGTGAACGCAATCAAAACGATATTATTAATTATTTTATCCAGGGAAGACACAACAATTGTTTGGTAATTTATTTATCGCAATCTTACTATAAAACTCCCATAGACATTCGGTTGAATTATTCTCATTATATCTTCTTTGCAACTCCAAGTATCAATGAAATAAACATGCTTTCTGGAGAACAAGATGTCAGCCAAGATCAGTATAAAAATGCAACTGACAAGCAGTACGACTTTCTGTATCTTGATCGCCCGAGGAAGTTAGTAAAACGTAACTTCAACGGTGAAATTTGATCTAATCATATATAGGGACTTTTTAATGATCTTGGTGAGGAAGTTACTCCTGGCAGTGTTAATATCACAAATTTTGGTATTGTGCTGTCTGAGTATGTAAAACAAAAACATTTGGTTAATTATCTTCACAGGGGTAAAAACCAGGAAAACATTTTAAAAAGTGATCTTAACATGGATAATAATAAAATTACAAATGTTGGCAATCCAGACAAAGCAGATGATGCAGCAACAGAGCAATTTACTGTAAAAAGAGTAGCAAAGATCATATGTGATTATAATATTGATAAAATTCCAGACACGATGAAAAATTTAACAACAGGTGTTGATGATAAACTAAGTCAAATACAAAGTTACAAGCAAACCGTGAAAAAATGATTGAAATTCAAAACGGTTTAAAAGATGAAATAAAACTTTTAGGTGATGATTTAAAAGAGTTAGAAAAAAAAGAAGATGGATTGGAAGACAGCGAGCTCTATAAAAAGCCGGGTGAAAAATTACAAACTGGTGTTGAAAGTATTAATGAGCGAATAAAAGAAATTAATAAACAAATGGTTGATAACAATGAACTAGAAACTGCTATGGCTGATGCTTCAAAACAAATGAGAACTGCTTTTGCTACCGAAATAACTCAAATCAAAATATTAAAGAACAGATAAACACTAACGTTGCCGATATCAGCAAAGAGTTTGAAGATATCAAAAAGAAAATGGTTGGCAGCAAGACGCTGGAGACTGCTCTGAACAAACTGGTTGACACTAATAAACTAAAAACTGCTATTGATGATGTTTCAAAACAATTGAAAGCTGCCCAGGATGAAAGAAACAAAGCTTTTGATGGCGAAATAGCTTCTCTTAAAGAGCATAATCAAAAGTCTGATAGTCGGCACACAGCAAATATTGGTATAATTGATAAGTTGAAAGTAAAAGTACTTTACTTCTTGAATCTACAATAGATGGTGGAATTAGTATTATTAAAGATAGACATGGTTAAATATCATACCTAACACGAAAACCGCTTGAAAGAACCAGATATACTAGTTTTATCGAGACGTTTCTTTTGTAATCAATCCGCTTGTAAAAAGTGAAGAATATATTACAAACTATGCTGATGGTAGCAGAGCCGAAATTGTAAAACCCGGACGTTATGTAGTTGAAGCAGACCTTACATATACAGTTGCAAATACAGACATTGCCTTGGAAGAATTTAGTTTGCTTGGTATTGAAGGAAGACTGGCTACTACTATGACACATGCTTCACCAAAAATCGAAAATGGCAAACAAATATTAAAAAAAAACATTTGAAGCATATCAAGTTTCAAATGTTTAGTTACCATTCATAATAATGTCATGCTTGATTTAATAGAAACACACTTCCACATCTTAATTGGGTTTGACAAAGATGCAGTTATTAGAGAAACTAAATTTGGAACTGTAACACCAAAGATAACAAATTCTATCGATACATTGTATATTCATTGTGATTTGATAAGTAATTCTATTGTTGATGGATCATACGGTGGTCATTTATGAAATAAGTACAGCTGACCTTACGAGGTCGTATCCCTTTAAAGATGAACCGATAAAGGTTTGGTACTGCGAAGTAAACAAAACGATCATTAACAGTATTAATATTTACATAACCGACTTCTCTGGTAAAATTATTAATTTTAATGGAGTTCATACATCATTTCGACTTGTTTTAAAATAATTAATGTAATATATGTTATATGACACGTTTAAAAAAATGTTTATGACACTAGTACAGGAACATATACTCAAGTTGACCGATTAACTGGAGCTGGCATATTTGACATTTTTTCAAAGGTTGGCTCAAAGATATTTAGTGAGTCTGTGACAACTGCAGGTAAAAAGGCATTAGAAACTGCTGGTAAGCAAATCATAGAGAGTGGTTCTAAAAAACTTGGGGATGAAGTAGGTAAAATGGCTGCTGATAAATTAGTTTCAGTTATGAAACCTAAACCAAAAGGTGAACTATTTTTTAAAAGAACTGTCGCAAAAGATGTAGCAAAAGTTATAGCTGATAATACAATCGAAGAAGATGTAAATACAAAAATTAATAGATTGCTTTCCGGAAGGGGAATCAAAAGTACAAATGTTCATACAAGAATTAAACGATTAATAAATAGAAAATAATCTAATTAATAGTATATATAGATGTTAAGAAGTGAAAAATATAATACCCGATACGACTATGTACCTATTCAATTAGATACTCCTGTAGTATTACCTGGAAATGCTACTAAACAAATGAAAAGCGGTTATCAATTTACAATAAATGATAGACGTTCTCACTTTGATTGGTATAACCCATATTTAGAAATCAGTTTTCAAGTAAACAAGCTTGCTGATGGAGCTGCTTACGTATACGCTGACAGAATTGCTTTAATTAACGATGCAGCTTCATTAATCAATCAAATTCAAGTAAAGCAAAATGGAAAAATAGTTTACGATGGAAATAATCTTCACAGATTTGTTACGTCAAAAGTTTACTGGAAATGTCTGACGATTATGCAAAATCAACAGGAGCAAATGAATTCTTTTAAATAGACACTACGGCTCTAGCAAAATCTCGAAATGATCAAGTTGGTTATAATCCAGGGTATGCTACTCGTCATACTTTCATCATAACTAATAATAAAGTTAAATCCATAATTCCACTAAACAAATATTCCTTCTTTGAAGGTTTAGAAACAAACATGCTTCCTCCTAGTCAGATTCAAATTAGCTTGCAACTGACAGATGATAATGTGCTTATTTTCAAATAAAGTGGTGATGATGGTCGAGTAGTTATTAATAAATTAGTTTTGTGGATACCTAAAATGATATTTAACTCAGATGGTTTAAGTTATGTAATGACAAATCGCATGACAGCAACAACATGGACTTACCTTCGTAAAATGATACAAGAAAGCGGAAGTAGCAACCGAATCCGTATTTAGAATAACGGCTGGTGTTAAAAATCAAAAACATGTTTTTGTGTATTTGCAAAGGGCCGACAAGAGTTCTAACCAAGAGCAAAGTCCTCGTCTTTTAGATACTTTTAAACTAAATGCTGCTAATAGTAATTTCTATTTACAATCAGCTGGATTGGAAGTTCGAAACGGAATTTATTATCCGGAAACTGAATACAGTTATGATAATACCACCAGAATATTTAGAGATGTTATTAATTATTCTTACAAACAAAATGATAAAAACACACGAACTTAACTTAACGTGTATAATTTTCAAACGCTTTTTGGCATGATATAGTTTGATTTAAGCTATAAAAGTGATGAAGTCAGTATTGATCCAAAACAACTAAATTTGAGATACAAACTAAATGCCCTTCCTGCCGATAGATATAAAGTTTATGCTCTGCTCTTATACGAGAAAAATGTTGTCATTGATACTGTTGGAAATGAACTAGTTGTAGTCTAAGCTAAAGCTTATCCTCCAGCCTATCGGCTGTAGTTTAAAGGTGAAATAGGGCGTGTCTTTTGAGTATATATTCGGAAATATATATAATATACAATCTGTTCAAATCTTACACTTATTGGTTGTCTCGTTTTCTCAGAGTAGCCGATTTTATCTCATAGCTCACACGCTTCGAGTTTCGCCCTTTTTGAAGACAGATAAGTGTCACGTGATCCTGTGACGTTGGTACCAAACGATTAACGGTGTCGCATTGAGTTGTATAGTGTTGTCTATGTAGGAATACGTTTTATGGTACTTGTTTAAAATGCCGTGTGCTGTTGCTGGGTAAAAAAGTTTGCATAAAGAAGGACAAGATAATAACCTAAGTTTCTTCCGTTTCCCTAATCGAGATAATGATATTTGAAGTGTGGGTAGATCGTTACCGAAGAAAATCGCCCGACTCGTCGAGAAAGTGGGAACCTACGAAATACGCGCGAGTTTTAGCAAACATTTTGAGTTGACTTCGTGGGAAGTCCATCCTTTGGTTTCATTATCTTTGAATTTGGAGAAAAAAGGTCATGCAGATTAAAACCAACAGCGGTACCAACGATATTTGACTATAAAAATGAGAAGTGCATAACCCCGCCGTCTCCAAGCAAGTTGTATTCGCCTATTCGACTGGCGTTGAGGAGGAAAGTCATACATGAAGTAAGATTGACATTTATGTTCAATTATCTTATCTACGTATGATAAATTGAAGAAAGTTATATAGTCTTACATTTTTATATACACTGTGAATGTTTAGCTGTTGCACTAGAAGCATGCGTCTTTACGTGGATCAATGAAGAGTTGACGACGCTAATATTATATAGCCGTCTTTTTTTAAAAGATTGCTAAGATAAATTTAAATGAATCCGGTGAAATAATTTCTGTGTCTTTGTTTCCAAATTTTAATTTTAATAATTTTAAATTATACACCCTCTTCTGCCAATAGTGTTATAGATATATATTATCAACATATATAGGTCTATGGATTTGAAAAAAAATACAAAATGTTTCATGGATATCTATCACAAGGCAGAAAATTAATAATATTACTAGCTTTTATATTAATTCAGTAATGTTTTGTGGCAAAGCTGGCTGACCCTTATACCAGAGGCTATCCTCCGTCGGATGGAGACATAAACCTGGCTGACCCTTATACCAGAGGCTATCCTCCGTCGGATGTGGACATAAACCTGGCTGTCCCTTATACCAGAGGCTATCCTCCGTCGGATGGAGACATAAACCTGGCTAACCCTTATACCAGAGGCTATCCTCCGTCGGATGTGGACATAATCCTGGCTGACCCTTATACCAGAGGCTATCCTCTGAGCACGTTAAAAAGAAAATAAATATCTTAGATAGTATAGGACACGATTGCCGGGCTCCTATATATACCACCCCATTCCAACCCCACTCCACCCGACCCAACCCCACCTCTCTCTCTCTCCACTTCGTGTTGAGGAACAGTTTACGATTAGTGCAATTAACTTCAACTTTCGATTTTAAAGTCCCTATCCCGCCAACAACAGCCAAATTTTACACCAAATGTTCACCGTTTCTAAACCTACTGACGACGAGGTATATTTTTAGAATTCAAACTCTATAGACATAGTTTACACGGTTTTAACCAGCCAGACCAAACCACAAACCTAGTGAGAGTTTTGACAAAACGATTTTGTGTAAATTTTTCATTATTTGACGTGTTTCTTTAATATATAAACAACATTCAACTTGCATCAGCACACAATACATGGACAGATGAAACTGCTTTGGCATGAACATGAAGACAAATGTTATTTCTACTTTGAAATGGTAAAATTGATTTATCTGGACCACTTTTTTATTACGAAATGTAAAAATGCAACAGCGATTATGCAGCCCAAAAGACAAACTTGCTTTTCAAAATTTCAGATTGGGAGAATAATGGGGAGAAAATATTATCACCAATCTGGAGTTTATTGTTAATGTATGTTTATTGATCACAAATGGATATCATTGTTTCTATATCATTCGTTATGATCTGGCAACACACCTTGAACAATAAGTAAGTTGCCTAGACATTCAATGGGTCGAAATAATACCGCTGCAAGTGTCTATTTAATCTTCCTATTCGTCTTGTTTTGACTTTCTTCTATATCTGTAGCCACCGCACTTTGGAAAGTAGTCCGGTGGTTTGGGGAAATCTTGGGCATCTCCAACCTTCACTGCCATTGCCATTCCCTGCAGCATGTGACCTTCAACGTGACAGTGGAAGAACCAGATACCTGCAGTATATAACCAGTAGAAGGTATAGATGTATCACTACATGAACAGCCAAATTTACAACATATGTACACTGTTTCTAAACATTCTGATGATGAGTTATATATAAATATATATATAATTAACATGTTTAAGAATCCAAACTCTATATACACGATTTATAAGGCTTTAACCAGTAAGGTCAAACCCAAAAACTGGAGCGTCGAATTAAGAGATACCATCATGATCCGTTTTACGCATACTCAATTCATTAAAAATCCGTGAATAAACCTGTATTTTTAATCGGCACATATACCATTGGTATATGGTATATGGCATGAACAGCTGGATAGAGTTTTGATTAACGGTTTTGTAGTTTAATTTTGCCGTTATTTGGCGGGTAGTTTCTTTAAACTCCTATTCAGTTTGGACTACATAAACCATCATGCGCACATCAATTTCTTTCAATGGTTATAACTTGCAAAATCATGTGTAAAGTCGGTGATAAAAATAAAGCAAACATGTTGCAAACATAGTTGTATAGGTTAAAAAAATTGTTCTCATATCAATGACAATGGAGGTAATTTTAAAATTACGAAATTTGTAACGTTTTTTGTTTGAGAATAACAATGTTTTGTAAATACATTTTAGCGGTTTGTAAACAAGGACAGAATGGCCAATTCCTGTCAATGCCAAACATTAAATTTGTTCAAAGCAAACGTTTGTATGTTTTAGGATGGTAAGTTGTCCGTCGTCCTTCCTCGTCCATTCGTCCGTTAACTGTTGCTACAAACAGCATCTCCTCTGAAACTGCTACATAGAATTTGAAGGTAAAATGGCAGGAAGTATCCTTACATGGTCCTCTCTCATATTTGTACAAATCGTCCCAACCAATTAACAAATATGGTCGCCGTACTTAAGAATAAAACATATTTAAAGGACTTTTTCAACACATGTATACATATACCATAAATGGTAATTAAGAACTGTGATGTCGTAGTTCTCAAAATGACGGATTTCATATTCGTTTCAAAATAAACTTCAAATGGTCATATCTTCTTTGTTTATTATCCGATTTTGATAATTATTTCACCCTTGACAACGTTATTTAGAACTGTCAATAATAATGTTGATTAGCTGTATGCCTACATTCCCTTTAAATGACTTTTTTACATAAACTGATAGGTATAAGTTGGCGAAACTTGATCAAAAGAATCGTCTCCTAACCCTTTTCATATTTACGTACATGTTCCATACCCGTCAATAAATATGGCTGCAGTTACTAGAAGTAGAATAATTCTTCAAACATCTTCTCATGAACCAATGGCCCACTTGTTTTGTTTTCTCATAAAACACCTTGGTTCATGGGTTTATTCTCTTGTTGCTCTGGCTTCTGCCAAGTCATTGAGTACCTTCTTTGTGGCTTTCTAGGCTATTGTCTTTTTTTGTATTTATATATACACTAGGCTAATAGCATCTTTGTGTTTTACTTATACTGCCTATTAATGCTGCCTTGTTGGTTGGAGAATATTTCATGGCGGGCACTTCTTTACTTACATTGTCCCGTTTTATTGGGATGACAGTAGGGTAGTGTGAGGTTTGGTGCACCCTAGAACCTGGTTTAAACCCCCAGCGGCCTTTTCTGCCACTGACTGTTCCAAGGCGGTAGCCCTATTGTCAATCTTTTTTTGTGTTTGTGACGTCATATGCCTTAATTATTTATTAACATTGCAATTCATGTTTGTTCTTTTGGGTATTTTCGGGTTTACTGTGTTCTATGAAAGCTTCATTTCCTGACTTTTATACTTATTTCTAATCCCAGTGGGGCAGATTTCTTTATGAAACTTGTTTCATTGGTTAGGTTAATCATTACTTGTTTGCTCATTTATTTTGCTAAAACTGTCATGGCCTCTTTAGCCAGTAGATATTATATGGTAGGTAATTCTGATACTTTGCTAGAATAATACATAACACAATACTTAAAATTATATCCTTACTTAGTATTTCTAAAACCTTCAAAAAAATATATCAGTGTTCATATGCCTAATCCATGTCCCTAAAAAGTCGTGCTAAACTTATTTATTTGTTTCAGTATATGTATCACTTCATAAATAGGACTCCAAGTACCCCATATCCGGTCATGCGCATAGTTATCAGTGAAATACCGCAAGTGGCGTGAACAACAAAGTAATATGAATGCTTAGTATAAGCAACCACCAAATAGCAGTCAAGCTTGTTTTGGGGGTATCATAACTTTTTTTAAAGACAGGTTAGGAAGACATTCATTCTAATACGGTTTCACGAGTGCATTAAACAAGACATGATATTGTTACAAACAAGTAGAGAGTGTTTGTTTATGAATGAAGTCAAAATACACTGTTAAACAATCGTGCTAGATCGGGACTGTATCTACACGCAAACCTGCGTTTTCTTATTTCTTGATCAAATGTCCAGTTAATACAAAGAGGATAATTAAACGCCTCTTGGCAAGAATCATTGCCCCTTCGCCACTTCGCATAGCTTTTCGCTCATACGCTTCTTCGCCCCTTTACTTCTCTTCTTCGCGTATTCTCTCCTTCGTTCTTACACAAAGAAGCAAAGAAGCGAAGATTTGGTCCCAAATAACCACCATAATTATTGGAAAATATATAGCGACTGTCAGATTGGTAGTCTCAAGACATAACAATTAGTCATTTTTCTCTTAAATTTATACCTGGATTATCGGCCTTGAATCTTAAAATCGTGTAGGCTCCATTTCCATTAACAGCTATCGTGTCTTTGTAGATCGGGTTTGTGAGTATACGTGGATATTCTCCCGCGTTGTCACGTTTCTTGACTTCATCGATCCATATCGTTTTGTATTCGTCCGTCACATTCGACAACTTCAATAGCAATATAATTTATAATAAGCATTCTTACACTTTTTTCAAATGTCCATTCACTAACCAAATGTAATATTGTAAATATCCCTCATATAACTAATACGACGTTATGCCTATAACTTACTATAAATAGTATATAACTCCTTACAACTCGTTATAACCTCTAACACGTTATAACTCACTAGCCTATTACATGTTTTAACACACAACTGTTAAAACGTATTATCCGTTATAACCTGTAATCCATAACAACCTCTATATATCTCATTTAACTTATAATTGGCTTACCAGCATGCACAATTCATTATAGTGAGTATGCATTATTATTGCGGTAAATGACATTATTATTGGCGACATAAGTATTGTCGTTTATATAGAGAATAGTATTTCAGTGCCTTTTACTACATGTATCAAGTTTATTAGGCCCGGCACGAAAACGAAGAATGGCTTGGCTACTATCAAGTTTATTAGGCGAGGCTTAGAAAACGAAGAATGGCGAGGCTCTGCCGAGCCGAGCCTAATAAACTTGATAGTAAAAGGCACCGACGTAATATTCTATTTATCATGTAGATTATCCACATTTTCTGTATGAATTACTATTATTATCTATTTCGTAGAATGTTACGCTTGTCGAGGACGCCGTCATGTTGTTGCTTCTTGTTTGTTTTATGACGTCAGATAACGTTACGTGCATGGCGTCAGATAACGTTAAGTATAATAAACGCCGAGGTATTCCTCATAGATTTGCTTTATTGGTCTGTGCGTAATAAAGCAACATTTATTAGGTCACCTCCTTTTTAGGCAGAAAAGTGCATATCTGCATGACAAAACATTTTATTGCGGTTAAGGACATTATTGCCTTTGCTGGCTTTATTATTACTGTTTATGACTTGCTATTGCAGTTGTTTATAATTTTGCTGTTAATAACATTATAACCGGAGACATTGGTATCGCCGTTAATGACATTATTGCTGGAGGCATTATTATTAACGGTAATGTAATTATTATTGGCGACATTATTATTGACGTTAATGACATTATTGCTGGAGGGATTATTATTAACGGTAATGTAATTATTATTGGCGACATTATTATTGACGTTAATGACATTATTGCTGGAGGCATTATTATTAACGGTAATGTAATTATTATTGGCGACATTATTATTGACGTTAATGACATTATTGCTGGAGGGATTATTATTAACGGTAATGTAATTATTATTGGCGACATTATTATTGACGTTAATGACATTATTGCTTGAGGCATTATTATTAACGGTAATGTAATTATTATTGACGACATTATTATTGACGTTAATGACATTATTGCTGGAGGCATTATTATTAACGGTAATGTAATTATTATTGGCGACATTATTATTGACGTTAATGACATTATTGCTGGAGGCATTATTATTAACGGTAATGTAATTATTATTGGCGACATTATTATTGACGTTAATGACATTATTGCTGGAGGCATTATTATTAACGGTAATGTAATTATTATTGGCGACATTATTATTGACGTTAATGACATTATTGCTGGAGGCATTATTATTAACGGTAATGTAATTATTATTGACGACATTATTATTGACGTTAATGACATTATTGTTGACGTTAAGGACATTATAACTGGAGACATTGTTGTTGTCGCAGACTTACCATTCCCTCACCGACCAGCCTGAATGAATATCCATGGAGATGCATTGGGTGTGGACCGCTGGTATAGCTAACGAGAAATAACTCGACTACCTAAAAGAAAGAGCTGTAATCATTATTGTTGTAATTGATGAACAATAAGGAAACTTCCAAGTCATGCTATGTCGTATTTAAAAGTACTTTCATGAATAGGTTTATTTGCTAAAATAAGCCATGTTACGCAGCGCAAGACATCAAACGGCATCCAGCAAATAAGTTCCATAAAGCCTAATTAATTGAGGGAAAAAAATTGTTTAAATAATAGCAAATATTATACAAAAAGTCAAGTGTAATTTGTCAGCAAAAAAGTAAGTTCGAAGAATAAGTTCGTAAATAAAACTGTTATTTATAATAATATCCTGTGGGATATGTATGTTACATCAAATACCCGCTGTTTATGTAATAGATAGAGTATGGTCTCATTGAGTTGGTTAATTTAAACATCGAGATGTTTAAATTAACCAAAGAGATGAAAAAATACTATATTTGTTTTGTAGCATGTCCATTTCAGCTCCATGCCATAATCTGACTTCCAATAACTGTTAGTTGTAGTATACCATTTATTCTGACAGGTGTTATTTTCAATTAAACGATGTATGCCTGTGCTATTATTATGGGAATTTTCAGTGACCTTGCTATAATATGTGTTATTCCTATACGTCTCTGAAATATAGATCAGTTCATGCATATTCAAAGTTGTTCATCCATCCGTATGTGTTTAATCGATAATAAGAGTAGGACACGGTTCCCGGATTCCGATGTATCCTTCCCCTTTCTCTGGGGCGGCTCTAAATAACCTATACTGTGTTGATGAGCCGTTAAGCAACATTCAACTTCAACTTCATTGAAGCGTGTCGAAAGCCGGTACCCATTATACAGTACTGGTCCTACCCAAGACAATTGGGTAGTCTGTCTCTACTATCGTCACAATTTAGATGGCCTAACAGGTGCTACAACAAATCACGTAAAAAACCATTTTAACAAAGAAATAAAAACAATGTACACTTTTGTTTTAAATATATGTTGTAATATACGCCATCGCAGTAACGTCATGTATTGTCTTCCGATTTTCCGGAGTCTAAAATATTCAATGACCAGCCAAAAATGCCATTGTTATTTAAACAGGGCTGCGGTCCTTTTTCAATATTTCCGATGTCCGGAATATACTTTAATATTTCCGATGTCCGGAATATACTTTAATATACTTCCGTTTTTCCGGAGTCGAATATAGTCAATGACTATTTAAAATATTTCCGATTATCCGGAATATGTGATTATAAGTCGAATTGACAATATTGCTAATCGTCCGGAATATACAATAATTATAAGTAAGATATGCGTATGTCCGAGGGTCTGGAATAGGGATTTATAAATCCCAATAGTCTCAAAGATGAAACAAAAACATGTTTAGTCAAACACATGTTAAATGGCATAAACAGATCACAAAAACAAATTAATAATAATAATAATAATAATAATAAATAAATAAATAAAAAAAAAAGAAAAAAAAAAAGACAATAGAAGGCCCATCACTATAACACTATTGAAAATGATTATGCCTATTCTAATACATAACTGTATCTCAAAATATGAAGCGAATTTGTTCAGTTGTGCATATGCTCTGGAATTTTGTGCTCTTTTAAGAGTAGGTGAAGTGTCTAAGTCAAATAAAGATTTTGATAACAAAGTTTTAAGTTTCAAAGACGCAGTTAACTGCATTAATAATTTCATTAGAAAACTCGAAAAACTATCAGTTCGGTAGGGGTGCAAAAATCACAGTACAGTTCTCCGAACACAACAATTCCATTAAAGAGGCTCTGTGTTGATACTTGGCATGCATGCCAAAAATAGAAGGTCAATTTCTATGCCATTTTGATGGATCACCAGTAACAAGCTACCAATTTAAGGGTGCTTAAACCATACACTCCTTAGGCATTCAGAGAACATATGATAAATCCCAATCTTTCAGAATTGGGGGTGCAACAGCAATGTTTAATGAAGGAAAAACCGAAGATGAAATTATGAATTAGGTCGATGAAAACATCCGATTACATATGCCCCCATAATTGGCCTTTCCTTCCCAGTGGTAGCAAACCCCTTGCGCGAACAAGATGTGGAATTGCTGCCACAGTACCTCAGACCAGACGCACACGCTATGCCCCAGGCATAGCAACCAACAAACTAAACACCAACAAATGCTCCAACATGTACAAACATACAACACAGAAATAACCGAATAGGCCCCAGTTCGATGACCACAAGTATTAGTATGCTGCAAATGGACACGCTAATCATCCCCAAGATGGCGTAGTACAGGCATACCCCTCATCAAACCCCAGCAAATATGATATGTTAAAAACATAATCATAACACTACAAGACAAGCACGCACCACATATAACACAACGCCAAACAAAGCTAGGACCGGAAGGTGTCAATACACGAAATTAGGTTGAATTAACCGCTGTTGTTGACACCGTTTTTAGCACATATTTAGGCATTAAACAGACCTGTTGGCAAGGTCTAGATCAGCTTCAAAATTCAAAATTACACCTTTAAAAGTCCAGACTCTATTGTGCCCATCGCGTCAGGTATACCCTGACGTGTTCGTTGGCGGACGGACTATAAACCTTAGAATTACACACACACACACTGAACATGGCAGGCTCATCTTCCAAGTACATCGAGATAAAATATGGAAAATGGGCCTAGAACCTTCTCACCCTGAACTGCAGAGTTGCTGCAAATTCTATCGTAGAAACTCCATTTACGCTGGAGCCACGTTATTGTTTTTCTGCCACTGCTCTTTTGATGTGATCGAGATAGCACCTGAAACAATGCAGGGATCATGATGAAGACCTTTAATGAACATGAATTTGGGGGGATTCTACCCCTCTGCCTACCCCTCCAAAGGGATCTGCAGTGGCCCTATTCTTTGCCCCGTGACCAAACGGGGGCCCCCGGGAACCACACGGTGAACGCGCCAAGAGGAATATAACAATCGGAAAAAAAATAAAAATGAGTACATATGAAACACTGCAACCACGTCATGGCTGATGTAAAGCAAGAATTGAACAATACACGATAAAACATAGAATTATTAGGTTATGCTGAAAGACAGGATTCCAATATCCAACTCATTCATTTTCTCAGTGTTTAATTAGAAGTGTATATATTAGTGATATGTCTTTCCAATTTTAAAGTGTATTAATATACAGTCATATAGCATTGTCCGAATGGTCTTGACATTACCAGCACGTATCGGCTAACATTTAATAAAAAGGATATTGATTACAAGATAAATAAACATTCATTTATTATTATGCTTCCGATATCCGGAGTATAATTTAAAGTAAAGCATTTATAATCTCTGTTAATATTCTTCCGATTTTCTGGAGTCTGATATATTTAATTACCAGCCTATATCAATATTTCCGATTGTCCGGAATATACTTCAATATTTCCGATTGTCCGGAATATACTTCAATATTTCCGATTGTCCGGAATATACTTTAATATTTCCGATTGTCCGGAATATACTTTAATATTTCCGATTGTCCGGAATATACTTTAATATCACACGTGCTACCTCGTATTTGCGTGTCTTGGCATTACCAGCACGTATCGGCTAAGTGTCCGAGCGTCTGGAATAGGGATTTATAAATCCCAAAAGGTCTGAAAATTAATATATAATAAATATATGTACGTATCGGCTAAGTGTCCGAGTGTCTGGAATAGGGATTTATAAATCCCAATATGTCCGATTTGTCCGGAATATGGAACTATATTTCCGGGAAATGTTATCAACTGTCAAAATTTTCGATTTTCTGGAATATAATGAATATATGTTGATCTGAAAATTAATATTTTCGACTGTCCGGAATATAATGAATATATGTTGATGTGAAAATTCAACTAATTCTAATAAATTATAATGCTATATTAAATACATAAAGTCAGCCATGGCCAATTCTGCCAACAAATAAAAACATAGTAAAAGATAATTCTAACTTTGTTTCAGTAAATCCCACTTTTTATGATAAAGCGCACTTTAGGCATTCCATGCATTCTAATTACCCGAGCCTTTAAAATGTGCGACCTATAAATATGTATGTACGGTCGAAATTTAACGATGCTCAGATAAAACACTTTTTATTCTGAATGAATGAATAAATGAATGAATCAATCAATCAATCAATCAATCAATCAATCAATCAATCAATTAATAAATGGTCTTTTACGGCACGTCGACACACAAAAGGTCATATTGTGCGCAAAACTGACGAATAATGAAATAAAAGAAAAATTAAGTTATTAAAAAATAATGTCAAATATAAGATACAATGTTACAATTCACTTGACGACGTCATAGTAACATGTAATCAAGATGAAGTCAAATAAATCAAGATGGCGGCATAATGGCCTGATTTAAACCGATTTAACAGCTTTATGTTGCGGACTGCTAAATATAGCATGAGTGTGGTCACACCCCTTTCCAGGAACTGAGCAAGAAGTGAAAGTACACACATATAAAAAACACACCAGATAAATGATTCAAAACACATTTTCAGAAGTGTTAATGAATCACTAAATAAAATGCATGTCAATTGAAGCATTGTTTTTTACCAAATGTATTTTTCAACCATTAAATTAGTATTACACACACACACACACACACACACACCCTCCCCCTCCCCCCATTTAAAAACATTTACATCTTGACCACGGTAACACATGTAAGCACAAATGGCGACCCTATGAAAGGGTTGAGCTGGAAACGTGTTTCTTTTTATTGCTTAACACATTGGACTAGGATATATCTTGCGTCACCTGGTTTGGTTCTTAAAATAATACCTAATAACAAACAGATTGGAAACTTACTGTCTGAACCAATGAAGAAGCCGAAATATCACGTGACACCTTAACTTTTCCTTCTTACTCCTCTCTCAAAAAGCCATTAATTTTGATGAGAATACATTCAATTGATTCATAATGAATAGCAAAATGGAGTTTCGTGTATACTAATTTATTTTTATTTTCAAAATAAGAAATTGTATAAAAGCTTATATACATTTCACAGTTTCCTATCTATTTATAATTAGGTCTGCGGAATATGGTGTCATGTATGGTATGGTTAAATATGTGGTATGGAGTCATTTAACCACATTAAAGTCACCAAACGCTTTATTAATCGTCTCAAAATCAAAGTCTTAAATATTCAGGAAATGCATCTTAAAGCTTTTAAAACGGTCCAAATTGACGGTCGAACGTCCTCCATGCGAGATGCCATCTTGATTTAGTTAACGCCTGTTTATTGTGTCGCCTTTTCGGAGAAAAATGTGATACATAGGAATCACTTTGTTGTCCGTCCGTCCGTCCGTCCGTCAGTCAATCCGTCCGTCAGTCCGTCACGAAAATTTAACGTTGGTTATAACTTTCTCATTTCTTGAAATTTCTTCATCAAACTTTCAACATATACTCATCATGACAACATCGATATGACAGTACTAAAAACTAAAGGCCAAGGGCACATTGAAGGTCATTATATGGGTTAAATATTCGGGGTTTTTTCTTCACAAAAACTTAACTTGGTTATAACTTTATCATTTCTTGAAATTTCTTCATCAAACTTTCAACATATACTCATCATGACAACATCGATATGACAGTACTAAAAACTAAAGGCCAAGGGCACATTGAAGGTCATTATATGGGTTAAATATTCGGGGTTTTTTCTTCACAAAAACTTAACTTGGTTATAACTTTATCATTTCTTCATGTTTCTTCAACAAACTTTCATTATATACTCATCATGACAATATCGACATGAACATGCATAAATATAGAGGTCAAGGTCACACTGAAGGTCATTATATGGGTTAAATACTCATTTTTTTCTTTACGAAAACCTAACGTTGGCTATAACTTTCTCATTTCTTGATATTTAGTTATCAAACGTTCATTATCATACTCTTTTTTTTCAATATATATTCATCATGACAACATCGACATGACCATACTAAAATATAATGGTCAAGGTCACACTGAAGGTCATTATATGGGTTAAATACTCATTTTTTCTTCACAAAAACTTACTCAGGCTAGTTTGTCAAGGTCATTTATCTGGGTCCATACTGACAAAGCGCTGACAGGCGACACGCGTGTTCAGCGGAACACCCATCAAGTTTACATGTTAATATGAATTTGTTCAATGAAATATCATCCAATCAGAATGAGTGTTTTATCTGATGTTATGAGATCTGCAAACGGTATATATATATATATATATATATATATACGTCGCGCATCTTAATAGTCCTAGGTTGCGTTACGTTAAAACAGTGTATACTGTTTGAATTTTGACACGGTATATTAACCATTTTATGTAATTAAATGTTGTTCAATGGCTCCGCTATCGCGTTGCAACTAAACAACAATCACGACTATTAAACGGTATCTCAAATACTAAGTGACATAGTTTATAGTTTATATAGCTGATACTATTAGCTCGTGCGTTACTTTATTGAAAACTGCTTACGACAGTGTTATATGGCTAAAAATTGATAAGCGTGTTTTTAATCTTGATCAAGATGTGATCTTATGTTTGACTTATATCATCCCTGCTGGCAGCAGCCGTGAACATTTTGTTGAACAAAACCTATTTGAATGCATTTTAGAGGATATATTGTCTTTCAATCATATTTATAACCAATGCTATTTTATAATATCGGGGGACTTAAATAGTAGAGTAGGACAACTGAAGGATTATGTTGAAAACGAGTTCTTGCATAATATAGATTTTATGCCGGAAGATTATGTTGAAGATCAAATTTATGAAAGAATTTCGAAAGACTTTAAAGTGAACGAAAGTGGAAAGTTACTTTTAAATTTTTGTAAATCCACTGGGCTTAGAATTATGAATGGCAGGGTCGGAGAGGATAAATATTTAGGTAATTTTACTTGTGTAAAGGACGCTGGGTGTAGCGTGGTAGATTATGTTATATGTAACCCTGTTTTGTTGCCATGTTTTACTAGCTTCAGAGTACATGAACTGAATATACTTTCTGATCACTGTGCTATTACATTTTCTTTGAAAAACAATGCTGTATTAAACAAATGTCAGCCTGATATACTTCCAACTGAACATTTGGATTCTATTGATTATTGTTATAAATGGGGACATGATACATATGAACAGTTTAAAACGTCAGTGGGTGGAAACGATTTTCAGTTAGAACTAGAAGATTTGTCAGAGAACTTACGGAATATTGAAACCCATGACGAGCTTGAATCCAATCTTTCTTGTTTTTATAACATGATAGAAAAGGTGTGTGACCCAATCTGTAGGAAAAAGGTTAATAATAATGTTACACATAAACCAAAAATGAAAAATCAGCCATGGTTTGATAATGAATGCAAAGAAAGTAGGAATCAATTTTATAAGAATTTAAATAATTATAGAAAATCTGACTGTACAGAAAACAGAAAAGCTATGACTCAGTCTAGGTCTCATTATAAAACAGTCATTAGAAATAAGAAAACAAGTTTTAGTAAACAAAAAACTCAGAAATTAGAGTCACAGAGATATAAAAATGCAAAGGAATATTGGAAACTCCTGAAAACGGCGAGCACTGGAGTGCCAAAATCAAATATAACGACCTCTCAATTTGCAAATTATTTCAAATCAATAAACGATCCAGAATCTGTATTTTTCCAACCAGATGATGATATTTTATATTTTAATAATAGAATGTTAAACAATGAACTACAAATAATGTTTGACGAACTTAATATTGAAATCAGTCAAGCAGAAATTCATAAAGCTTGTAAAGAGTTAAACAACAACCGCTCAGGCGGATCGGATTATGTCATAAATGAAATGTTCAAATATGGTTGCATGTATTTAGATTCATACTTAGCGAACGTTTTTAATAAGATTTTTGATATGGGTTATTTCCCTTCTCACTGGACGGAAGGCTATATTGTACCACTTTTTAAAAAAGGAGATATAAACCAACCAGAAAACTATAGAGGGATAACATTACTGAGTACATTCGGTAAATTATTCACAAGAATTTTAAACAACAGGTTAACTACATGGGCTGAGGATTATTATATTTATATTGAAGCACAGGCTGGTTTTCGAAAACATATGGGAACTATTGATAACCTATTCGTTCTCCATGGTTTGATAAATCATATATTGAATGAAAAAAAAAAGTTATATGTAACTTTCATAGATTTCACTAAAGCTTTTGATTTGTTGGTTAGACAAAACATATTCTATAAACTTATGCAATATGGAGTGAGAGGTAAAATCCTTAATATTATTAAATCATTGTATACGAACATAAAATCAAGAGTAAAGTATCAAAACCAGCTTAGTGACAGTTTTAGCTGTTTTCTTGGAGCGCCGCAGGGCGATTGTTTGTCACCTTTTATATTTTCTATGTATGTAAATGATTTAGAAGAATATTTTACACTAAATGGTTTTAAAGGTATCGATACTGGAATGTTAAAGTTGCTGTTACTATTATACGCTGATGACATAGTGATATTTTCGGATACTGAGAAGGGGCTACAAGATGGGTTAGATATACTGTACAGTTATTGCCAGAAATGGAAATTGGTCGTAAATGAAAATAAAACGAAAGTCATGCTTTTTAAAAAAGGCGGTCAGATAAAAAGGAACCTATTGTTCACATATAATAATACTGTAATTGAAATTGTAAATAAGTTTACCTATTTGGGAATTGTCTTTACCACAGGCGGTTCTTTTGATCAAACGTTCGAATCATTAAGTGGCCAGGCATTAAAGGCAATCTTCAAAATGAAGTCGTATATAAATCAATTTACTGACTTATCGGTCAGTCACACTTTAGACATTTTTGACAAACTCATTTTGCCAATATTAAATTATGGCGCAGAGATATGGGGATTCTCAAATGCGGAAAAGTTAGAGAAAGTACACCTTCAATTTTGTAAACAACTTTTATGTGTTAAAACACAAACTCAAAACAATTTCATATATGGAGAACTCGGGAGAGTCCCTTTAAAAATTCAACGTATGGCCTATATTATCCGGTTCTGGTTAAAAATTACACGTACGAGTGATCGCAAATATATAAAAAATATGTATAATGTTATGTTAGATGATCTGATCGTAAACCCAAATAAATTAAACTGGGCATCTCAAGTTAAAGGGTTATTGGAACGAACAGGATTTAATGAAGTTTGGTATTCTCAAGGAGTAGAAAACATAACGTATTTCATTAATATATTTAAACAACGAATTAAAGATATGTTTATACAAAATTGGAATGCTGAATTATCGGATTCCACTAGAGCTAGTACATACAGAATAATATCAGATTTCAGGTTTAAGTATTATCTAGATGTACTAAATATAAAGAAATTTAGAGCTTTTTTTACAAAACTAAGAGTCTCTAGTCACAGGTTAGAAATAGAAACTGGTCGATGGCATAGACCAAATAAAACACCAAGATCCGAAAGAAAATGCCAGCTATGTAATATACTAGAAGACGAATTTCACTTTGTATTGGAGTGTTCACTATATCAAGATATAAGAAAAGAATATGTTAACAAATATTTTTGGAAACGGCCAAACATACCAAAATTTATTGAACTTATGACAACAGAAAACAAGAGTTTATTAAAGAAACTGTCCGTTTTCATTTGTAAAAGTTTTAAAAGAAGAGACGACATGTTTTATAAATAAATATCACTTTTCTCCATTTTTGTCCACAGATATAACTGTGTTCTGATCAGTACTTAGGAATATTAATTTAAAAATATATATTAAACACTTATATACTTAATAGTTGTCAAATACTTTTAAACTAGTAACATATACAGATGATCTTGAAACTCACCTATGAAATTATACAAATTGTCATTAACTGGAAAATATTGTGTGTATTTCATATACATGTTTATATGTATGTACTATTTGCATGTGAACTGTTGGGCGTAATGCCTTATGTTTGAATAAAATATCTATCTATCTACTCAGTTGCTAAAGAAAGTGGACACTGAGATTTCTTTAGATTTAATTGTATAAAGTTTCTTAGAATTAAATTAACAATTACCAAAATGAATATGCCATGTTTGGTACCAACGTTTTTATCATTCCATTGCCAATATCATGTTGTCATTTATTTTTTCAATAGGTCTAATCATTAAGGGACTGTCGCTTGAAAAAGAGGATAGGGTGTAAAGTAAAATGTTCAAAGTGTCCAGTTTCTTTTGCAACTGAGTATATATTTATAAAACTGACATATCACTTAAAAACAAAATAAACGGCTTACTTGTCCAAGTTTAATGTCGATCATGTGTGTACAGCGACACAGATTGTCGTTGCACGCTGTGGCGGTGTCAATGGTAGACGTGTTACAGAGAGTATTGTCTCTCACGTCATCCCACTGTGTCAACATGGGGAATGGCGGCAGGGACATGGTGAGCTGAGTACAAGTTAAGGATTGGCTAACAAAGTGTTCAGTATATACTGGAACTTAATTATTCAAAAGTAAGTTTTCGTCACAAAACACTGTATGGCCGGTAATTTGACCAAATGATTTATATGGACGGTAATTCGAGAGAGTCTTTTGCTCGGTATTTTATTTGTGTTATTTGTACTTAATATGATCTTCAAAAGTCAGTTTTTTCTGATCATCGCGAGTATAGTATGATATAGGCTATACTTTTAAGGTGTATCCATTAAGGCGAGAAAAGGGGACCTTGTGGTGCTATGACCTAACAACCAGAGCGTTGGATCAGTTGTACTTCTCGAATGAACCTTTAGTTTTTCTTTTAAGAGTTTTCAAAAAATAAAACACTTCATGTGGCCGGGCTGATATGAGAGGTGCTCTATTATCAGGAATCCCTTTTTTCAGTTATCACGGGTCAATTTATGTGAAAGAGTGAAAATAACAAAACATGCCTGATAAATGAAACTCCTTAGTGCATTTAACATATATAAGAATGTCTTTATTAACGCAAATTGCATAACTTAAGCAAATAGATCGTTAGATTAGTTGTTAACAATACTTTCAGAGTAGGTTGATTTTATATTTTTCTCTCTCTGGGACATTATTTTATTAACCCAATAGAAATGATATAAATATACTTCTACAAAGGATACATTGTTCAATGTTGGTGTAATGAGGCCAAATCTGGCATTAACATCGTAATATTTGCGTCGGTTGTAGTAGGAGTTGTCGTTACTTAAAAACCTCAAACCTGTAATACATAGCAAAGTAGTTACATATACACGTTTATCACATAACTTGCGGTGTGGGAGTGTAATAAATCCATGATATGTGTATCATATGGCACTAGCAAAATAAATATGCATATGACGGCTGATTTATCAGATTAGCTCGGAGTACATCGGAATTATCTCGTCGATTTCCGTAACCGTTAACATACAGGATTACGAAAATCGACGAAGTAGTTCCGTTGTTCGGCGTCTTACGGAGAAGACCGAGTCAACATACGACGTCATCACACAAACATATGACGCAATCGTACGACGTCGTTATATATAGAGGATCTTACTTGAGTGGTCATTATTAAACGAGTTGGCAAAATGATAAAACGCGAAACTCTTGCCGAGCATTATATCATTTTTGCTAACAAGTTTAATAAATTCAATAATGAATGAGAACGAATGTTAGATTCTATTCATCACATAACTTATAACGTCACATTATGTCAGAAAACGTACATTAACGTGTCGTCCATGACGTCCTTAACGTTATGTTATACCACTAGTGGAATATCGAAACATATTGAAAGGTGTTATTACACTCCCACACCGCATGTTATGTGATAAAAAAAGTTAAAATATGTTGCTTATGAGTCTTTTTTGAAGTTATGTGATAAGAAGAATCTCACAGTCCTGCCTATTTAATATTGACTTTATTAAACGAGTTGGATACAATTGATATGATGCTCGACACAACCTCACATCATATATATAGATCTAGTCTAACTGTATCCAACTCATTTAATAAATGCAATATTAAACAGGCACTCATGTAAGATCCTCTATTTCCTCTGTCAAGAATCCAAATAATGTTCCAAAATCCGTGTATTTGTTGATGTGTACTTGTTCCCTTTAGAACACTTGTTATATGCGTCTTAACATGAACGTACGTATTAAATATTGTTACATTTTTATTAATACGGCTGCGTGGCTACGATTAAGGAATATACATCATTAGTGTTGGTAAACTAAACATTTCCCTTTCTGTGCGCAGTATCTGCTTTAAATAACCTTATAACTGGTCAATCGGTTAATAACTGGCTTAAACTATAGCGAATATTAATATATCTGGAATAATTACTTACTGATATAGTGACGTACATCAACCTTTTCGTTTTCAAATGTTTCGTCAGCCCCGCCATAACGCAGTTGTTTCTGAAGGATTTTTACATTGGGGAGATTCAGGTCTGAAGGAGCTGGGTTAAAGAATCTGAAAGAGACTATGGTTGTATTCACTATTCAACGAATACCGGGTACCGTGGTTGTATTCACTATTCAAAGAATATCGGGTACGCTGGACATTAGTTAAATAAATTCCAAGTAAACATTTTGTCCCACTATATGGACTCCACGTATGATGTACGCAACATACGCAACACTTTTAATATACCTACCACCGTATATACCTAAGACCGTAGTCCTACCAGCATGTCTCCAAATAATCCGAGCCTTCTCTGACCGTACAAGCCCTGTTTACGATTTTGATATTTCATCGAGCTGTCTAAAAGGCCACATAAAAAAGAAAAAAGGAAAAAAAGACTTTTAGGGTCAGAGGAGTTCGGATTATGTTGACTGTGTCTCTCCGTCATTCGCCCACCACCCACGAGATGTCTCCCTACCATACGCACACCACCTTTGCTTTGTCTCTCCGTAACTCGCCCACCACCCACGAGATGTCTCCCTACCATACGCACACCACCTTTGCACCACCCACGAGATGTCTCCCTACCATACGCACACCACCTTTGTTATGTCTCTCCATCATTCGCCCACCACCCACGAGATGTCTCCCTACCATACGCACACCACCTTTGCTATTTCTCTACGTCATTCGCCCACCACCCACGAGATGTCTCCCTACCATACGCACACCACCTTTGCTATGTCTCTCCATCATTCGCCCACCACCCACGAGATGTCTCCCTACAATACGCACACCACCTTTGTTATGTCTCTCCATCATTCGCCCACCACCCACGAGATGTCTCCCTACCATACGCACGCCACCTTTGCTATTTCTCTCCGTCATTCGCCCACCACCCACGAGATGTCTCCCTATCATACGCACATCACCTTTGCTATGTCTTTCCGTCATTCGCCCACCACCCACGAGATGTCTCCCTACCATACGCACACCACCTTTGCATGTCTCTCCGTCATTCACACCATCTTGAGATTACTCCATCAATTCGAAAACCACTGTATACATACATACTGATTACTCAATCGTGCGTGCGTGCGTGTGGCGAGTGTGTGGTTCTAAGGTGTTTTTTAACCGATGGCACATCTTAAACATGCTAAATGTATAGGCACAATTGAGTCTGGACTTTGTGAATGCTTATGTGTAGTGTAATGTGATGACCTGCTGTCTACTTGTAGCAGTTTTACTGCTGCCACAATGGAACACAACGCCGTAGTACATGATATCCCACCCAATTACTTTTCTGGCTTACTCAGACCGTGCCTGCTGCTTTAATTCTGATCTATGATCATCATCATTACAAAATGTTTACGTACAGCACCGTCCTGGGTGAAGTCATCCGCAGCTCCATTTGGCGTCATGTCAGGATCGCCTGTGTAGCCATTGTAATGCAAGATGGCGGCTCCATGCCCATTTGCACAGTCTTCATATCCTTGTAGTTTAATCCAGTAATCTCCCGGCGGAGCATCTGTATGCAGTACGAAGTCGTATCTCTCACCTGTGTAAGGGATACAGTGTCAATACTAATGCGTTATGCATCTAGATGTATCATAGAGAACGCACACATATACAGTGTAAATAATAATGTGTGCTGCATCTGGATGTATCATTAAAAAACCACACATAGACAGTGTATATTGTTAATGCGTGATGCATCTGAATGTATCATAAAGTAACCACATATACAGTGTAAATACTCACGAGTTATGCATCTGGACGTATCATTAAGAAACCACACATAAACAGTATAAATAATAATCCGTGATGCATCTGAATGTATCATAACGTAACTACATATACAGTGTAAATACTCACGAGTTATACATCTGGATGAATCATTAAGAAACCACTCATACACTGTGTTAATACTAATGCCTGGTGTATCAACAACATATATGCAGTGTAAATACTAATGCGTTATGTATCTATACGTATCACAAAGAAACCACACATATACAGTGTTAATACTAATGCGTTATGCATCTATACGTATCATAAAGAAACCACACATATACAGCGTAAATACTAATGAGTTATGCATCTGGATGTATCATAAAGAAACCACACATAGACAGTGTAAATATTAAGGCGTGATGCATCTGAATGTATCATACAAAAACACACATATGCAGTGTAATACTAATGCGTTATGCCTCTGAATGTATCATAAAGAAACGATGCATATACAGTGCAAATACTAATGCTCGATGTATCTGAATGTATCATAAAGAAATCACATATATACAGTGTAAATACTAATGCGTTATATATCTAAATGTAAAATAAATAAACCACACACATACAGTGTAAATACTAATGCGTTATGCATCTATATGTATCCTATACAGTGTAAATACTAATGCGTTATGCATCTATATGTATCATAAAGAAATCACATATATACAGTGTAAATACTAATGCGTTATGCATCTATATGTATCATATACAGTGTAAATACTAATGCGTTATGCATCTATATGTATCATAGAGAAATCACATATATACAGTGTAAATACGAATGCGTTATGCATCTGAATGTATCATAAAGAAATAACATATATACAGTGTAAATACTTATGCGTTATGTATATATACATGTATGCATCATAATGAAACCACACATATACAGAGTAAATACTAATGCGTTGTGCATCTGAATGTATCATAAAGAAACCAAATATACAGAGTAAATATTAAGGCGAGATTAATCCAGATGATCATAACGAAACCAAACACATACTGAGTAAAACATGAAGCATAAGGCATCTGCATGTATCATAAACCACACACATGCAGTGTAAAACATGAAACATGAGGCATCTGGACGTATAATAAAGAAACCACACACGTACTAGGTAAAACATGAAATATGAAGCATAATGCATCTGCATAAACCACACACACACAGTGTAAAAGATGAAACATGATGCATCAGCATGTATCATAAACCACACACATACTGAGTAAAACATGAAGCATGATGCATCTGGATGTATCATAAATGATCGGCCCTGTCCCAATTTGAGTAAACTGATTTTTCCACTTATTTTGCTCTTAGTAATGGGTTTTAAACCAGTCTATTTTCGCGGTTACCATTATATAACGACGTTTTTCATTGGACTAGAGGTCGAGCACGTCTTAATGAACCAAATGAATGAAAAGGACCGCATGGACACGTTTATATAAGGCATGTTAAACAAATATCAAAAAATGATATTATTCATTCCCTTCAGAACTTGCCACATTGACTAAATAGCTGTAAATGGAGAATATTAATTTGTATTCCCTTCAGAACATGCCGGCATTCTACTAAATATGTTGTAAATTGAAAAATATTTATTTTCATTCCCTTCAGAATTTGAAACATTGAACGTGTCCATTTTTCAAAAAATGCGAAAAATGCGTAAATCACAAAGACGATCTGTGTCCACATTTCCAAAAACTTGATATTTTACCCCCAAAAAGTAATCCAAGCCCCTTTTTCTATGTATTTGTCCCCAAAGGAGACCCTTTCCCCGGAATATACCTTCCATGTGTCACATTACTATAAGACGGTGTGTCCACATTTTAAAAAAAGACACTTTTCTTAGGAAAACTTAAACATACTTTTTCAAAATGTGGACACGCCGCCTTAGGAAAAACATACTTTTTCAAAATGTGGACACGCCGCCTGATAGAGGCGTGTCCACATTTTAAAAAAAGACACTTTTCTTAGGAAAAACATACTTTTTTAAAATGTGGACATGGCTCTATAAGGCAGTGTGTCCACATTTGAAAAAAGTTTGTTTTATTGACAAAAGTGATTTTTTGCAAATGTGGACACGGCTCTATAAGGCGGCGTGTCCACATTTTAAAAAAGTATGTTTTTCCTAAGAAAAGTGTCTTTTTTAAAATGTGGACACGGCTCTATAAGGCGGCGTGTCCACATTTTGAAAAAGTATGTTTTTCCTAAGAAAAGTGTCTTTTTTAAAATGTGGACACGGCTCTATAAGGCAGTGTGTCCACATTTGAAAAAAGTATGTTTTATTGACAAATGTGAATTTTTGCAAATGTGGACACGGCTCTATAAGGCGGCGTGTCCACATTTTAAAAAAGTATGTTTTTCCTAAGAAAAGTGTCTTTTTTAAAATGTGGACACGGCTCTATAAGGCGGCGTGTCCACATTTTAAAAAAGTATGTTTTTCCTAAGAAAAGTGTATTTTTTAAAATGTGGACATGGCTATATAAGGCGGCGTGTCCACATTTTGAAAAGTTATGTTTTTCCTAAGAAAAGTGTCTTTTTTTAAAATGTGGACACACCGCCTTATAGAGCCGTGTTCACATTTTAGAAGTTGTTATAATGTGATACATGGAAGGTATATTCCGGGGAAAGGGTCTCCTTTGGGGACAAATACATAGAAAAAGGGGCTTGGATTACTTTTTGGGGGTAAAATATCAAGTTTTTGGAAATGTGGACACAGATCATGTTGTTGAAATAGGCATTTTTGCCTGTTTCGGAAATGTGGACACAGATCATGTTGTTGAAATAGGCAATTTTGCCTGTTTTGTAAATGTGGACACGTAAGGTGATGATGAATTGCGGTGTCTTGGCCGTTTTTAAAATCTGGTCAGTTTCACAGTTGCAAAACATGAAGGGAATGAAAAGGAATTTATCCCAACAAATTGGAGGGAATGAATAACATGAAACCCTTAAATTCGCACAGACGTTTCGACAACAGTTTGAAGGGAATGAATAACATCAAACCCTTAAATTAACACAGACGTTTCAACAAAAAACTGAAGGGAATGAATGACGGAAATATACTCTTTTTGTTGAATGCTGCAAGTTCTGAAGAGAATAAAAAAATATGTATCCATTTACAGCTATTATGTCAATGTTGCATGTTCTGAAGGGAATGAAAAAAGAACATAAATTATCTCAATTAAACGGTAATTCTATCAAGGTTGCAGTATCTGAAGGAATGAAAACTATTTTATACGGAAATATAGCTCTTTTTGTAATTATAAGGAAATATCAGAACACTGCACCACAGTAGTAAAAGTGCCATGAATATTTCTACGAACTAGGCCTATGTCCTTGTGATGACACAATTGTAAAGGCATTTAATTTCATTCACATACAATTGTTGACTGTGTCCCTTGCTGAAGCGGTATAGTTCATTCATCGAGATTATGGTTCGTAAACCAGAATGTTATCTCGCGCTTATTAGTTTAAATTGACCAATTAAAACGATTGTTGCATAATTCTGACTGGTTTACAACGGATTTTACCTCGATGTTGTCTGCTAAGATGGCTGCGTCAGAAAAATAAGAAAAAGTGCAGTTGTCAACATAAATTGCATATTTCGAACATAAAACGATCCTTGAAGGTAATTTTATTGACGCAGTAACACCATACTTGTATTAGTGTTACATATTTTATGTTTCGTCTCGTCCAGAATCACCGACTTTTTCCAGAATGATCGATCGATGTTGAACATATTTTTTTTTTATAAAGGGTCAATTTCGGAAAATGGTCAAATACGTCTTGGTCTAAAAACGGTTAAACATGTCAATAAAATCATTTTTGGATATTTTTTTAACATGTGGACACACCGCCTTATATGAATGCACAGGAACTGGTCACTTTTAATTTTTGCCTTCTATTATTATAATTGTCTATAAAGGACTTTAATGGGAAATTTTGGAAAATGCTGGTGTTCTTTTTCAGAGGTCAAGCAGACGTTCGAAACAATCTCAGTTACATGCACACTATATACTAACATGTGCAGAAATAAATTTCCTATCCAACAATACCTTTCTTCCTACGATCCCTTGTAAATTCGCTGAGATATCCGAGTTCAAAGTCACCAAAGTGCAATTTCAGGCTACTCGTCGTTTGTTTATGTCCCCTATGTAAACAAATGAAATTTACCGAAAATCAGGTGTCCGTTAATTCCGTTAATTTCGGCGCAGTATTCCAGCTTCAAATCACAACCAATTCACTAAAGTAAAGCATCGATACGTAAATAAATCCATATTTTATCAGTTTGCATAGTCCGTATCACGAGAAAGTCACACAACAACGAGTATTTCGCCACTTGTTATCGGCACTAGCAGACTTTACAAATGAAACCGCCATTTTCAAATGAATTACGGGGCCGAATGACGTCATAATGCGAATCCAACAGCTATGGTAAGTATTTTTACTTTTTAATATTATTCTTGAATATATTAGAAAATACGTTAGTGCTTATCCATAACACTATTATAATCAATAATAGTGTTATGGATAAGCACAAGCGTATTTAATAATATATTCAAGAATAATTTTAAAAAGTATTTTTTTTTACCATAGCTGTTAGGTTCGCATTATGACGTCATTCGGCCCCGTAATTCATTTGAAAATGGCGGTTTCATTTGTAAAGTCTGCTAGTGCCGATAACAAGTGGCGAAATACTCGTTGTTGTGTGACTTTCTCGTGATACGGACTATGCAAACTGATAAAATATGGATTTATTTACGTATCGATGCTTTACTTTAGTGAATTGGTTGTGATTTGAAGCTGGAATACTGCGCCGAAATTAACGGAATTAACGGACACCTGATTTTCGGTAAATTTCATTTGTTTACATAGGGGACATAAACAAACGACGAGTAGCCTGAAATTGCACTTTGGTGACTTTGAACTCGGATATCTCAGCGAATTTACAAGGGATCGTAGGAAGAAAGGTATTGTTGGATAGGAAATTTATTTCTGCACATGTTAGTATATAGTGTGCATGTAACTGAGATTGTTTCGAACGTCTGCTTGACCTCTGAAAAAGAACACCAGCATTTTCCAAAATTTCCCATTAAAGTCCTTTATAGACAATTATAATAATAGAAGGCAAAAATTAAAAGTGACCAGTTCCTGTGTATGAATGTGTCCACTTTTTCAATTTTAAGTAGCCACAACTTAAAAAAAAACACTTTAAAAAAAGTCTCAAAATCAGTTTACTCAAATTGGGACAGGGCCTAAATGATCCTACCCGCATTTATCATAAATGATCCTACCCGCGTGTATCATAAATGATCCTACCCGCATGTATCCTAAATGATCCTACCCGCATGTATCATAAATGATCCTACCCGCATATATCATAAATGATCCAACATGTTCAGGTTTCAGTGGCTTGCCATCACTTGCTATCACCGTCATGTTATGGTCGTCTATCATAACCCGGAAAGAACAACGACTTGTCGCAGAGACCACTCTAAACCGGTATCTGAAATATAACGAAGGAGGTCAATAAAAATCGTGAAGCCAATATCGTAAGCAACGTATCAAGGGCAACATATTTAGCTTGATATGTCTGCTTATAAGTAGTGTTTGGCATTTGGTTTGCACCGCTACCAACCCCCGCCCAACAGGCCCCCACACAAACATTCCCCTATCCCCTAGTATGTCTGCTTGTTAGTAGTATTTGGCATTTGATACTACTACGCTACCAACCCCACAACTACCCCCAACCCCACTCCCCCATACATACACACACAATCTGTACTACCCTGGATTATTTAAACCCCTCAATTCAATTTAGCTGCATTCATGCCATATTGTAGGTTCCAAAGATGCTGTGTACGTAATATTTTAAATGTATTTCATGTTATTATATACCTATTTCTCTCGTGCAATGAACGGTCTGCATTTGTACCATGTGGCCGTACAATATATTTCCGTATTGGACGCACGCGCGTACAAAAAAATAATTAAATCGTATTGTACAGTACACGAGCCCCATGTTAACCCAACGATAAAGTTCGAAAACCGGTAAAATGTTCCGAATGCATAAATATCACATTTACACGCCTAAATACTTTCGTTTATAAAGCGCTTAATACTTAAATGAAAATATTTGTTGTCGTTTGGTGTTGAAAGTTGACAGTTGGTGAAAGATGCTTTCAATTAAAAAAAACGATACATGTAAGTCAATTTAGATCATTTATATTTCTACATCGAGAGAAATAGGTATATAATAAAAAGGTCATTTAACATTGTTCTGTACAATACGGTGATATATTTGGACTCGTACCCAGCTGACACATCCATATCGGAGCCGCATCGTCCAATATCGTTGTGTCAGCTTGCTACTCGTCCTAATATATCACCGTATTGCACAGAACAATGTTAAATAACCGCATAATATTGCACGGCACGAAAAATACCTGGTGTCGCTGTTGACATTGAACACTTCAAATGGTGTCATTGTTGGTGGTGGTGGCACCTGATAGCCAGTTATATTGTAGGGGTCTGTAACATTGTGCTTCTGGCCCCGACCATTGACCACGGCTATAACATAATAATATCATATAGTGAACACACGCACCTTCAGGTTGTTGTGAATGTCTGTTTCAAAACACGTCCGTCAACAAAGACTACGACATGACAATAATATATATATATATATTTCTTTTATTTTTTATTTTTTATTTTCGACAATAAGAACGCTCGAAAACACTGTAATGTATTTTTGCACTGAACATGTAAAAAAAGAAAAATTATCATTTGAAATTCTTATGTAAAAACTGCTTTTGAATGAAAGTTTTATTTATTTACCCCTAAAATGTCTTTTTCAGTGATAACTGTATGAATTTTGGAGCCGTTTAAGACTAATAACAAAATAAATGAGAAGGGCCAATGCCTAAACAGTTGTTTCTTCCCTGTGTATGCGTTTTAGAACCTTTATAGCCATTCACTATAAGAAAAGTGTAAAAGGTCATATTTATCTCCATATTAGCCCTACTAGGACTGATACGAGAAGAGAATTGTTTGGGGCACTTGTTTCAGCCAAAAAAATGGGCTTTTCGGATAAAATTCATCCGATACCTAAGAAAGTTGTATATCAGTGAAACAGACATTTTTAGTGGTAAATAAAAATACCATACTTTTCAAAATCGGTTAAGAAATAAAAATTTCATGCGCGGAAGCTGTTTTTGATGGGGCATTTTCAATGCAAAAATTCTCTGCTTGAGATTTGTCTAGAATTTTTATAGTTGCATTTTCGTAAATTAAGATACCCTGAAAGTTTTATAGCAAAATATGAAGGCTAACTGAAGTTGTTTTAAATTTCCTAATTTTCTGCTGTCCCACCAACAAGGAATTTACATGGTAAAAGTCCCATAAAAATCATTTGTGCTGTCAAATATTTATTTCTCAACCGATTTTCAAAACTAATGTATTTTTATTTTTTTAACTACTAAACATACCAGTTCTAATACTATATAATTGATGTACGTATTATTTAAATTGCCCAATCTACTGCAGAAAATTCTTTGACGTATTGTACATGCAAAATATTCATATGTCTTAGGAAGTATGTGGATATAAAAAAATCACATGATAAAGAGTTCACCTTTTATAGGAATTGGCCATCTAAAAAAATCGTGCACTATGTGCAAATAGTCGAACATCTGTGAGTCATCCAACCAGTCGGTGATCATTATGGTGTGATCAGACAAATCTTCATCATATAGAAGTTTGGATGGATCCCTGGATTAAAAGATAATATATATAGTCGAGCGCGTGGTCCAGTGGTAGAGCGTCGGACTTCAGATCGAGAGGTCGTGGGTTAGATCCTCGCAGTGGCCATGCTATTTATCATTAAGCAAGACAATTAATCCACATTGCTAAGTACTGGGTCTAAACAGGAAGCCTTCGAGAGTGATTAAAATAAGTTGCAAGAACTTGTTTCGCAATCGATGTTAAAGAAATATATTTAAATAAAAAGATAATATATATAATATGTATACCAAAGCTTTATGTAGAATTATTACTCACAATAAAAGGTTAAATGACAATAAATGAAAATAAAGTTAACCAAAGAGAATACAGTGAGTGGTAAAAAGTTAAATAAATTATTCTTTCGAAAAAATGTGCCATGACTCAATTACCTGGAATCTGGTTCCCTGACTATAAATGCGCCAAACACACCTTCACCTAACTGTACACTAGTATGAGCGTGGTACCAGTGAGTTCCCGGGTTGTCAGCCACGAATTCGTATCTGTAGAAACCAAGACAGTCAGACTGCATATTAATTCCCGATGCATCAACAATTTAACAATTTTGGATTGCTTGAACTCAACCATTTCTACGGTTCTTGAAAGTTTCGTATGTTATCATTTAGAGAACTTAACTTTTTATTTCCAGATTGAGTAATTGAATTTAATTGAATGTTGTTTAACGGTTCATCAACACAGTATAGGTTATTTATAGCCGCCCTAGAGAGAGAGGGGAAGGATAGGATACATAGGCATCCGGGAACCTGCCCTACTCTTATTATCGAATAGATTTCTATGGTTTTTTAACGTGCTCGCAGGATAGACCAATACACGGGACCGCCCGGTTTACGCCCCCATTCGACATATGGGGCTAACGGAAAGTGTCTTTCCCAAGAACACACCAACGGACCTCCGTTGCACCACGGAGGATTGAACCCGGGGCCTCCGGTTACAAATCCGCCGCGCTACCGACTGCGCCACGCCAGCCCTCCTCCAGATTGAGGGCTGGTAATTTCACATCCTTTACATTGTATACAGGGTTGCAAATTGGTTAGTTTTTAGTTTTTATATATATTTTTTTTCACGGATCCGTTCTCTTTAGATTCCTAGCATTTTCTTTTCAGAACAAATGTCTTGTACATTCTACTTACTTGAAAAGTTCACCGGGTGGAATATTACATTGTGTCAGTCTAGCAACTCCGTCCATGAAGCCCGAGTTTGTCTGGTGTTGGCCGTGCCAATGCATGCTCGTTGCGCTTCCATCCTCCATACTGTTATCAACCCATACCCTCACAATGTCATCTTTACAAACCTGTATAATGTATACTTGAATTGAGTAATGCATTTATAACAAGAAGACACATACCCACATTATTACCTTGATAAAAAGGAAATGGATGAATTTATTTGAATGAGCCACAGATAATCTGCCGCATAATCGCATGCATACCTCGATAGGAGGTCCGGGAAGCTGCCTATTCACTGTCATAACCTGCCTCCGGAGCCCATTCGTCGATATGCAGTCTTGTCGAAAACAATCCGCTTTCACGAACGGACAAAGGTAGCAAGCCTGTAATTGTAGAAGCATGGTGAATATATATGATTTCAAAATGATTTCAAAATTGCTTTAAAAGTATCCTATTTAAGAAGAAAAAATGTGTGTTTACATGTTCAACCAAGTATTTGCATATGCATTTACTAAACAGAGTTATCTCCCTTGCAATTCACCGAAATCTCACTAGGGAACGCTACTGCTCCTTATGTTTTGGTTCTCGTTGTTTGACACGCGCACAAAGTTTCTTGTTTTTCTGTTTACTTCAAGGCGGTAAATCGATCCCAGCTGTTTTAATGGCGACCCAATAGATATTAAGCGGGGTTGATATACCGTTGCAAAATCCTGAAACAGTCTAATCATTTTCTAACGCATTCTAAAGATACTACAGGCGATCTTTCTAAAAGTACTACAGGCGATCTGGCAGACGAACTGGCGTCAATGCAAATACGAATAAAACCATGTAAATCAAAAAGAAAACAACTAAGCATCTTTTAGGTACATGGATGGTATTAACAATAATTATGAAGTTCATGTACGCTGTGTTTTTTTCAGTTTTGAGTACTATAAGTTTGTTTTGATATAGTAAAACATGCCTGCTTTGGGTTTGTTGGAGGCTATAAACAGAAAAAACGAAACTATCAAGAACTTCCAATAACTAGCTAAATTGGTTCAATTTGACTCACTGGTTCAGCAATTTGGAATAACTTAAAAGCCGGTGAAGGTATGTAACATTTAGCATTTCCTGATACGCAAGAGCATGATGAGTGCACAATTGACCTTGATATGCTGAGGCAATGTTTTTTGTAAAATTGCATTTTAAGCTTGTTTTGAGAGGGGGTATGGGTGGTGTATGTGGCGGGGGTGGGGTGTAATATTAAAGAAATGAGGCAAAAATGGTAAAGAAAATGCTTGTTGGTACTTTTATTTTATATAAAAAAAAATGGATAATTTAATTGTCTTCAAAGAAATATATGATCCAATGATGGTGTGATTTATTTTGCTCCAAGATTCAGGCCAAGGGCTTGTTATGTGTTTGATTGTTGAGAATTGGACATTTAAACTGGGGTGTACCCCCATAACCTGCGCATTCGTTATTCTTGCGCGCCCACGTTTGTGACATAAATCAACCACACAAACATTTTATTTTGTTTTGTACTTTTTATGCTGTAGTCAGGCAGAGTTTTGGAAAATAATAATATGAAAAATGCAAAATGGTATCCCAAAAAAAGAGTAAAATATGTGATTTTCTTTAGAAGATTGACCCTAACCCCAGAGAATGCCAATCTGATTATTAAAAAGTCAAAATGTATTTGAAAAATATTTACTAGAGATATCTCAAAATGTTTAATTGGTATAAACAGGATTAGAAAAAGAAAATATATGTGTAGAAAACACCATACAAACTGTCAGCCAATCAGAATGACCGCGTCGCCATTAAATGGCATTTGCGACCATAAAAACGTTTATAGTGGGGGTGGGTTGAGGGGTGGAGGGGGGTCATATTGAAAAACATAGTCACCTTTGACAGAACGTAATAGTTCTCTATTTTGAAATTATATTCACACGTCCGTCGTCTGTTGACTTCACATGGTCTATTACAAGGATCTTTCGATGGCGCTGTAAAATAATAATCTTGTACTTTTACCGTCTAGGCACATCGCATACGATGTGTTTAAATGATATTTATCGCATTAAATAATCATTGTTTGTTAATTTTATGATTAACCTACTATTGAATATAATCAGATCGATTGGCGCACCCGCGCCTGGGATAGTAAAGACGCGGCGTCTAATTCTTTCTCGTCTCTCACATTTTTGAGTTCGAATCCCAGTGGGAGCTCGACTTGTATAACAATGTGAAAAATCATTTTCATTATGAAATATACTTAGATGTATTGCCATGCGATTTAAGAAGTTTAGTAAGTAGAATAAGGTTATCGTCACATTCTCTAAGAATTCAAGCAGGTCGGTATGGTATCAATAGGATTGAAAGAAATGAACGTTTTTGTCAATATTGTTATACTCAAGATATTGAAGATGAGTTTCATTTCATTCTAAAATGCCCATGTTACTCCGATATAAGGAGGAAATACATAGCTCAATATTATTGTAATAGACCAAGTATGTTTAAATTCATCGAATTATTGCAAACTGAAAACAAAATGATTCTTTTAAAATTGGCTTTATATCTCAAATGTGCGATGTCACATAGAATATCTATAACGCATGTGTGAACACTTTATAGATCATCCTCTTTAGAGCTGATATAAATCATATACTTTGTATGTTACACGTGATTTAATTATGTATTTTGTAATTGTTGTATATGTATTATGATGATGTACTTAACGTACAAGTCAATAAAAGTATGTTCTGTTCTGTTCTTGTCAAGTGAGAAAGTGTCGATCCTTACGGATGGCAGGAGGTATACAGTACTATATATACCCAGGAAAAATGTGTTGGTCTGTCTCTACCAGAAACAACTGACCGTCGTATATGGCCTCACATGTGCTAAAAATGACGTAAACACCATTCAAACAACTCTTATAGTCCAACCACTGTAGTTTACCTTTAATAGTCTCGAGTATCCATTTTCGGAAGAACGAAATCCTGATGCCAAATCTTACTCCACCACGACAGAAATCTTGCCAGTTTCCAAACGAATTTAGCACCATCTGTGTTCCCATTTTATTAACTTCGCATACAACTGGAGACCCCTTGTCACTCTGAGAAGAAATAGTCTGTTTACATCGAATACAACTGGAGACTCCGTGTCACCATGAGAAAAATACTATATAAATGCCACGCAAGGTGAAACGTGCATGTATACGAGAGGTGTTCAACTTATAACGTATCACTTTCATTTAGTACCTGATTCAAACATCTTGACATTCTCGCCGAATATGTTCATTTTAATGTCGTCTAACTTTTTTCCATATAAATCATTATTACATTAACTATCATGTGATTCTTAATTTTGCTGCATCCGTTTTTTTGTAAAACGCTAAAGAATGACATTTTGAAGCAAAAATCTTTTATAAAAAGTAACGGCAAAACAAATTTTAAAAACAAATACTTGTGATGTGTCGTTTAAGGTAGTAGTAGTCTGATATGTCCATGTGTGAACGTAAAAAAAATAGAATATGTTGTTTTTTTTGCTATTTGTCGCTTTTCACGATTTCAGCGAAAATTAATCTGAACAGAAACTTTAAGTTGTAAAAGCATCGGTAACTGTCCTATAATTTGTCAATTTCTTAAAATTTGGATAAAATTCGAACTTTTTTTAATTCAACATTTATCTTTTTGAATTAAAACAAAATATAAGATCATAAATGTCAAACACAGTTTTAAACAATTACGGTATGCATTTAGTGACATTATTTGTTTTAATGTAAAACTCTACGGCAATAGAAATATATAGGTTTAACATTGGAAACTAGTGGGTACCTAATTCAAATGTAATTTAAAGCGAACCGCGTGAAATTGTAGATTATTTTTAAATGCATATGTTCTAAATAACAGTTTCACAACATTAAATCACGCATGTTTTATGATAACCATTTCCTCTGACAAATAACATCTTAAACAAAAGTGTTACGTTATAAGTTAAACACCTCTCGTATAGTACACGTTCTGCTGGACCTTATAGCGAAGTACCGCTACGCTGAGCATCTAGCACTCAGTAGGAACTCTAAATGTTACAATAAATTATAGGGCTGTAATTACTCATGAAATGAAATATGGGGTTGCAATTATCCAAGAACTAAATTATGAGGTTGTAATTATCCAATAACTAAATTATGTGGATGTAATTATCCACGAACTAAATTATTAGGTTGTAATTATCCAATAACTAAATTATGAGGCTGTAATTATCCAAGAACTAAATTATGAGGTTGTAATTATCCAAGAACTAAATTATGTGGATGTAATTATCCAAGAACTAAATTATGAGGTTGTAATTATCCAATAACTAAATTATGAGGCTGTAATTATCCAATAACTAAATTATGGGAGCTGTACTTATCCAAGACTACATTATGGGGCTGTAATAATACAAGAACTAAATTATGAGGCTATGTGGCTGTAATTATCCAGGAACTGAACTATGGGGGTTGTACTTATCCAAGAACTCAATCATTGGACTGAAATTATCCAATAACTAATGTATGGGGCTGTAATTATCCAAGAACTAAATTATGCGGCTGTAATTATCCAGAAAATGAATTATGTGGCTGTAATTATCCAAGAACTAAATTATTGGACTGTAATTATCCAAGAACTAAATTATGTGACTGTAATTATCCAAGAACTAAATTATGTAGATGTAATTATCCTAGAACTAAATTATGTGGCTGTAATTATTCAAGAACTCATATTATGTGGCTGTAATAACCAAGAACTCAAATATGTGGCTGTAATCACTCAGAAATGAATTATGGGGCTGTGATTATTGAAGAACTAACGCCTGGGGATGTAATGTTCATAAACTTATTTATGCGGATGTAATTACTGAATACTCCAGTTGCTTTGGAATTAATTACTAATTAATTATAGGGATGTAATTACTGATGAACTGAAATCACACTTCAATCACATACTCCGCCGTGTCTGTTTACGACCTCGTGCCTATAACACGTGGTCCGCCTTGTCTGTTTACGACCTCGTGCCTATAGCACGTGGTCCGCCTTGTCTGTTTGCGCTCTTATACTTACTATATCACATGGTCCGCCTTCTATAGGGTTGCTCTCATAGCAAATATGTCGCATACTGTCATATCCTTTCAAATGTGCGCACTTGCTGTTGCCGAGGATATGAGCTTCTAACTCCTTTTTGAATTTACCCTTTTCCAAAACCCCTGAATAATAAACATTTATACTAGCTATTTAATTATGAAGTCACCTGAATTATTATTCGCCACTATTTGTAATTATGCTTGGTCAGTGGACACGGAAGAAGACGCCTGCAATTGAATATAGGCCAGATTTTGTTATGAAATATATTCTAACCGAGGCAAGTCCCTTTCGATGGAGGTCCGGCGGTATTTACCAACGCACCCAAACTCCGAATGTGTTTTGGTTTAATGAAAGTCACTGACAAGATTTGAATTGTAATCAAGACATTTATGTCAATGCTTGATTATTTATCGATATATGTAAAGTATGTACATTCCCAAAATTCCCTGCAACTGCCTCGTGTGCCTCAACGTAGCTACGGGCCTGTTTATGGCACAAATACTGTTTAAATATATTAATACTTTCAAAAAAATATACGATGCAAAACAAAATTATATTTTTGATGACTACTTGTATAGCTGAATGTGTGAAACTTAAGTCATCAAGTATGGATAATGCAGCATTGTCATTGTTATATATCAATATCGATCTTCATTTAAATAATCACCAGAAAAAAATGGGATCATGATACATGTCAGAAAGTTTGACAGGTCAGTGTTTTCAGAGTTGTTCACAAAGTGAATGCATAGAAACTATAATAAAATGGACCATTTTCCTTCATATAAAATGTTGTATTTTCAACAAAAAATACTATTTTTTATAATTATAGTGAATACATTCGAATACACTTAGGAGCGGTAATGCAACTATAAAAACAACTTGGAGGGATAGCGCAGTTATTTGTGGTTGTGGGTTTGGTCGTCAGTGTGTGTCATGTTACAGCGTTTTAGTAAAAAAAAATTAGTAAGGTGTGTGATTATAGCTGTTTTATTTTTCGTACTTGAAATCCTAATAGTACACCTATAGATTAGTAAAAAAAAATCAAGATAAAATGAGGATTTAAAAGATAAAAACCGATTTTTCCCCAGATGCAAACTAGAACAGCCGGAAAATCTCATTGAAAATGTCTCAACAAGGGTTTGTTTTCTCAAGTATAGACTTGACTACCACTGAGAACGAAACTATAATAAACGTTTGGATAAAACAAGCGCCCTGTCCAATAACCAGTTTCACAGTAGGCTATTACGTAGGCAAGCTTATGATCCTAAACAAAATATATAAACGCCATCAAACTTACAGAACAATCATGACATTCCACTTACCACTTTTTCTTCCAAGACCTGTCAAGATACATTCTTTCCCGAATTCATTTACTTTCTCGTCAAGCTCGCTTGTTGATAATCGTCCAAGTACTTCAATCGATGGTCGATCCTCGTCCGCTGGGCGGACCAGGTGGAGTAATGCTACATCATTGTCGTCTTTGTTATTGTCCAGGAACTTTGGATGCTGCAAAGAAAAGAATTAACTGTCTGAAATACAAATTGCTTTGTTGTTTCAAATGAACATGTCATATTTTGCAATGAAATGCAGTACGACGTCAAAATGCATTGACCTCAAGATTGCCCATGTGAAGTTTGGTAAAAACTGGCCGAGTGGTTTTTGAGATGTGCTTTAAATCAAAGGTAACCAATATCAATCTAGTAATGAAGGATAGCTTTACAGAATGTATATAATTCACTATTCGCACATTTATACAATACACATACTATATTCTACGTCAAACATAAATAAACAATATGTATTTTTTCGGATATGGACGTTTGACGAACTCCAAGGTCAATACTACTTTGACTCAGCAGGTCCATAGAAACACGTATAGAATAAATGTCAACTATTATAATATATGATATTATCACATAACTTGCGGTGTGAGATTGTAATACCGTCATGATATATTTATCATATTACACTAGTGATATAAATATGCACGGCCTCACATCATATCATTTTATCCAACTCGTTAAATAAATTCAATGTTAAACAGGAACTAACGTAAGAGCCTATATTTGTGTAACTTAAACTATAAAGAAGACTGTATACGACAGCTCACTTAATACAATACATTGTTAACAAAAAGGTTAAATCCAAAGTAAATAAATCAGTTTCCAGGGTCGTGTAAATGTCACGCTACTAAAAACTAACACAAGTAGATATAGCTTTTCCAATAGACCTTGTAAAAGTTCTAACTTTGTTTGATCGGTGGATATGTGGTGGTAATTAATTCAATACGAAGGAATACTTAAATAATACTATGATATATACAGGAAGTATCACTTAGATAATACTGTGATATATACAGAAATTGTCACTTAAATAATACTATGAGATATACAGAAATTGTCACTTAAATAATACTATGATATATACAGGAATTGTCACTTAAATAATACTATGATATATACTATGCTGATGAAGTCCGTTTTAATTGATTGCACTTCATTTCTATCTTGTCCTCCCTCTTTGTTGTGGTCACCCAGATAAACGCGATATTGCTTCTGCATCCTGTTGGAAAGAACAGTATGTCACATACACTTAACTTCATGTAAACTGTTAAAACATGTAGGCTGTATATTACAAATAGACTGATTAAAGTGAGGCAAATAAATTAGTAGGTGAACACAAATGACCATTCTAGGATATACGAACGTAGTTTATTCATCCACTAATGTAGCAACTCTAGTTATGGCAAAATGTTTGCAAAATGGCGTTGATTTGTTCAACAACATTGAAACTCAACGCTAAAAATAAGCCTGCATTTTCATCCTCTGATACGTTAATTGCACAACAAACGGTTTCACTAATTATGTTTTATACTATATTTTCACACTAGTAATGGGATTTTTAAAGTACTTCTGTGAAATTTAAAAAGTAGGTCTGCGAAATTATAGATAGATAGATTTATTATCAACTTCCAATATGCTTAAAAGGCGATGAGGATACAACATACAGTTTCACAAAACATGGCAAACAGTGTAGGATTTTACAAACAATAAACTTTAGTTAATCTGAGACAGTCACGGCAAAATGCACTTATACAGGCACTCACGCACGCAATCACGCGCAGAACAGTTTCTATCATTCTTTTAGTGGACTTAAACATTGAGAATGCGTATTACTACATAATATAAATGAATAATAAAACATAAATTTCATAATACATTCGGTAAAGTAATTACCTATATTTACTAATTTATATATAATGATTCGTTTCGTAATTTAAATGCTGTTGAAAGAAAGGTACTTGTGAATATATACTTTATTTTGTGAATTTAGTTATTCCAAAAATTTCATCATGTTTGCCCTCTTGTAAAAATATTGTTGAATGTATTGCTTTCTTAAGACAGCGTATGTTTGGCATTCTATCACAAAATGAAATTATGTATCGTGTTTATTCGAGGGGTAATGCTACGGCTGGTATGTTTCTACTATACAAAATACGGCTACTTCCTGCAACTCAAATAGTTTACAGGGGCCGCGGTGTCCCAGTGGATGTTCCATTATGAATCCGTAGTTCATGGGGCCGCGGTGTCCCACTGGATATTCTATTATGAATCCGTAGTTCACGGGGCCGCGGTGTCCCAGTGGATGTTCCATAATGAATCCGTAGTTCACGGGGCCGCGGTGTCCCAGTGGATGTTCCACTATGAATCCGTAGTTCACGGGGCCGCGGTATCCCAGTGGATGTTCCACTATGAATTCGTAGTTCACGGGGCCGCGGTGTCCCAGTGGATGTTCCACTATGAATCCGTAGTTCACGGGGCCGCGGTGTCCCAGTGGATGTTCCACTATGAATCCGTAGTTCACGAGGCCGCGGTGTCCCAGTGGATGTTCCACTATGAATCCGTAGTTCACGGGGCCGCGGTGTCCCAGTGGATGTTCCACTATGAATCCGTAGTTCACGGTTTCAAGCCTCACTGACGCCACTGGGTTACTTCGGTGCGTCCTTGTCGGAGCATCGTTCTTCGGATGGCGGTCCCGTTCGTCGGTGTCTATTCTCTGAGTACGTTAAAGAACCATAGGAATATATTCGAAAGAAAGACTGTGGCAGGGTTCCCGGAATCCTCTCTCTAACGGCTACTGGAAACAATAAATGTTGAAAATCCGCACCGATTGCAAAATGCGTATTTTATCCATCCTACCTACACATCTGTCATACTGCTTGTTGTAGTTACATGTATTAAAGACCAGTAACAGTACACTTAGTCGAACCAAACATTGAGCGTTAATCGGCACCCTTTTTCTACTAACCTGTCCGACACACAGCTAGCTGCGGTTAAGACCCAATTGCGGTCAACCAATGACCCAACGCACACGTGTTTTCCATCTTTTTCTATCCAAGCCGTCGTTCTATCTGATACAACATCTTCTGTGTAGACTGACTGTCCACTTAGAAGGGCGATAATAACAACTGAAAATATTATAAATTCATTTATGTTATGACATTACTTATTGAGACAAATATTTTTTAAGCTCAGCCTGTGTAACTATTATGATATCAAATATTCCACTAACACAATCCATTTTTCTTTTCTTTTGGACAGAGATGTCCCCAACTTCATCCTAGGTACATAGTTTAATTTGTTACAACATTAATTTGAGTTTCGTTAAGTTTGATTATGATTCATGCGCAAGAACTCGTGTTGAACGGTTGAGTAGGGAGGGATACGCTAGCAAACGCCAATCTTGTTAACAACAATAGACTGCTTAACAATAAAATAGGGTATTGCGCATAAATTGGTCTTAACTTTGTCACAGAGATTGCTGATAGGCATTACTGCAATTTGCAGTATGCAGATGACGTTGTTTTAATTGAAGATTCTGCTGAGGATTAAACACATTGAATACTTGGTGAATCCGAAATAAGATGTCTAATAGGAGAACTGCTTTAATGGGAGATCTACCATGGAAACCACATTGTCCGACAATGTTGTAATGTAATAAGGCAGTTTTTTTTCTGATTGGAAAGATGAGTTAACAAACATATTTTCAATTCGTCAGTCACAGAAATGAAAAAAAAAATTGAGTTCGTGTGAAAAAAAGGAAGGTGTTCATTTTGCCATTTCTTTGATGATGAAAAGTATATATACTCTAAATTATTGGTAACATCTGTAGAGACACTGACCGTAAGTAAAGCATGTAAGCTAATAACTGTTTATTTGGTGAAATGTACACATAAACACATGAGCATATACCCAAAGAAATATGCAGTAATATATTTGTGAAATCAAAAAAATAGGTTTTATTTATTGTTTGTAAACATCTCTGGGACCACACTATATATATTTATGTCGATCACGTGACATCCATTAGCACATATTGTACCGCTTTGAATTCAGTCAAAACATTTTTTTTTTGTAAATATGCAATAATGGTAGTTGTGTAATCTTTGTCAACGTACTTATTTTGTATTTTACAAATTAAATATTACGGCCTAATGTACCGTTAATGGAAATAGAAATTAATATATTGGATTGTATTATTAAAACAGAGAATGTCCTTGCCAGGGTCAGGTGGTAATCAACTACGGTCCTATAAATTAGAAAAAAAGAAATTAATACTATACTGTAAAAGTGATATATTGTCTTGTCTTAAGACAAGTACACAAGTCGAAAAGGAAATGTAGCGTTCACCACAAACACGCATTCAAAACAAACAACAACAAGAAAACAAAAGTATCTAAAAGTAAAAGACGGGACTCAAAACATAAAAGGGTTGGCAACATGTGAACCGCCTTGGAACGGTTAGTGGCTAAAAGACCGCTAGGGGCGTTTGACCAGGTTCTAGAGTGTACCAACTATTGCCCTACTGTCATCCTAAACAAACAGAGCAAATGTAGATAAAAGATAAAGAATTCCCTGTCAGGTTATATTTTCTAACATACTATGCAGCAGTAATAGGAAATATATGTAAAACTCAAAGATGATCATGTACATTTAAATATAAAAACGCTCAGAACTCCACAAGGTAAATGACTTTGCAGATACCGGAGCAACAAGAGAACCGTTAAGGGTAAGAAAATACACTATTGTGGAAAAACATCAAACGCTACCGTCGTTTGAGGATTTAGATAGACGTCATCATAGGGTCCACAATATGTCAAAGAGGAAAGCATAGTGGCGAACTGTTACTTGTTCAGCCACTAAACATGCAGTGAGTTGCAAAATGAGGGTCATAACCTCTCTTGATAAATGTTCTAACACGTGATACGTATCACAACCTGACTCTATGGTGACGTGATTTACAAACTTTACTTCACTTTCATACTATCTTTGTTAAACTTGTTAAAGGGTTTATCAAATGAGGTTATAACCCTATCATTTTGCAACGCACTGCAATCTTGGTGGTATACTCATTTACAGTTCGTCACTGTGGTTTCCTCTTTAGTTGTGCGATGAACGGACAGGCTGTTGACCCTATTATGACGTCTAGCTAATGCCCAGAAGGACAATGTCATTTGATACTTGTCTTCAATCTTGTCTTGTCGTGCCCCCAATGGTTTATTCTCTTGTTTCTCTGGCTTCTTTCAAGTCATTGAGTACCTTCTTTGTGGGTTTCTAGGCTATTGTTTTTTGTTGTTTTTTGTATTATAAATACACGAGCATCTTTGTGTTTTACTTGTATTGCCTATTAATGCTGCCTTGTTGGTTAGTGAATAGTTCATGGAGGGGATTTCTTTATTTACACTGTCCCGTTTTATTGGGATAACAGTAGGGTAAGTGTGAGGTTTGGTGCACCCTAGAACCTGGTTTAAACCCCCAGCGGCCTTTTTTGCCACTGACCGTTCCAAGGCGGTAGCCCTATTGTCAACCCTTTTTGCGGTTGTGACGTCTTATGCCTTTATTCTTTATTTACATTGTCATTCGTGTTTGTCTTTTTGCGTGTTTTTGGGTTTACTGTGTTCTGTGAAAGCTGCATTTCCTGTTCGACTTTTATACTTATTTTTAATAGTGTTACAGGCCAAAATGTAGTTGTGTTCTATCCAACGTCTTTTGAATAAGAATATTGTGGAGAAGGCATACGAACTTATAGAAGAAAATTAATGCTAGTTGCAAATTTTATCGAGAACGTCTGTATTTTTAATTTACTAAAATAGAGTAATCACTGAGTTGTACTTTAACCCAATAGTAATAAACGAGATAGCGGCAGTAAGCAAGAGGTTAAACGTTTGGAGATGTTTATAGTGGTGCAGGCACTGACATTAGAAATAAAACGGGATTTATCATCTGATTTAAGCGAGTATATCTATTTTAGCATTTAATTAGGAATAAGTTAGCTCATCTTTCTTTTTGAATTTTAGTTGTTTTAACTTATTTAAACTTATTTTCCTTTTATTGTAGCTTTTAAAAAGCGTACTCTGCATGAAGTTTCCATTAACTATGGATGCCTTAATAGATAAAACGGTGCAATCATTCTAGAGACAAATTCCATCTTACAATATAAACGACCCTTACTTTCTTTTTAAATTGTTGGCAGCACATGGGACATTTTTCATGAGAATGTAAGTTGTTTTTTATTTAAAATGCATGAAACAAATAACAACAATCATTGGGCGTGTTACATATAAACTGTCTAAAGAGTCTTCTTAACTGACTTATTCGACTAACGTTTGCACACCAGTTACACAATAACTGACAACGATTATCAATGTTTAATTAAAACAAAACGTTGTTTTATAATTTCAGTTTCAGCTAGAACTTTAGCTATCTAAATTGAAAAGAAATATATAAAGCATATAATAAACTGGATTTTGTCAAATATTTTTTATTTAAGACTAATGTATATATTTAAGTGACAAAATAAATGTGGTGACTTTGAAATGCTTATTTACAGTGGAATAAACGCGTCGCTCCCCTATCCTTTTTTCGACAAAAAACATCGAGAAAATATTTGGAAAACTCTTGCAAAAACGAAGATAAAAACTGTCTAAAAAACATTAATTTTAATCTCTGTCTTGTGAAATAGGTTATGCTATATATTATCAATTTAGTTGATGGGCCAGCCGCGGATAGGGACGATGTTTTCCATAATGTACGTTTCGTGAGGTCATAACGTTGCTTACGTGTCCAGCAAAACGCACACCTAGTCAAATATTGGACATATTTTAATATAAGTAACGGTCTCCACAGTCGTGTACCAACTCAAGAGTTTGTGATGTTAAAAATGGTCAATATGTGTTCGTGTTCTCGCTTGCAGAGGTTACACGCCTTTCACATCTGAAAAGTAAACCGAGCTACAACCGCCCAAAAACGGGTATGTTTTTGACTACATGATTTTGTTTGCAGCTTCTCATCCTTAAACATTTCGCTGTTTATCAAATAAAATGGCTTTTGGGAGTGTAATAAAGACATGCGTATAAAATCTTAATGTGATTGCTTTTTAAGCCATGTGCCGTTATTCTATAATAAATAGAATATCACATTCGTGTTTATCTGTCATATAAATGCACCTTCAAAATATATGCCATATTTAATACATTCAATAACAAACCAGCACTCATGCCATATCCTCTACATATATATTGAGAAAAACACACCAACTTGATGCAGAATTTCAAATGTATCTACTGTTAAAGAATGAGAATCAATATATGGCTATACATTGTTTAGTAATTATGTTACATTACATTGAAAGTATATATAGAGAAATAAAACAAACAACACTTTAAAAAAGTAGTTTAATTTAGAACTACAATACTTAAAGGGACACTGTCCGTAACTTTTAGCTTATAAAACACCCAATAATTATGTTCGCAAACATTATACACTAAACATTATTCAATATTTACTAAATAAAAGCAAGATTGTTTAACGGAATTCAATCGCGGTACAAAAAAAAGCAAATCCACTTCGTGGGTTTGAACTCGCAGCCCAAACTCGTAGAAAAATTAAGTGTGCGTGAGCGTAAAGTTGTCGGAACTCGCTCCCGACTGAGCTAAGCAGGCTATACATATTACGCAATACATACTATGGTGAAAACCTAGTGCGCTATGGAAGTCACGTGAACGCATAAAAGGTAAATATTGTGGGTCCCACTTTATTTACATTTAATAACTAAACTTTTTTTTTTTCAAACTCACGAATGTATTCCTACATACTTCTTAGGGTCTATCCTCATGTTTTCATGTATACATTTCAATGAATAAAAGTCAGACAGTTATTTGGTTATGCTCAATATCTGCTTTCTTACGGACAGTGTCCCTTTAATGGTTTTAGAAGTTTACAAATGGGTCGACCAATTTGCGCTTCTTCGGTTACATACTAAGTTCCCACCGAAAAGTGTTGTTTAGGTAATGATGGTAACAATACTTTTTCAATAAACTTTATTTTTTATTTTATTAAACATTTATTCTAAGCAAACAATATGTAACGTACCGTTTTTGATCACTGCAAAGTCCATAACTGATCCTATACTGATTGGTATTTAGTTATAAATCAAGCATAATCATCATACTCATTTCAATATCAGTGTTCAGACCTGATACTTGTATTGGCTATTTCGAAAAATGTCCCCGCCCATCTGCCTAAGGTCTGGGATGAAAATTGAATGGCCCTGCCAATGCGCATCATTTACAATTTTAATTAAACAAACAATTGCTATAATTATAATAGCAATCATTGAAATGAATGTATGGAAATAGTCTACTGAAAGTTAATTGATTTTCGTAATGACATAATTGGACTTTCGTTTATATGCAGTAGAATATAAAGTAAGATAAAACCTGGGTTAATGTTTAGTAGGGATGTCATGATATAGAACAAAGTTGCATTGGTTTATTTTTACTGTACAGGTTTAATATTTTTAACATTACCATTTTTTCTTTTATTGAAAATTTTAAAAACATATTTGCATAACAATGAGCGCTTATTTGCATTGATAATACTAAAACGAATTCAAACGTATATTGTTTATATTAAAATTTACATTTAAATACTGATACCGTAATTCGGTGTAATGTGTACTGTGCACTACATGACACTTGCTGATGACATGCTGCTCATCTTTGACAATGTCAGAAGAACACAAACACGCAGTTTCTGTCAGTTTATGTCTTCCTAGTTCTACGCTTAGATTGTGTGGTGTGCATCTGAGTTTGAAAAAGACACAATTTTTGAAATTAATAGTAAGGTATTTTTCAACATTTGAAAGTGACTTAATGCTGATAATGGATGGATTTGCCTGACTGAGTTATAGCGGCATGCCAGTTTTTAAGAGAGCAGTCTAATAATCGCTGTTTAAAATGTGTCAAAAACATATGTTCATCTCCAGCGTCTTCAGAGATACCAAACCCATATCTAAAAGGTAATGTTTGTACTGGAGTAGCACAGGTTATTCTTTCTGCTTCGTCAAGATTTCATAACAGTATATAGCATTGTTTTGGACAACTACTATCATTTAAATGTAATAGTCGTATCCAGTACTTAATACATCTGCAGTATTACATTACAAATAATGGAAGTATATATATGAAAAAAAATCACACAAAAATCACAAAAAAAAAAAATTATAATAAAAATAACTGATCCAACAAGGGCCCCTAAGCTCCCAATTAAAGAAAAAATTAACCCATGAACCAAGGTTTCTTATGAGGAAAAAAAAGGGAAATAATAATAAAATAAAAAAACAAAACAAAAACATGCCTCCAGTGAGTTTTGACCACCTGAATAATTTAAGGGGACATTTATCAATGTAAGGGCAATAACTCCGGCGTTACTAGGGCGATTCCGAAATAAATTTGCTGTGTCACATCCCACTATTGGGATAAGCATTATAATCAAGTTTAATGAAAATCAAACAAGCGATTATCAATATATGGCTGTGGACGGACAGAATTAAGCATTTTTTATCAATTAAAGGGCAATAACTCCGGCGTTACTGGGACGTTTCCGGAAAAAAATAGCCGCGTATCTCATCCCACTATCAGGATAAACATTATTACCAAGTGTAATGAAAATCCAACCTGCAGTTATGAAGATATGGCTCCGAATGAACGGAAGGAATGACGGGCGGAAGGACGGAGGGACAGACGGATGGACTGACAACGCCAAATTGATATACCAAAAAACAAGAGGTCCATGACCTTGAAACCCTCTCCTGAAGATCTGAACATCTATATCTTGGAGTGGTATCATAACTTTATAAATATTTGTCATTATTTGAAGGGATTGTGTTTTTTAATCATTAAACAATACACATTTAGTTGTGGCCATGTTTAAAGTTGTAAATAGAGAATATTATGCCAGTGCCTTTTACTATCAAGTTTATTAGGCGAGGCTTAGAAAACGAAGAATGGCGAGGCTCTGCCGAGATTATCCACATGCGTGCGTGCGTGCCTGCGTGTGTGTGATTCTAATGTATATAATCCCTCCGTCATTTAACCAGTAATATGACATCCTACTGGTATTGGCGCAATAGAGTATGGACTGAATTTATGTGTGTATATGTAGGGGGCGTGGGGGTGGGGGCGCAACGCTGAAAAGAAACTGATGACAGGCAAACACATACAATACGCTTTATATGTGAATTCCTCAGATACCATTTTCCCCCTGGGCCCTTCTGAATTCGCCACCACTAATACGTGTAACTTATTGATGTAAATTGTCTAGAAATTGTTTCGATCATACTATGTACATATTAATGCATAGCCGTATGAACGAGTTGGATGGGTTGGGGTGAAGGAATGCAGGCACACCTCAATAATCTGACCGGGGTGGGGCTAGTGTATGTTTTGTTTGCCCCCCTCTCACCCCTCCCACCCCCACCCCCCCCCCCCCCCCCCACCCCCTCCCACTCCACCTCCCCATTACATATGTTGACAAAAGTGTTTGTGTCCGGCAGGGCGTAACAATAATCAATTGACAAAGAAAAGTATCTATTGTGTTCATTAAAATATGTCACAAGCAAAAAGAAAGGGGAAAAAGCCCCTTATAAAAAATTGGAAATGTTCAGTTGAGTCCCAGTATCTAAATATCTAAAACCTTCCTACGCCACTGTAATGTACGGCAGCAATGATCATTCGTTAACAATAATACCTCTCAAACAATGATGCATGCATAAAAATAATTCTTGTAATTATGAGCTGCTGATCCGGCCAATATTTACCTTTCGACGCTGATGTAAGCCGATATCATTCAATACTAAAATATGAATATATTCGAATGGGTTAAATAATTTTCAAAGTTATATAGGCTTATAATATACAAAATACAAAATAATATTATATAGCCTATCCATGTGCTTAATGCGACTTGAAGGGATTTAATTGAATGTTGTTTAACGGCTCATCAACACAGTATAGGTTATTTAGAGCCGCCCCAGAGAGAGGGGAAGGATACATAGGAATCCGGGAACCTGCCCTACTCTTATTATTGAATAGATTCCTATGGTTCTTTAACGTGCTCGAAGGATAGACCGACACACGGGACCGCCCTGTTTACGTCCCCATCCAACGGACGAGGCTAAGGGAAAGTGTCTTGCCCAAGAACACACCGATGGAACTCAGAGGCAGCACGGAGCATTGAATCCGGGGCCTCCGGTTACAAATCCGCCGCGCTACCGACTGCGACACGCCAGCCCTCTTGAAGGTATAGAGCTTGATCATTTAATAACTTTCAAAATTAATGTCTATAGCTAACAAAATAAAGTGTAGAAAACAAAATGTACATGTTGCCTGAAGCTTAATTCTATCTTTACAAATGGTCGCCATTTGCCAGTTGCAGTATGTTCAAAATGATATAAGCTACCATATGCTCAGGGCTACTTGACGTAATAAACAAATTAGATAGATCTTGATCGTTTAATAATTTTCAAAATTAAGGTCTATAGCTAACAAAATAAAGTGTAGAAAAAAAAGCATGTTGCCTGAAGTTTCTATCGTAATGTCTTATCAGGTACAAACGCCTTACGGGGTTCACAAGAAATAATTCAACTAACTTTCGTAATGATACACGTAATTGGTTCCATTCCCGAACGCTAATAGTAAAAATGGCGGGAACATTCGGCAAACAGGAATGTCGATGGCGGATCGAGGATTTTAGTTTAGGGGAATGGGATGGGTAGGTGGGGGTGTGCGTGACATTTTTAGCAGCTGGATCGGGCGTCATGCCTCCAGAGATGTGGGTGGGTGGATGGATGGGGGATAGAGTTGAGGGTATTGGTATATTGGTATGCTTTTTTTATGACGTTGTAGTTTGTATTGTGTATTTTCTTTTCTTTCTTTCTTTTTTTTGTTTTTTTGAAAATATTTCTTCTTGAAAATGCATCTACATGTCTTTAAAGGGACACACGGCAATCTTGAAGTATTTAAAATGGGTGTCTCGATTTATATATATATATCCAGTATCATTTTTACTTTTACCCCGGTTACATTTAAATAAATCAAATTTTAAGTATTCACTATTTCGTCTTATTATACTATAAGTTATAATTTATTATTGGTGCAATAATATCAAAAATTAATAACATGCAAAAGCAAATGGCTTAATACAATTCTTATAATTAACGTTAATGATTGAACAAATGAATTTATATAGAAAAACTAGCGGGACGTCGCTAGTTTTTAAAAAATCAAGATTGCCGTGTGTCCCTTTAAATGAATGTCAAAACCAATAATTTGCATCCTGTTTGTTTTTATTTCCTGGAGAACATGCACCCCATAGCGTATCCAATACTGACATCGGGCCGACCAGTCATATCATAACTCTTATATCCTAAACGTCAAGCAACTGAGCTACTAGTTAAGTATTTGGTATGGCCCGGTCGGGGATCGAGACCACGGGCTACTAGTTAAGTATTAGGTATAGCCCGGTCGGGGATCGAGACCACGAGCTCCCGCTTGTGAGCCAAAGCCACCACCGCTGGAACGTGTTTGACAAGAATTCCAGACGAATGAGTCTGTACTAGTGGTTAATCGATGAACTAGATACCATTAAAATGACCAGTTCGCGGTTTAAATCAAGACAGATCGAGCCCTAATTCCTAATGAGTGAGGGCCCATACCAAGGGAAGTATCTTCTCAATGTATAAAACACAATGTATAAAGCACCAATGTATAAAACCAATGTATAAAACACATCCATATATTCCGCTACGTTGCCTCTTTAATTAATTAGGGACTATTCAATCACTATCAGGTTTAAAACGTTTGGGTTGGTTCATCCCTAGAGCATGGATAAAAACAGTTCTAGGGAGTCTATGTAAAAGAAATTAGTGGCCGTTCAAATAATGTAGAATAAATGAATTGTAGTGTAATATCTGTGACAGAGCTTTATTTCAATTCAATTTGCTAATTTGATCGTACGGAGGGATAAACTATATTTATGTTTTCTACATCATTAAAAGACATCGTACGTGACCGGATAATCTTTTTTAAAACCCAATACATTTCTTACTGTATTCTACACCTGTTGTAAGCGATTCGCTCCTAAGGTACTGTTTGATTGTCTTCCTGGGTAAAACCAGTACTAAGCAATGCAGATAAAGTGTCTTGCTCAGGAAAACAAAACATGGCGGGATCGAACCCACGACGTTTGGATCATGGGTCCAACGTTCTACCACTAGATAACCCTTTATTTATATATATAAAGGCAGCTTCAAAATTAAAACTTGCGGACTAAATATGAAAGAGGAAATAAACTGCAGTTTTGTCATCAATGGTATTCGTATGCTCTTTAAAACATCGATTCGGTGCATAGGTGTAAACATGCATTTCATGTTTCGGATGCGGAAAGTGTTCCCCTGTAAAAGTGTTTGTTTGTTTGCATGGTGTTTTACGTCATTTTCAACACATGTAAGGTTATATATGACGGTCGAGTTTTTTCTTGGTATGACACCAATTTTTCCTGGGTAGAACCATTACCGTGCACCTTCCGCCATCCGTAAGAATCGACACTTCTTCACTTACCAGTCGAGCTCCCAGTGGGATTGTTTGTTTCACACGGGAACAATTCCTTGCGCGCATTTCCCCCATGTTGCTCTACTTATGAGATATCCGCTGTTCGTCCATCCGACTGTTAAATTTAGTCTGCCTGTACCACAATCAACTCGACCATCATATATGAGTCATTTATTTCTTTTTTTCCTCCAGAGTAGGAGATTTACATAATATATTTACAATAACACAAAGTCATACAAAATTGTGAAAGGTAATAGCATAACATATATACACGATGATATTAATTATTATAATTTATTATAAAATATATGCTCAAACACACATCACAAGGATGTCCCTACCTACAAAATCCCGCCACCGTAACCAGAGTCTGATATATATTACATAGTGTCAAACAATGACCATAACTTACTTATATATGTTATATTAAATTCTAGAAATGCACTGTAATCTCTGTCAATTAATGATATCAAACTATCACATGGCGCTCCCAACAGGATACCTAATTGTTCTGCTCTTTGGCAATTACTTAGTAAATTTAAGACAGATCTACCAAACCTTTCATCAATATCAGTCAAAAACGTACATCAGCCTAACATGAGCTAAGAATTGCGTAAACACCATTCAAAACAAACAAAAAATGATAAAAAAAAGCGATTCCTAAAAATATACAAGTAGTTTTGAGAAGGGGACTTAAACCCGACGTTACCCGTTGTAATTACGTAACGTCGAAAAGAGTTATCGGTCTTGTTGCCACGACGTCGCGGATATATATCGTGCGCAATATTTTTACTGATGTGTATTGATGCCGGATTTTATTCAGAATGCACCTTACATAGTTATGATACAAAAACTGTTTAAAATGTGTATACATTATTTACGATTATAATGATCATTGATATTAAACAGTTTGGTAAAATACAACAGCACTCTTTTCCCAGGCGTAAACTTCTCTATGGAAACGTAACGTCAACGTGAGTGATCAGTCACGTTATGGTTACAATCGAGAATACTGCGAATACAAATCGACGAGCAACAACAAACGCTATTTCTCAGTTATAAGCAAACGTAAGAGTGTTCGACGAGTTATGCGTCCTTTGGATAAGCAGGACAAAAAAGGTAGCCGTACCAATTTACTATAATTATAGACTAGTTGAAATTCAGTTGCTACTTTTCCGTGAGTCCAACTAAAAATACATAATATACTGCAGGAAAAAAGAAACGCAACTCGGAATTGCCACTTATATACTGCACTCTTAATTCGCCGTAATATTTCAGAAAAATCCCACGATGATTTGTGAAAAAAAGTTATAGCTAGTAAGAGAAAGGACAAAACTGTGCTGTTATTGACTTTTTAATCACAGTACGCTTTGTAACACGCAAATTCGTAAATGTTAAAATTCCGCGTTGAAAATGTGAGCCATTTCAGTACTGTATTTAATGTAAAAAGATTGCAACATATTACATCCTAAATTTGCTAACCTGCTTGAGCCAAACGCGTTGTCTATAACTCGTGAAGCTTTGAAGGGATAACATTTGGTGTGTTATGTGTTGTTTTAGTATTTTTGCCGAAAGGAAATGTCTAATGTAGTTATGTACCATTCCATTAAAGCATCCCATTCCCGAGTTGCGTTTCCTTTTATTCTTGAGTTTATATACAAGTTTCGACTACTGTTCTTTTGTGAAAACAGGAGTTGTTGAAGGAGGAGCGCCAGTTGTAATGTCACATTTACTGTTCTTTTCAGAGTTACTGTTCTTTACAGAGTTACTGTTCTTTCCATAGTTACTCTTCTTTTCACCGTGGATATATTGACCTTCTTTATACTAATTTTCCCCACTGTTAATTGCATTTACGGCCCTGGGCCTTGTTTTATTGAACATCTTAGATAAGATCGTTCACTGTTTTTCACCTAAGCATTCAATGTAGACAATTATGTGTGCACGTAGTACAGAAATATCACATGTATAATAACACGTTTATTTGACAAGTGTAATTTATAGTGAATCATTTAAGATTATTGATTTACGATCAAAATGGTCGTAATTTGTTTCATAAAACGGGGCCCAGATCATGGCATCCGCGCATCTTGCAAATATTCAAGTTTAGTCATAGCGCATGCATGTAGACATGATACTATCTCTACGTTAGATACAACTTAAAATCAATGTTTGATTTTCATTTTTAATGATTCTAGCTTCTGCTATTCCATTCTCTGTCATAGCTAAATTTTGTTTTACACCATGTAATTCATTTCTTAGTCGATCGTTGCTCTATTGTACCAAACGAATCATTTGAATATTGGAAGTTTGTTGGCTTTCCCAAATATTATATGACATGTCCAGAAATTTGTTCACAAATCTATCACCCATGATTACCTTTTTAGTATATCAAATGCGGGAACGTGTTTCAATTGTATATGAACTCGGAGCGTGTTATAACATGTTACTGTAGAACAATCTGTATTTATAAGGGATTTCAAAGAAGCAACTGGAATATTTCATCAGACATCACACCATGCTTGGTCAGCAACGATTAAAAGGACACGTTTCTCTTAGTCTGTGTAGGAGTTTTAACAGAGAACCTTAGTAATGAATGTATGCTATATACATTCATCAAATCAACCTAAATATTTCTTTTAAAGTATGTCAAACGTGTGGTATATCTCGTTACGGGTCAATGTCAGTGATTTCGACACATCATGTTTATCTGATACAGATATTAAAGGTTGTTCAAAATTGTATTATAACGTCAAACGCAACATCAAATACATGTACGGTCCTTCAAATATGAGCTAAGACTAAAATTGCAATGCTGCATTTTTAAAATTAATCAAAATTTCAGCGTTACATTTTTTAAATATTGACTGACATGCAATACTGAACACTGTGCATATTACAAAAGTACATATTGACAGCTATTTAAGGAATACGTTTCTTATTCATTCAAATAAATATCAAATATTGCTAATAAACATAATTCATCGAGATGTTTTGAACAAGCTTGCTCAGATTTTTCGACTGCATCTAAAGCGACGGTATACACCTGTAACAATATTCCAACTTAACCTTTTTAATATCAAAGGTCTATTTTTGCGTCGTGTTAATATATTGTAACACATTAATCAAATTCCTAAGATTTCAAATCGGTTACACTGATCAGAATGTGATGTACCGTTTAATAATCTCATATGAGGTCATATATAATAAATTAAATGTCACATGAGTTTCACCCACCCCGCAATAACCTAATTAAAGGACATTCTTGAAGGTACTCCAAAGTATAAATAAAATCTATTTTAAGTATTGTAAGCATTTACAATGGACTGTTTGAGAAAGCATACATTAATGCGGCGATCTAAGATGCTTGAATGTAGTCTAAAATGAAACTCAAAAACAAGTATGTGCGGAAAATACATCACTGATGAGGAAACGATTCACTTTTTCGATAGTGAACTTAAAACTGAGTGTATACGAGCTCATGAAAAATTTCATGATCTTATTGGCGGATCCGTTGACAAATATATGAGATTTTTCTGAAACGTTAGAGATACGTTTTTTAATTCTAGCATTGACGTTTTTCAATGTGAATCACTTTTAGATGATTTGTGTCGAGCGATAACCAAGTTCAATCAAGGACGATATTTTGCAACTTTGATAACATTAAAAGATCAGACGTTTGGATTGTACATACAAGAATTTCTCGATAAATTGTAATCGTTTCGTCAACATCTAATACAACAGGAAGCAGAACTATGTGCAGACCTTTATGCATTAAATATGCATGAACCTAGAAAAAAAGTGACATTTAAAACTATATTTGAACATTTATCTAATCAAAATTGATTTGAATGGGTTGATGTGTTCTGTCCATGTAACTCTAGTTCGTAAATATTAACGCAGTTAATGGATTTTATTTCCCTTTCATTTGTAAAACGTTATTCACATGCTTAATTTATACTGTTGTTTGACTTTGTTTGATTTTAAAATAAAACTCTTGAAACATCTTGATGTTTTGTTATTCTTATTGCATGTGTTTGTTTATATGTACAGGTTTTACATCATGTTCAACGTCGTTCTAATATTTACTCTTTATCCATGTTTCATCAAAGAGATTCGCACGATCAATAAACCAATAGTAAAGGTCAGACACACGGCACCGAGTTGTTTTTATATATTATTGCGGTACCAAACGCATAAAGTAAAATTCTCATGGAGCGGATCAGGTAATAGCTCACGTGATGCGACACTTCGTAAGACACGTCACCTTGTTGTGTATGCTTCAAAATAGGTTTATGTTGAATCCGACACGTGGACGAACACGTGGGTGAACACGTGGTATGTGACACGTGGTACACGGAGGAAAACCGAAGTTATGAGTCATGTTGAATCTGACACGTGGGTATATGACACGTGGTATGTGACACGTGGTACACCGAGGAAACCGAGGAAACCCGAAGTCTTGAACCCCCATTTTACCCCTACTAATAAAAATGATGATTATGGAAATAATACCCTGTTATGATCCGCATTTTTTTCAAAAACATGGTATTCAGTCTACAGTTCACATTGAAGGAATTCTGCCTCCTGTAGGCAAATACAGTTGGCTGTTTCTTTGGCCCATCACAAACTGGGGCACTTCGGATGTAAAAGTTGCACAAAAAATACGGGACATATGACAAAAAAAAGTCATTAAAGGCAATTTCCATTATTTGAACAAATATGCATCAATTACTTAATTACGGAAAATTAAATTTGTTATAAATAAATGTATAATGTATACATGATAACTATAAAATGTTCTTAAATAAAAATGTTTGTAACAAGCGCTTTTCTAATAACACACATTTTAAATCCCTCTTTAGTTTAAACTTATTTTTTACATCGAATTTAAGAAAGCTCTCTGAACTTGTTTTAATCACTCTCGATGTATTCCTGCTTAGAACCAACACTAAGCAAATGCAGATAAAATGTCCAGCTCAGGGACACAGCACATATGGTTATGAAGAGGATCGAACCCACGACGTTTGAATCATGGGTCCAGCCCTCTACCACTAGACCACTTGAGCATCTTGTCCTAATCAAAAGTCTTCATCATGTAAAAATATGCAAATATAATACGTTTTGAGTCATTATTAACAGTTCTGTTTAATAAAAAGCAGTTTTAACCCTAGATGTTGACCTCTTACGGAAATTAAGGACAATTGTTTTTCTCTAAAATGTTAAAACTAATACCATACCATAATACCGTTTTTCAAACGGGCCGTTTTTCAAACGGGCATATAAAATCAAAAATGGATGGACACATTCTGACATTGATATTATGTTCACGCCAATAGTGTTGAATTACTGTCATGTACTTTATGGTTGACATTGCCCATGCCTAAAATATGCATTTGATTAAAATTTCACTTGACCATAGATGGCGGACCAATAGTCCTTACAATGTCGATAGATAAAGGACTTATGAGTGGCGGAAATGGCGTTAGTGTTTCGATAAAACTACTCCCAATAGTTATCGCCGTTGTCACTATGCGGTTGTGCAGGAAATCTATGAGGGTACCGACCCCCTTTTCGTACGCCGGATTCCGACCCATATTAGCCACTACACACTACAGCGCCAAATACGTATATTACTGCGTAAGTATTAAAACAAAAGCGTATCAAAACCAACGACATTGCAACGGCGTTAAAGGGACAAATGGCAATCTTGGAAGCTTTTATCAAGAATTAAAATTACCATCTTGATTAATTGTTTACTTTAAACCTACTTTGTACCTATAACATTTTGAGATTTCAGTTTTTCTTTGTTATTTTACCAGAATTTAAATATATTATTGATTCAATGTAAACAATAGTAAGTGATAAGCACAATTTGCATTCTTATAATTACTATTAATGATTGAAAAAATGTAAGTTATGTATAAAAACTAATAGGACGCCGCGATATTTATAAACAAGAGGTCAATGACCTTGAAGTTCTATTGATAGGTTTTTGATAGCCAGATCAGCACTCCTGTGAAGTTTTGTGAAAATCGGTCAAGTAGTTTCAGAGAATGTTTTAAAAATCTATTTTTAGCTGTGGCGGCCATCTTGGATTTCACATTAACATAATTTTTTGCTACGATCAACTAGACTTCATGGGCAACATTTCTGTAAAGTTTCATGAAAATCCATCCAGTGTTTTCAGAGGAGTAGTCGCTACAAAAAAAAGTTTATAGACGGACGGACGGACGGACAGACGACGGACACTACACTACGGTATACAAATCAAGAGTGCGGTGTGTCGCTTTAATATCAAAACATTTCGAACACACTACTTTATATCGATCATGTGAGTTATATTACCCATTTCATGGGGGTCCAATGGGTGCCATAATACACTTAAGTCAACTGACACTTTATGGAACTGGCACTTTAATAGAGTAGTTGTTATAATACATGTATTATAGCGAAGACTCAACTTGCTCTCACATCTTTTATTCATAACACCAATAAGCCCCTGTGGCCCAGATATGCTACTTAACGAATTCTTCATACATGGCATTGATGAACTTGTATCATATCTGCATGGATTGTTTAACAAAATATTAAATATTGGTTATTTTCCTGAAGCATGGAGTGAAGGTTATATCATACCACTGCATAAGAAGGGAACATTAGATGAAGTTAATAATTTTAGAGGTATTACACTTCTTAGTAAAATGGGAATACTATTTACTAGAATTTTAAATAGTAGGTTAACAGACTGGTCAGAAAAATATTTTGTTTATATTGAAGCCCATGCCGGTTTCAGGGCAAATATGAGTACAGCTGATAATATTGTTGTCCTGCATGGAATTATTAATCATATGTTAAACAAGGGTGCTAAGTTATATTGCGCTTTTGTTGACTTTACAAAGGCATTCGATTATGTGGTACGGGACATAGTATGGTACAAATTAATTAAGATCGGGGTAAGGGGTAAAATACTAAATATAATTAAATCTATGTATAAACATGTAAAGTCAAAGGTTAAAATAAATAATACACTTAGTGATACTTTTGATTGCGTGTTAGGTGTACGCCAAGGCGAATGTTTATCTCCGTTCTTGTTTGCTATGTATTTAAACGATTTGGAAGATGAATATTATTTAAAAGGTTCAGAAAGTATTGATATTGGAATGCTTAAAATATTCATACTTTTATACGCGGATGACATTATCTTATTTGCAAATTCACCAGATGACTTAAAAAATAAATTACTTATATTGTACGACTACTGCGAAAGGTGGAAACTTCGAGTTAACACGGATAAAACAAAAGTAATGGTATTCAGAAAAGGTGGGATTTTACCAAGAAATTTAAACTTTCATTACGATGCTAAACCCATAGAGATAGTAAATAAATTTTCATATCTAGGTATTGTTTTTACTGCTGGGGGATCATTTGCAAATTGCCAAATAACTTTATCGGGACAAGCACAAAAAGCTATTTTTAAGCTAAATAAGTATTTATACAGTTTTACCAATATTTCACCCAGACATTATTTAGAATTATTCGATAAGTTGGTAACATCTATACTTAACTATGGTAGTGAAGTATGGGTTTTTTGTCAGGCTAAACAAATTGAACGAGTGCATATGCAGTTCTGTAAACAATTATTGGGTGTGAAAACGTCAACTCAAAACGATTTTATTTATGGGGAACTAGGTAGAACAAATTATGCTACACGAAGACTATATTTTATTATCAAATATTGGTTAAAGGTTATTAGTACGGACGAAAGAAAGTATATAAATTATGTTTATAAATTGATGTTAAACGACATAAGTGATAAACCGAACACCAAAAATTGGGCCTCTTTAATTAAAAATGCTCTAGCGCAGTTGGGTTTTTTCGAGGTGTGGACATTACAAGGTGTAGGAAGTAAAGTACTCTTCCTAAATGTGTTAAAACAAAGACTTACCGATAATTTTGTTCAAAACTGGAACAGTAGACTAAATGAGTCTAGTAGAGCTTCTTTTTATAAAGAATTTTCATTGTTTGAATTTCAAACATATTTGGATATTATTAACATAAAAAAATTCAGAATTGCTCTTTCCAAATTACGAGTATCATCTCACCGGTTAGAAATAGAAGCAGGCAGATGGTTAAAACCACAAATAACTCCGAGAGAAAATCGTAAATGTAAACTGTGTAATTGTGTTGAAGACGAGTTTCATTTCGTTTTTGAATGTTCATTATATAATGATATTCGAGTTGCATTAATCAAACCATATTACTATAAAAGGAAAAGTATTTTTAAAGCTGTTGAACTTTTGCAATCGACAAACACGCGGGATATAAAAAATATTGGTGAATATATTTATAAAAGTTTTAAGGTAAGGAATGATACAGTGTTTGCCAGATAGGATCTGACTTAATTGTTGTAATAATCGCATACTTTTAATTATAATACAATGCGGTTGTGTATGTTTGTTTTGTGAATGTGTTTATCGCTATGCTATTTATGTGTGTTTATATTCTGTAGGGGTATATATTTTAATTATAACTCATGAATGGATGAATGTTTGTAATTTGACTGCCATGTCGTCTTCAGATATCTTTATGAGGTAACAAAGAAAACAGTCACACTGTCCACTATGACCGAGAAACATAATTTAAATTGTATTTGTTTTTGATTGATTTGCTCAAGGGTCTTTTCAGACTTATTGCAACATTTTATATATACATTTGTAAGGTTTATGGAGGATGGCCTCGAACCTCCATAGACCTATGACGAGGTAAATAAAATATATATATATAATATGCCCATGTGACAAGAGATGAAATCCATTGCCTAAAAGCACGCAACTTTCAACATCAATTATACAACATCAATATAAAACACAACACCGTATTACAAAGTTTCAAATGACATAAAACATCATTGAATTTGGGTAAAAGCTTTCCATTGAAAAAAACGTAAAACAAAAGCAAAAGGTAAATACCTTTTTTAATTGCTTAAATATCGATCTTAATTGTATAACTTGCACGTGCATCCTCGAAAAAATAGGACTGACACGGGAAAATGGCGATGATTTGAATTGAATTGAATTGGGGTTTTAAGGCGCAGCAACACATGAAAGGTTATATGGCGCCTAACAGGAATGAACATGCCAGGTTCATCATCCATGTACATCGCGATAAAATATGGACAATGGGCCTAGATACTTCTTATCTGCAGAACTGCAGAGTTGCTACAAATTCTATCGTAGACACTCCACGCTGAAGCCTGGTTTATTGTTTTTATGCCACTGCTGTAGAGATTTGAGCGAGATGGCACTTGAAACAAAACAGGGATCATGATGAAGACCTTTAATGAGCATGAACAAAAAATGATAAAATGAACATGAATTTGGGGGGTGGGATGGGGGTTCTAACCATCTGCCTACCCCTCAAACGGGATCTGCAGTGGCCCTATTCTTTGCCCCGGAACCAAACGGGACCCCCGGAACCACACGGGGCGAAATGGCGATGAGCAAAAGTGACAATAATAAAGATGATTATGGAAATGAATACCATGTTTATGATCCGCATTTATTTCAAAACCCTGGTATTCGGTCTACAGTTCCTGTTAAAGGAATTCTGCCTCCCGTAGACAAATACAGTTGGCTACAGCCTTGGCCCATCACAAACTGGGGCACATCGGAGGTAAAAGTTGAACTTAAAAATACGGGACATATTACAAAAAAAACGTCATTTAAAGTCATTTAAAGTATTTGAATAAATACGCATCAAGAAATGTAATTGAGGTAAATTTTGTTATAAATACATATTTAATGTTTACATCATTACTCGAAAACAGTTCTTAAACAAAAGTGTTTGTAACAAGTTAAACTTTAACATTACACACATTTTAAATCAGATCATTGAGATGTATTTTGATGAATATTTAAAAGAAACAAGATCATTTAATCCACGGCTTATATGTTCTTCACTCACGACTGGTCTGTTTTATTGTGGACTTAAATGTTTATTTATTGCACGTTTCCTATATTATCTTCTTGGTGCAAAAGTGTGTGAGTGGTGTGGAGTTTAGGGCGCCATTTTGATAATTAATTATAGCCATCAGGCGCCATTTTGATATTTAATTATGGTCATGTGACAAATTAGCATGTGATCGCAGATGACATACAGAGACGTTGACAGAGGTAAAAAGTAAATGAACGACAGCCCTCGTAGAGGTTGCTAAAACAGATTGCATGACAACTTCATACACAGTTAAGAGTGGCAAGATAAACAATATGATGGCACGATAAACAATATATAGGAAATACAATGACAGGCTTAATGAAAGGTATATCACAAACTCTTACCATATCACTGTATACATGTCGAATTATGAGGCATGTGACATTAACATCAGGCAATAGTCATGCATGTAGTAACTAAATACACGTACCAGTGAATATATCTCGGTTACAATTGAATTGAAGTACAAAGGTGTGTGACCTTGACACAAACAATAGTCATGCATGTAGTAACTAAATACACATACCACTGAATATATCTCGGTTACAAAGGTATGTGACCTTGACACAAACAACAGTCGTGCACGTAGTAACTAAATACACATACCACTGAATAAATCTCGGTTACAAAGGTATGTGACCTTGACACAAACAATAGTCATGCATGTAGTAACTAAATACACATACCACTGAATATATCTCGGTTACAAAGGTATGTGACCTTGACACAAACAATAGTCGTGCACGTAGTAACTAAATACACATACCACTGAATATATCTCGGTTACTAAGGTATGTGACCTTGACCCAAACAATTGTCATGCATGTAGTAACTAAATACATATACCACTGAATAAATCTCGGTTACAAAGGTGTGTGACCTTGACCCAAACAATAGTCATGCATGTAGTAACTAAATACACATACCACTGAAACTATCTCGGTTACAAAGGTGTGTGACCTTGACCCAAACAATAGTCATGCATGTAGTAACTATATACACATACCACTGAATATATCTCGGTTACAAAGGTGTGTGACCTTGACCCAAACAATAGTCGTGCATGTAGTAACTAAATAGACATACCACTGAATATATCTCGGTTACTAAGGTATGTGACCTTGACCCAAACAATTGTCATGCATGTAGTAACTAAATACATATACCACTGAATAAATCTCGGTTACAAAGGTGTGTGACCTTGACCCAAACAATAGTCATGCATGTAGTAACTAAATACACATACCACTGAAACTATCTCGGTTACAAAGGTGTGTGACCTTGACCCAAACAATAGTCATGCATGTAGTAACTAAATACACATACCACTGAATATATCTCGGTTACAAAGGTGTGTGACCTTGACCCAAACAACTGTCGTGCATGTAGTAACTAAATACACATACCACTGAATATATCTCGGTTACAAAGGTGTGTGACCTTGTAGTAACTAAATACATATACCACTGAATATATCTCGGTTACAAAGGTATGTGACCTTGACCCAAACAATAGTCGTGCACGTAGTAACTAAATACACATACCACTGAATATATCTCGGTTACAAAGGTATGTGACCTTGACACAAACAATAGTCATGCATGTAGTAACTAAATACACATACCACTGAATATATCTCGGTTACAAAGGTGTGTGACCTTGACCCAAACAATAGTCGTGCACGTAGTAACTAAATACACATACCACTGAATATATCTCGGTTACAAAGGTATGTGACCTTGACCCAAACAACAGTCGTGCAAGTAGTAACTAAATACACATACCACTGAATATATCTCGGTTACAAAGGTATGTGACCTTGACACAAACAATAGTCATGCATGTAGTAACTAAATACACATACCACTGAATATATCTCGGTTACAAAGGTATGTGACCTTGACCCAAACAATAGTCATGCATGTAGTAACTAAATACACATATCGCTGAATAACTATCGCCTACACAGGCGTGTGATCGTGACATAAGACAAAAGTAAAGCATTTAGAAAAGCACAGTACCGTATAATCTCAGTTACGAAGGCGAGTTACCTTGACATATGACAACAACTCTTACGTGATTTTCACCAGATAAAGAGATTGAACTTTGATATATTGTTTGGGGCGCTTGTTTCAGTCAAAGTTTTTTCTGCAGTAGCTTGAACAATTTAAATAATACATATTTTAATTATATATTATTGGAAATTTTAGTTTTTTGTGGTAAATATAAATAATTTAGTTTTGAAAATCGGTTGAGAAATAAATATTTTACAGCTCAAATGATTTTTTGATCGGGCTTTTTCCATGTAAATTCCTTGTTGGTAGGACAGCAGAAAATTAAGAAATTTCAAATAACTTCAGTTAGCCTTCATATTTTGCTATAAAACTTTCAGGGTGTCTTAATTTACTAATATCCACCAATTCAAAACTATTTTTGGATACAAATTCTAAAACAAAAACTTTTTCAAATTGTTCATGCAGCAGAATTTTGCATTGAAAAGGACGCATCAAAAATAGCTTTCGTATATGAAAATGTTATTTCTCAATCAATTTTGAAAAGTAAGGTATTTTTAATTACCACTAAAAATTTCTATGCATTTTATCTGAAAAGTCAAAAAAGAATTTGGCTGAAACAAGCGCCCCAAATAATAGGTTAAACAAATAATATCCAATGCACATGTTAATTTAAATTGTCGTTCACAAACATTAAACTTTAAATATTTTAAAGCAAAATTAAAGCAAAAAAACAGAACTGTAAATCATCTGTTTGTTTTGTACCGTCATTACCATGTACAATATTTTCCTGGCGGACAGAGTTCAATTGCCATTGTATTCTCCCTAGTTTGCCGTATATTTCATGCAGTTTTCTCACTTATGGTTGTTGCATCATTAAAAAGTAAAATAAACACTTTTTTATTTATGTTTGTAATATCCGACATTGCAATATAATCTTCCATGACACAATAAACAATCACTTCTTTTGTTTGTAGGAAAAGACATTTTCAGGCATTATCTTTTTCGAAAAAGGGAAACCTGATCCCATGCTTCTGTGAAGTTCCGATGGACAATTCCAATAATTGGATATTCAATCGTTTAATTCCCTGGAACTACTGCTGAACGACCTGTAGTTATGTAACACAAGAAAGCAACAAAAATAACGTCAGAAGATAGTGCAGCCACTAAAAGCATAATAAGCACTACAGAGATACATGAATTGTGTTAATATCATCAAAAAAGACGTCCACGAGGGCAAGAATCGCTCTACTTGCGCAAGAGGCAATAACAGTTGAGGAAGTTAATGTGCTACATGTTATATCGTTTGTGGGTTTCTATGCAACAGTTTTCTAATTTGAAGTAATAAAATCTAACGAAATGCTCGTGTTGAATCAATAGCTGCGAGTAAAAGCAGTCAAATATAGGGGATGGTGTGTGCGTGCGGGGTGGGGTGGGACCTGAAATATATAATGAAATGCTCGTGCTGAATCAAATAGCTGAGCGTAAAAGCAGTCAAATATAGGCGATGGTGTGTGTGCGGGGGTGGGGGACATATGGTTGTAGTGTTCAATTGTTTGGGGGATGGGGAGATATATGGCTGTAGTGTTCAATTTTGTCTAAGCGTGCACTGATATAAACATTCTGACAACAAGTACGGTTCAGACGACGATCGTATTTTCGAACTCATCTGAGCTTTTATTGATATTAAGATTCTGGCCAAGTTTAGTAAAGATCAAATGTAAAATGAATGTGCTGGAATGTTGACAAGGTAACGTAAGAGTCCCGTTTGCATTAAATCAATGGTCATAACTCTGATGTTTATTATCCTATTAATAGTGGTTTTGAACTTGTCCAAATTTACGGGAAAAAATCGGATTCAAAATGCAAGTGCTAGTGTTGACATCAAAAGGTTAACGGATGGGTGGTCGACGGATGACGGACAACAAACCATTGATCCTTTGCCAATGGAACTTACAGTTTAGTGTGTGTGTGTGTGTGTGTGTGTGTGTGTGAGAGAGAGAGAGAGCTCGGGCGTGTGCGTGCGTGCGTCCGTGCGTGCATGCGTGCGCATGTATGGCACGCATGAATGTTAATAAGACGTTTTAATAAATGTCAACAATATTTATACAATAACTATACAAATAAAACGTATGCCTTACATACACGGATTAAATCCCATTATATATAAAACATCATACATTTGCATATTATAAAATATTTTTTTTTTTTTTTTATAAAAGCCTATTCAGCAGTGTACTGTTAAAATATTGGCAATTCCAGTAAGAACTAGCAAAGTGTCTGTGGACACGAATGTCCTCGCTGTTAATTATCCGCTGGGATAAGGCCATAACCTCCGCCGAAACACAGCTCGACTATACGAGCAACTACACTTCTTACTAATACTATGTACTAAGTATCGCCAAAAGCTATTGCGAGGTTCAGGAGGCGTAGTTCGGTCAACAAAGTGTGACGTACGCACGGACACAGTTTGACGTACGTACGTATGTATGTGCGGAAAATGGTAACACTATATCCCTCAGAAACAACATATGGTTTAGGCATGCAACAGTTAGAGGTTCATCCAAATAATATAATAAACTTGTTTCACTTTTATTATTTAGGTTGGTTTGGGTGGGCTCAGCCAGTCGTAATATGTATAGGCCGGGGTATAGCTCATGTTTCCTGACGTGTGTTCGTCGTCATCGTCTGTGACGTCAACTGTTCCGGTCATACATTCTTGATAAGAAGGCGGAGCTGAAAATAAAAGATAATTATGAATAAATACTATGCAGAATAAAACAAGAGGCCACAGAGGACATGTGGATGCTCTACTGGTTGAGGGATATGATATGAACATGACACATCTTGAACAAGTTTGGTTGGTACAAATCGAATGAAAATTGAAGAGGCAAGAGTAAATTTTAGTATTTTTAACTAATTCAATCACCATATGTCTGCCGTTTCTAGTCTGACTTGACTACTTTTCAATTTTGTCCATGTTGTTTTTTGTTTTTTTGTGTTTTTTTGTTTTTGCAAGTAAAGTGTGTGACATCAGAAACACAATTTGGTTTGGGTTGAAATAAGGAATACCGCCTTGGACGTTTCGTCAGTTTCGGGTTTGTCTTGTTTAACCTGGCATTGTCAGTGAACATTTAACAAAAATAAGTTACAATAACACTCTTAGGCAAAACAGTACAGTTATAGTGTGCAATCTAGATAAAGTTGAAGACGAAAAACATCTTTTTATTATTTAAATGTGATTGATAAAATGATGAAAGAGAGTTAAACTCGTTCATAGAAGCAAAATCAGGAGCTCTACTCCCTACTCAATTCATGGACTGAAATACAACCCTTAATTAAGGAGATCGCTCACATGCCAAATTATCGGAACCAATCAGATTGCAGATCGTGGCATCTGTTGGCGCAGTTGGTTAGAGCGTCGTCTGCTATGTGTCTACTGAACCGAAGTTTAAGATATTTCAAAAAATATTATACGAAACAACTACGGAATAAATCTGATTTGTTTTGATAATTTGGCATTTGAGTACTACAATCAAGTTGCTTCGCCCCTTGAAGTTTACTTACTTCTGACCACAAAATAATAGGTACAATAATGGACGATTACACATATTCATAATTTCCAAAAAACATAATCACTGGAATGACACACCCTATAGGCAGCTGTACCCTACATATCGAAATATGGCGATGATATGCACAACTAGGCTTGATACTGATAATCCTCGTCAAGTTTCGTCTATATCCAGTCAGGGGCTCAGGAGAACTAGCCCGGAAAAAAATTGTGGTATCAAAATCCTTTAAAGGGCCATAACTCTGCCATATATCTGTAAACCGGAACGTGACGATGACATGCACAACTATTCTTGGTGTTGATCATCGCTGCAAAGTTTCATTGAAATCTGGCGAGGGGTTTAGGAGAAGTAGATCAGACAAAGTTTGTGTATTAAAACCTTTATCGGGCCATTATTCTGCCAAAAAATCATTCAACCGGAATACGGCAATGGTTTGCTCAACTAGACATGGAATTGATCATCCCTATAACGCTTTGTTTAAATTCGACCAGGGGTTCAGGAGAACTAGTCAGAACAAAGTTTGTGTATTAAAACCTTTAAAGGGCCATAACTCGCCATAAATCATTCAACCGGAACATGGCGATGATTTGCACAACTAGACATAGAATCGATCATCCCTAAAAAGTTTCGTTTAATCCGGCCAGGGGTTCAGGAGAACTAGTCAGAACAAAGTTTGTGTATTAAAACCTTTAAAGGGCTATAACTCCGCCGGTGACTATGTACAACTAGGCTTGGTACTGATCATCCCTGCAAAGTTTCAATCAAATCCGGCCAAATCAAGGCCCTTTCGTCTTAATGAGGCCAAGATATAGCATATTTCAGAAAATCAAGTGCCATGACTCCGATGTTAATGTTCCAATCTGGATGGTTTTCGAACTCGTCCAAGCTTTCATTAATATTAACAATCTGGTAAAGTTTCTTAAAGATCGGGTGAAAGATGAAGGCCCTATAGTCTTAACGAGGCAAAATATAGGATTTTTAACTAAATCAAGGGCCATAATTTCACTGTTACTTGTCCGATCTGGCTGGTTTTCTAACTTGACCGAGCTTTCATTGATATTAACAATCTAGTAAAGTTGCATAAAGTTCGCATGAAAAATGAAGGCCCTATCATCTTAACGAGGCAAAATATAGCATTTTTAACTAAATCAAGGACCATAACTCATCTGTTACTGGTCCGATACGGCTGGTCTTCGAAACTGTATTAGCTGTCATTGATATAAACAATCATGTAAAGTTTCATAAAGATCGCACGAAAAATGAAGGCACTATCACATTAACGAGGCAAAATATAACATTTTTAACTGAATCAAGGGCCATAACTCCGCTGTTACTGGCCCGATCTGGCTGGTCTTCGAACTTGTCCGAGCTTTCATTAATATAAACAATCTGGTAAAGTTTGGTAAGAATCATGTGAAAGATAAAGGCCATATCGTCTTAGCAAGGCAAAATATAGCATATTTAACTAAATCAAGGGCCATAACTCCGCTGTTAATGGTCCGATCTAGCTGGTTTTCGATCTTGTCCGAGCTTTATTGATATTAACAATCTGTGCAAGTTTGGTAAAGATCAAATAATAAATGAAGGTGCTAGAGTGTACACTAGGCTTAATATGGCATTTTTCAGCAAAACAAGGGCCATAACTCCGTGAAAATATTTCGATCTTGCTGGTTTTCGAACTTGTCCGAGCTTTCATTGATATAAAGGCACTGGCAAAGTTAAGTAAAGGTCCGATTAATATTGAAGGCCCTAGAGTGTTCACAAGGCAGAAAATAGCATTTTTCAGAAAAAACAAGGGCCATAACTCCGGTGTTACTTATCAAATTTAGCTGGTTTTCAAATTCATTTGAGCTTCCATTGATATTAACAATCTGTGCAAGTTTGGTAAAGATCAAATAATAAATAAATGTGCTAGAGTATTCACAAGGCAGAAAATGTCATTTTTCAGAAAAAACAAGGGCCATAACTCTAGTGTTACTGACCCAATTTAGCTGACTTTCGACCTTGTCTAAGCTATCATTAGTATTAACAATCTGTGCAAGTTTAGTAACGATCAAATAATAAATGAAGGTGCTAGAGTGTTCACAAGACAAAAAATAGCAATTTCCTGAAAAAAAACAAGGGCCATAATTCCGGTATTACTTATCTGATTTGGCTGGTTTTCGAACTTGTCCGAGCTTTCATTGATATTAACAACCTATGCAAGTTTGGTAAAGATCAAATATTAAATAAAGGTGCTAGAGTGTTCACAAGGCTTAATACGGCATTTTTCAGCAAAACAAGGGCCATAACTCTGGTGAAATTTATCCGATCCGGCTGGTTTTCGAACTTATACGAGCTTTCATTAATATAAAGATAATGGCAATGTTTCGTAAAGATTCGATTAATAATGAAGGCCCTAGAGTGTTCACAAGGCAAAAGTTAACAGACGGACGGCGGACGGACGACGGACGACGGACAACTCGCCATCCCATAAGCTCTAATGGCCTTCGGCTCTGTATGTTTTTACCTTAAATGTCAACTATCTAATCAATTGGGACTGTTTGCTACAATGCACTGTGACTTTACTACTTCTTCACCGTCATGTCAATTTGAACGCACAATTCCCTAAAGCCCCCATCAGGGATTTATCATATTGGGGATGGATGGGGTGGGGGAGAAATATGAACGTTTTCTATTAATTGTCACGAATACTTACGCATACTAAAACCAGCAGGTTGATCAGGTTGACCAAAGCCGATTGGTTGACCAAAGCCGATTGGTTGGTTTGTGACTGGTCCTTCGTTTGGGAACGCCCCAGGCGGATGATACTGTGGCATGTACTGCTGGACCACAGACTGTAGGGGGACCGTTCCTATCACTACGTCTTGTCGCAGGTCAAGGTCGAGTATCGTGCCACAGACATCAACACTCAACTAAAAGGCAAACATCAATATTCAACTACAAGGCAAACATCAACACTCAACTACAAGGCATACATCAACACTCAGCAACATGGCAAACTACCATTATAATCATCCCACAATATCAGTAAAGTTTATTTAGCACGTTTGGAAAGTATGTGTTTTAATACTACTACCGCGTAATAATATTGCGTGACTTTATGATCGCAATATTTATATGCGGAATAATGAGTGCATATATCCCAATACAAATCTAATAACCTTTTCATTGCATACGCATTTTTAATTTAAAACGAATAATTAGGACAAAACAAATAGATTATATGGATATTCACTTGAAATTTTCCCACTCCCACGCAAGGAATTCCATTCGATTATGAATACAAAATCAGATGACATTGAAAATCAAATAAATTAAAGGGCAATAACTCTGCCAAAAATCATTCAACCGGAACATGGCGATGATTTGCACAACTAGACGCAGAATTGATCGTCCCTAAAAAAGTTCGTTTAATCCGGCCAGGGGTTCAAGAGAACTAGTCGGAACAAAGTTTGTGTATTAAAACCTTTAAAGGGCTATAACTCCGCCAAAATCATTCAACTGGAACATGGTGACTATGTACAATTAGGCTTGGTACTGATCATCCCTGCAAAGTTTCACTGAAATCCGGCCAAATGAAGGCCCTAGGCCAAGATAGCATATTTCAGAAAATCAAGGGCCATGACTCCAACGTAAATGGTCCAATCTGGATGTTTTTCGAACTTGTCCAAGCTTTCATTGATATTAACAATCTGGTAAAGTTTCTTAAAGATCGGATGAAAGATGAAGGCCTTATCGTCTTAACGAGGCAACATATAGGATTTTTAACTAAATCAAGGGCCATAACTTATCTGTTACTGGTCCGATCTGGCTGGTTTTCGAAACTGCCTGAGCTGTCATTAATATAAACAATCAGGTAAAGTTTTGTAAAGATCAGATGAAAGATGAAGGCCCTATCGAATTAACGAGGCAAAATATAGCATTCTTAACTAAATCAAGGGCCATAACTCATCTGTTCTGGTCCAATCTGTCTGGTTTTCGAAACTGTCTGAGCTGTCATTGATATAAACAATCAGGTAAAGTTTTGTAAAGATCAGATGAAAGATGAAGGCCCTAACGAATTAACGAGGCAAAATATAGCATTTTTAACTAAATCAAGGGCAATAACTCCGTTGCTACTGGTCCGATCTGGCTGATCTTCGAAATATCCGAGCTTTCATTTATATAAACAATCTGGTAAAGTTTGGTAAAGATTGAATGAAAGATAAAGGTCCTATCTTATTAACGAGGCAAAAATATAGCATTTTTAACTAAATCAAGGGCCATAACTTCGCTGTTAATGGTCCGATCCAGCTAGTTTACGAACTTGTCCTAGCTCTCATTTATATATACAATCTGGTAAAGTCTGGTAAAGATTGGATGAAAGATGAAGGCCCTATCATCTTAATGAGGCAAAATATAGCAATTTTAACTAAATCAAGGGCAATAACTCCGCTGTTAATTTTCCGATCTAGCTGGTTTTCGAGCTTTCATTGATATTAACAGTCTGTGCAAGTTTGGTAAAGTTCAATTAATAAATGAAGGTGCTAGAGTGTTCACAAGGCTTAATATGGCATTTTTCAGCAAAACAAGGGCCATAACTCTGGTGAAATTATTTCAATCTTGCCGGTTTTCGAACTTGTCCGAGTTTTCATTGATATAAAGACACTGGCAAAGTAAGGTAAAGGTCCGATTAATATTGAAGGCCCTAGAGTGTTCACAAGGCAGAAAATAGCATTTTCAGAAAAAACAAGGGCCATAACTCCGATGTTACTGATCCGAATTAGCTGGTTTTCAAACTTGTTTGAGCTTTCATTGATATTAACAATCTTTGCAAGTTTGGTAAAGATCAAATAATAAATGAATGTGTGACATTGTTCACAAGGCAGAAAATGGCATTTTTCAGAAAAAACAAGGGCTATAACTCTGGTGTTACTGACCCAATTTAGCTAATTTTCAAACTTGTCCAAGCTAACATTGGTATTAACAATCTGTGCAAGTTTGGTAACGATCAAATAATAAATGAACGTGTTAGAGTGTTCACAAGGCAGAAAATGGCAATTTTCAGAAAAAACAAGGGCCATAACTCAGGTGTTACAGAGCCGATTTGGCTGGTTTTCGAACTTGTCCGAGCTGTCATTGATATTAACAATCTGTGCAAGTTTGGTAAAGATCAAATAATAAATGAAGGTGCTAGAGTGTTCACAAAGCTTAATATGGCATTTTTAAGCAAAACAAGGGCCATAACTCGGGTGAAATTTATCCGATCCGGCTGGTTTTCGAACTTGTCCGAGCTTTCATTGATATAAAGACACTGGCAAAGTTTCGTAAAGATTCAATTAATAATGAAGGCCCTAGAGTGTTCACAAGGCAAAAGTTAACAGACGGACGACGGACGGACGGACGACGGACAACTCGCCATCCCATAAGCTCTGCTGGCCTTTGGCCAGTAGAGCTAAAAATGTGCTTGTGGCCATACGAATCTGTTGTTTTTATTTTACCCTCTATTATTATTATTATAAACATAGGAACGGTTAGATCATTATATTGGAAAGTGTTATAAAATGCAAAAAAAGGGTAGTCCCGGCAAAGTGATATAATCACTGCAGTGATGGTATAGAAAAATCATATCACTGCAATGACGATATAACTATCTATTGTCTGATATGAAAATTGACTCACTAGAAGTCCATATCAATTACTGTTTGGTATATAATAATAATCAATATACATAGAGAATAATAAACCGATATTTTCATATCACACCCTATATCAGGCCTGAAACACTGTGTCCTGGAGCTTTTACTCGAGGGCAGATATGGGTCGAGGGTCTGATATTGTGATGTGAAAATAATTTGTTTTTCTATTTATCATATATATACTTCAGCATTGACTTTGTTGAACTGCCAACTTAGCTCACTTTCTATTTCCAGGGATAAACGACCATCAGAATGATCTAGGCGAAAGAGTTTTAATAGCATTTAAAGGATAATTTCAGTAGAATGATAATGCACACACTTATACATTCATTATTCTAATATAAACTTGGTTACGATGAATTTGATTATTTGATTGCCCATTACATGGTCCAAGTATTAACTTTCATAACCCATCTAACCCCTTCTCCAAAAAGCGAGAATTGGGTTGGCTGGGGTATGAAATAAAACCTTAATTTCAGCTTTAAAAGTTTGCATATTGTAAAATTAAAACATTGAATAGGTAATTTTAAACATTCTTTCAGTAAAAAACTTATTTTTAAACGTATTTTTTTGTCGAAATATCCGTTATAAATCCTGCTAATATAGGCTTTTCCTTCGCTTAATGGAATAAAGGTGGGACCACGGAATGATTTCGCCAAAGTCAGCCTGTGCCGTGAGATGGCTGCAACAGACATCAGAGTGGGTGACTATATAAATCACAGATGTTGTAGTCAATTTATACAGAAAGGAAACATATTTTAATACCATTTCTAAAACAAAAATTGAGGTAACTATTTTACCTCATAGAATTATTTCTGCAATGACAAATCTTATATGTAGTCGATGCCAGTTTCTGGAAAGGTACTTGAAAGCTGAGCGTCACTGTCCTCGGACAGCTCTTGTTTAAAGGGACACATGGCAATCTTGAGATTTTAAAAACTAGCGGCGTCCCGTTAGTTTTCCTCTTAATTTGCATTTGTTCAATCATTAATATTAATTGTTAGAATAGTTCAAAGCAAATTATTTTTGCATATTACTAACTTTTTATAATATTGCACCAGTAATATATTTAAAAATTTGGTAAAATAGGGAAAGAAAGTTGAAATTTCAATTTTTTATTTAATTATATGCAAGCAGTTTTAAAGTCAAAATGACGCAGGATAAATAAATTGAGGAGCAAATTTAAATGTTTGAATAAAACTCAAGATTGCCATGTGTCCCTTTAAATAACATCATTAAAATTGAATGCATAAGAAATTTCATTAACTAAAATAAGTTAGATAGTTAAGATGATTGAGTTTCGTTAAATGTTTTTGGGTTTCCACTTTTGCCACATACATGTATCTCAAAGTTCAAAGTTGCAGTTACTATTATACAAAAATGTTGCCATCGAAATAGCCTCATCTTTTCCAAACTACGTAAAATCACTTTCGATATTTATAGGACACTGAAAATTCTTTATCCAGCTTGCATTGACATATTCCATTCTTACTTAACCTTGTCTGACATCAGTAAAAAATAGTTTTGAAATATATTTTTTACAGAAAATTGATGCTCCAGAGGAGGAGAAGACTGTAACTGTTGTTGGAGCTGCAGTTGAAGATTTGGAAGTTACTCTGCTCTTGAGTGATGATGATACTTTGACTATCCCTAGTGACTGCCTCTACAACGCCTATCCAGAAGCTCCAAGTGATGGCAAGAAATTGGAGGTTTTCCTGATGAATAAATGTTCGCCATCATTTGACTTGCATATCACAAGTAGAGGATCTGATGTATTCTCTGTATCACTGAAATTGTGATTTGCTGAAGAATTTGAAAGTGCCGAAAGTGTTCAGTTAAGGTAAAGGGTGCCATCAAAGTAAAATTCTTAAAAAAAAAGAAAATAACAATTCATTTGAATGTACATATCACTTTTCCAACTAGTTGTTGCCTGTCTTAAAGGTACCCTAAGACTGATAATGTGTTACCAGTAAATGTTATTGCATGTCAAAGAATGTATAGTTTGCATGTATTCAACACCTTATGAAATATTTACAGAGGAACGTGTGTTCTAAAATATCTGTAATAATTACTAGAACCTTTTTTATATTCACAAAATAATAAAAGGTGCCTGCCGAAAATTCAAAATGTGGGTACTAGCTAAAACCCTATATGATTTATTATGCATGCGGTTTATACCGTACCCTTGCAAAGGACAAATTTAGATCAGCAATTTGCTTGATGTTCATTTGAATTTAAAGTCAATGTATGTGTTAAACCTCTTAAGAACACACAACCTTGACATTAAGAAATAATTAAAAATAAAACTTAGGGTAGCTCTCTTTAAGTATTACCAATACAGCTAATCAGTGTAGAGTCTTGGGTACTTGGATGCTAAAGACAGTTCATATAGAGAAGTAACACTACTGACATTTTGTTTACTAGATTGCCATATGTTTCTTTACATTTTAACTGGAAAAAAAATGAAGTGGAACACTTCTTTGCGTATACACATTGTGCAGTGATACCTTTTACCTTGATATCTAATCTATATAGCTTAAACGTGGCCTCCATGACAGACGTCTTCAAGTTTGACAGTTATCAGTAGACTGTGAAGGCCAATTTTCCTCTTCTTTTATTTAAAATATGAATATTTACATTTACCTGATACTATTTACCTATTTTTTCTTGCAAAAACTGAGTAACACAGATTATTGTAAGTCTGTAAAAAATATTGCAAAAAAGCTTTATTGAGTTTTGTTAATGTTTTGTAAATATGTTAAGTAGGTATGCAAAGATGTTTTTACCTTAGAAAAGTTATTTTTACATACATATATATGTGCATTTTTATTATTTTTATTATCTTAAGTTTTTCGTTGTGATCATTTGCTACCTAACTCAGGTATAAGTTTGCTAACAATTCCGTGCTTATCATGTTTTTGATCTAAATTTTAACTCTCCTCGACCGAAAGGGCCCGGAGGTCACATGTCATGGTGTGGTGTTCGTCTGTCAGTTTTGACAATTTGATCTCTCTACAGGCTTCATATTTTAGCAATCATTTTCAAACTTGCACAGTAGCTAGCCATCAATGGGAACTAGTTTCCCTTCAATATTGAGCGAAATTCTCCTACAGTTATCTTCCCTTTCAATTTTGAAAAATCACATTTTTGACATGTTTATTGCTCTGGAACTGTTATTTTCCAGCAGATGTTTCTGAACCTTTAATAAAATGTGCATAAGCATACTGCTAAGATTATGGGGTTTATGAGATAAATACATGCAGAATCTCACAATATCTTGCTCCAAAAAAAAAAAAAGAAAAAAAAATGCCTACCGACCTACCCTATTTTTTTAGAGCATGCAATTGGAAACACACCTTATTTTGGCCTTAACATATAATACACGTTTTTATGTGAAATTTCACATATTTGAAATATTTACAAACAAAATGAAACCCTTAACGTGGTAACTTTTGATGACATGAATGGTCTACAGGCATCATTACTTTAGCAATTATTTTCAAACTTGCACAGTAGCTACACTTCAATGGGAACTAACTTCCTTTTTATACTGAGCATAATTTCCCCAAAGGCTTCGGAGTTATCTCCCCTTGAATTTTGGAAAAGTAACAGTTTGACATATTTCTTGATCTCGGGCTCGTATTTTCCAACATATATCTATAAATCTTAGATGGAACATGCATTAAGCTACTGTCTAGTTACTAGTAAAAGTATTGGACGGATCTTGTATTACGCAATTTTAAAATATGGAAATTGTCCTTTGTTGTTTATTTTGCATGTTTTAGTTTAAACTTATTTATTTTACATCGATTGTAACGAAAGCTCTATGCACTTATTTGAATCACTCTCGATGTCTTCCTGGGTAGAACCAGTATCATGGGTCCAACGCGTTACCACTAGACCACAGCGCTCCACAAATGTTTGCATGTTTTGAAGTGTAATAACTCCCATATATCTCAATGAAATTATTTCAAAATTTGGCGGTGAATGAACATTTTGTTATAGAATGGTTCAAAATACTTCCAGTATCCCTGTTGAGCTACAGGCCCTTCTTGTTCCATTGCCCGCAGAGCTACAGGCCATTCTGGGCCTCTTGTTCCATAGCCCAGCAGAGATACAGGCCATTATGGGCCTCTTGTGGCGACTACTTCTCAAAAACCATGATACTGATGTGGAGCCTTTACTAAATTGACATGTAGTTGTCCTAAACAAATTTATTTTGATTCAATGCCAAATATGGCAGTCAGTGGCTACCTCTGTTTACATAGAGTTATATTGGAAAATCTTGTGGCGACTACTACTCTGAAACTATACTGAGGGAAAAACGTTTAGCAAAGTTTTTGTTGCACCCTGGAAATAATACATTTTTAGTTGTAAAATCAAGAAACTACTGCCATAGACACAATATTTTATTAAACACTCATCAATAACAGTCGAACATCTTAATGACGTAACGAATAAATGAACGTAGGGGTCAAGCCCGTAAAGTCCCAAAATGTCAGTATATCTTGTATACAGTATTATTTCATCTAAAAAAACTTGCTAAACTTTTTTCCCTCAGTATATGTGATGGATTTTCATGAAACTTTACAGAATGTTGTTCTTGATGTCTAGTTGGTCCTAAGTAAAAATCACGTCAGTGAGATATTCAAAATGGCTGCCATACCTAAAAATATATTTTGAAAATACACAAGTTTGTGGTGTCTACTTCTCAAAAATCGTAAGTAATATTTCCAAAATAACTGAAATGACATGTAGTTAGTCCAAAACAAAATTTTAGATATAAGATTTTAGCCAGATATTATAGAAAATACAACTCAGACTGATGCAATAGTAACCTATTTTTGATCTCAGGGGATACATTACATGACTTGACCTAGTAATATTTGGATCATTCCATTATGTTTCATAGGGGTGCTTTGTAGAAACAAATAGGATAAGACTTAGTTTCATAATTAAAATTGTAGCAATATGAAAGTTTTATAAGCCAGAAAATACATTTGGATAAAATACAACGAGATTATAACGTAGTCAGAATAAATACATTTCTAAATTATATAGTATGTTTAACACACAAGACAAATGCATTCACTGCAGTAGTAGTAGAGTCAAAACTACTTAAACATTACAAGAGTTTTACTTTACTGTCTAGTTTCATTTTAATACCTCATCATCTTTGAGTGAGATGATTTTAATATTGCTGAACTAATTTTTATGTTAAATGCTTTATAAGAAACACTATATCCCAGTTGGTAGTTGTTGATATGCAGTTAAAGTGTTTTAATGATTATTATATATTACTAGATATTTTACAATTTTCTTTCCTGGGTTAATTAGATCAGAAATTTGACTCAACATTGGATCTTAGTATTATATATAACCTGATTCAGGTTTCACAAAAACTGGGCCCCATGGCTGATCTGGCTGTCGAAAAGAGTAGAGTTTCAATGTCATGGACCTCTTGTTATTGGTAGTAAAGAAAAGGTATTGCATACCTTATTAATGCCCCTGTCACACTATAGCGCGTTTCCACTGCGTTGGCACGGCGTTGTTTAATTTTCCAGAACGCCGTGAGATCGCAAGAAAAATCTGATATTTTTCGTGAAGATGGAGATGTCACGGCGTCCTCACAGCGACCAAGGCGTTGCTACGGAGCTCCCATGGCGTTCTATCGCGTTCCTACGGAGTTCTTGTTGGCGATTGTCTGCGCTCTCACGGCGCTTCCACTGCGTGCACTGCGCTTTCACGGCGCTCACACTGCGCTGACGGCGTGTTGAAGACGTTCGTTTGCACTACCTATAATTCATTTATACTATTTTGTTCGGTTTTGTCATGCAAACGCCGATTGACGCGGTAGAAGCGCCTTGGGAGCGCAATGATCGCCGTGACAGCTCCGTACAGTCGTTGTAAGAGCGCAGTAAAATAAATAACACTCCGTATAAGCGCCGTAGACGCGCCGTATAAGCGCGGTAGAGACGCAGTGACATCTCAGAGAACGCCGTAAAATCTCCGTGCAAGCGCCACCGACAACCACAGCGTTCGCACTGCGACCTCAGTGCGCGCCCGCGGAGCTCCTGTGGCGTTGTAGGAGACCTTACTGCGCTGCTATGGCGACCTTACGGCGACCCCACTGCGCTCTTATCAGAACGCCGAGCGACGGCGTTTGTTTTGTGCATGCTCAAAGTGCGCGCCGTCGCTTGGCGTTCTATGCGATCCCAATGCGTCTACTGGCGATGCCACTGCGTTGCTGCGGCGATGCTTGCGATCGTACTGCGCGCACCTCGGCGTTCTGCATTTTTCTTGGACGCCGTGGGATCGCCGTGAGAACGCGGCCCTAGTGTGACAGGGGTTTAACAAAGTATTCAGAGGAAGGGACACAGATTTTTAGCTCACCTGAGCACTCAAGCGAGCACAAAGTGCTCAGAAGTGAGCTATTGTGAACACTCAGTGTCCGCCTACGTCCGACCGTAAGCTGTTACAAAATCATCTTTTCAAAGACCATTCAGCCAATTTTATTCAACCAGATATCATATTTAGCATCCTTAGGTCAAGAGTTCTCAAGTTTATTCAAACAGTTCCTGTTTGGTCACATAATTATATCGTCCAAAACCCGACAATAGGGTATTTGGTATCTCAAGGTTAAAAAACATTGAAGTGCATTTTTCTGAAACTATATGCACAATATAAACCAAATTTGAACAAAAGTTTTAACAGAAACAAAATTAGATGATATCCACATTTATCACATACTTCCCTATAAATATGTCGTTGTTTAATATACGATACGACATAGACCTGGCTAGTCATATCCATCAGGATTTCGTTGCCAGGCAATAAAGCCGGGCAATAAAGCCATGAAATATAGGGTGCAAAAATGTCATATCACGTAAATAACCGAATGTTCATCTCGATCCTTTTACCGGAGTGATACCGAATAACCGATTAGTTACGATTGTATACGATTTGTCACGGGTATTTTTTGTCGTCTGCGTTTCATTAGTTACCCCATCCTGTTTTCGCGGCAGATTATTGGCTATATAATCATTATCGGTGATAAAATTACTCAAATTAAATGGAATATTTCGGACAAAAATAAATGTTGTGTTCCACTTACGCGACAGACATGAGCACATCAGAATGGACTAGATCTAAACTTTTTTTTTCTCCCTGGAAAACAGCGTAGTGAGTGAGCTGAAGCTGAAGTTGAAATTTCGACAAAGCTCAAGTTATGATAAATAGAATAAAAAATGTGTATTTTCATATCACACTCTCTATCAGGCCCTCGACCCATATCAGCCTCGAGCTGAAGCTCTCGGGCTGATATGGCGTCTCAGGCCTGATACAGGGTGTGATATGAAAATATCCATTCATTATTCTCTATATATATAATAGTGATAGTATAATGACAACGCTAGTATGACGTAACCAATATGGTGACTTCGATATACATTCGAGTAATGCTGCGAAGCAGTTAGGCTTGATCATCTTCGACGCTTGATCGTAAATACGAACGTCTTGACTGTGCAGAAACACATTTGAAACAAGAAGCACGTGACCATAATTATTAGTGTTTTATTAAAGTATTTCTCACCATCCGCATTTAGTACGTCGATATAATGATGAAGTTTCCCTCTTTGATTATTTATCAATTTATTGTCTTTCTGCCTTTCTGTATATCTTGGATAGCATGTATTTCTGTCTCTGCCAATCAGAAACGACACCAGAATCTCGGCAAAAGTCTCCTAAACTTTGTTTAGGAGAACTGTTCTAGACGTTTGTCTTATAAAACAAAGACTACAAAGCAATATACGAGATGTTGCGAATACCAGAATACACTGAACGGAATTGAACGTTAGGGGGCACTCCACAGTTTAATGTACATTTCTTCCATAATCAAACCCATGACAAGCCCTTAGCCTGAATCCTTGAGCAAAAATAAATCACACCATCATTGTGTCATATATTTCTGAGAAGACAATAAAATTACCCATGTTTCCATACCAAATAAAAGTATCAAGAAGCGTTTTCTGTCCAAATTTAGTCCCATTTCTTCAAGATTACCCCCTCCCCTCAAAACATGCTAAAAAAGCAATTTTAGCAATATTTCAAAGGTCAATAAATAAAAATAAAAATTCCCAAACATATCAGGATCATTTCTGCGCTCATATCAGGAAATGCTAAATTTTATATACCTTCGCCGGCTTTTTAAAAAGTTATTCCATGCTGATCACCCCGTGAGTCAAATCAGGCATTTTACTTACTTTTTGGAAGTTTTTGATAGTTTCGCATTTTTCTATTTATAGCCTCCAAAAACAAACAAAGAATGCATATTCCAATACACCAAAATACACTTAGAAGTACTCAAAACTGAAAAAAAACACAAACAAGAGGCCCAAGAGGGCCTGTGGACGCTCTACTGGCTAACATGGCTCTTATAACATCAATGAAGCGAGTGACTGCCATTTACGTTTTTTTGGAAGTTTCGGGCAAAAAACAGCTTTTGAATTAAATCAAGGGTCATAACTAAAGAATCTGTTAAAGTTCGGTAAAGATAAGATGAAAATGAAGATCCTGCCGTATTAACGAGGCAAAATATAGCATTTCTAACTAAATCAAGAGCCATAACTCCTCTGTTACTTGTCCGACTGGTCAAACATAGAGCTAAAAAAAAAATATTAATTAAAAAAAAAAAAAAGAAAAAAGAAAAAAAAAAAAAAAAAAAAAATTAAAAAAAAAAAAAAAAATTAAAAATTTAAAAAAATAAAAATAAAAAATAAAAAAGAAGAAATATATTAATTTAAAAAAATAATTAAAAACATAAAAGTTTGGTAACGATCAGATGAAAAATGAAGGCCCTCTCGTTTTAACGAGGCAAAATATAGCGTTTTATAGCGTTTTGAACTAAATCAACTAAGCTGTTACTGGTCCGATATGTTTGGTTTTCGAACTTGCTCGAGCTTTCATTGATATTAACAATCTGATAAAGTTTGGTAAAGATCAGATGAACAATGAAGCCCCTATCGTCTTAACGAGGCAAAATATAGCATTTTTAACTAAATCAAGGGCCACAACTCCACTGTTACTAGTCCGATATGGTTGGTTTTCGAACTTGTTTGAGCTTTCAATGACATTAACAATCTGATAAAGTTTTATAAAGATCGGATGAACAATGAAGCCCCTATCGTCTTAACGAGGCAAAATATAGCATTTTTAACTAAATCATGGGGCCATAACTCCGCTCTTTCTATTCCAATATGGCTGGTTTTCGAACTTGTCCGAGCTTTCATTGATATTAACAATCTGATAAAGTTTGGTAAAGATTGGATGAACAATAAAGCCCCTAGCGTCTTAACGAGGCAAAATATAGCATTTTTAACTAAATCAAGGGCCATAACTCCGCTGTTACTAGCCCGATATGGCTGGTTTTCGAACTTGTCCAAGCTTTCATTGATATTAACAATGTGGTAAAGTTTGGTAAAGATATGATGAAAAACGAAGGCCCTATCATCTTAACGAGGCAAAATATAGCAATATAGCATTTTCAACTAAATCAAGGACCATAACTTTGGTGTTGCAGGTCCGTTCTGGCTGGTTTTCGAACTTGTCGGAGCTTTCATTCATATTAACAATGTGGTAAAGTTTGATAAAGATAGGTTGAAAAATGAAGGCCCTATCGTCTTAACGAGGCAAAACATAGCAATATAGCATTTTTAACTAAATCAAGGGCCATAACTCCGCTGTTACTTGGCCGATCTGGCTGGTTTTCGAACTCATCCGAGCTTTCATTGATATTAACAACCTGTTAAAGTTTTGTAAAGATTGGATGAAAAATGAAGGCCCTATCGTCTTAACGAGACAAAAGTTAACAACGGACGGACGACGGACGGACGGACGACGGACAACTCGGCATCCCATAAGCTCTGCTGGCCTTCGGCCAGTAGAGCTAAAAAACATGCACTTCATAATTATTATAAATACCATCCATGGACCTAAAAGATCTGTCTGATTTACAAACTGAGGAGTGCCCACTTAACTAATGTAGGAAAAGCATTCGGCTCTTTCCGCAATACGGTTATTTTTTCCGTAGTTTGCCATGCATCATTTAGTTATATATTCCAAACTGATATGATATTTCTCCACCCGTGTGATATAGCATTATTGTCCGTTTAATTGATATGACTAGCTACGTCTGCACTGTCGTGTAACCTGTACGGCTACTGTACGTCTAGACGATTTTGTTATTTACAAGATGGCGGACACGTCAACACCCGAAAAACAAGTTCCTTACATTTTTTACTCGTTACTTACTTAATTTGGTGTTACATGCATAGATATTTATGCTGACAAATTAGAAAAATTATTCCTTTACATTATGTAACAAATAATGTACTACTGTATGAAAATCATCGCTGAAACATGTCAATTTGTGTCGACCTCCAATCGAAGCGAGGAGTCCCACCTGTTTTGAACCATTACTAGCTTGTTAGCTCTTCTGATCAGAGATCAGCAGAGCTTATGCCGTGGTGCGGCGTCCGTCGTCCGTCTGTCCGTCCGTCCGTCTGTCCGTAAAATTTATTTGTAGCGACTACTTCTCTGAAACTACTGGATTGATATTCATGAAACTACACAGAAATGTTGCCCATGAAGTCTAGTTGATCCTAGCAAAAATGCATGTTGATGTGAAAACCAAGATGGCTGCCAAAGCTAAAAATAGATTTTTAAAATACATGTTTGTATCGACTACTTATTGAAAACTATAAGTGATATTGATATGGGACTTTTTCTAAAATGATCAGCATGACATGATGTTTGTTGTTGTCAAAAATCGTTTTGATTCGACCTTAAACATGGCTGCCAGCGGCCATCTTTGTTTACATAGAGTTATATAGTAAAAACTTGTAGCGACTACTCCTCTGAAACTACTTGGCGGATTTTCATGACACTTTACAGGAATGTTGCTGTTGATGTGTAATTGATCCTAGCAAAATTTCAGATCGGCCAGAAATTCAAGATGGCCGCCACAGCTAAAAATTGATATAAGTGATATTGATATGGGACATTTTCTAAAATGATCAGCATGACATGATGTTGATCCTTGTCGAAATTTATTTCAATGCAACTTTAAACATGCTCTTGATGTCTAATTGATCCCAGATTTTTTTTAGGTCGGCCGGAAATTCAAGATGGCCGCCATGGCTAAAAACAGATTTTTTTGAAAAACAGTTTGTAGCGTTTACTTCTTGAAAACTGTAAGTGATATTGATATGGGACTTTTTCTGAAATGATCAGCATGACAAGATGTTGATCCTTGTCGAAAATTATTTTGATTCGACATTAAACATGGCTGCCAGTGGCCATCTTTGTTTATCTAGAGTTATATAGTAAAAACTTCAACTTGTAGTGACTACTCCTCTGAAACTACTTGACATTTTTTATGAAACTTCACAGGAATGCTGATCACCTAGCTATCAAAATCTATCAGTAGAGCTTCAAGGTCATTGACCTCTTGTTTCTTTACGGATCGAAGCGAAATAACTTGTATTACTTATTTTGTGATGATATCTAAATGACCAGACAACTCATTTCTTGTAAACTATGCAATAAATAAGCACAACTCTAAATCGAAAAGTATCAGGCTGTACGGTGCGTTACCATCCCGAATTTGCTACTGGACTGTGCGTTCAGAACCACAACCTGTACGGTGCATTACAGATATTTGTCAAAATTACTGTAAGGCGCGTTATATATAATTAAGGAGTTTTGATGCGTTTTAGCTGTAGATCATTTCTATATATTTCTTGTTCTTTTAAATAAGGAAAGTTGTTTTGTTTTTAGTTTCAAAGTTTCGAACTTTGCAACTTTGCAAGTTATAGCAGGGCTCTATATATATTCATTTCGTCCCAGGTATAGCAAAAGAAATAGTTACAGTTGAACAGTTTTAATTATAAATATTTTGCTAATTTCAGATTTTATGTTGAACTTCGTTGGTCTTTTACATTTTTTATGTCTTGTTATTTTGCTGTAAAAGTTACTTCCCTTTGTTTAAGTTTGTGTTCCAAATATCGTTTACTGTGGAAATCCGTGACATTGCGGTTTAAACGTAGCACACCTTACTTATTTTCAGTTTGTTTATCCGCCAACTAAACTAGGGTAGTTGAACACCGATATTTAATTAAATAAAATGTCCTAAGCAACCTAAATCTGGGTGAGTGATCAAAATGGTTAAATGACACACACGGATGTCAAACATCACACATCTAGTTTGTCTAGGTAATCTTTTATTACCGCACTAATTATCATATAAAATGGAGTAACACAAAACGGACTTTTCAGCATTTATAGTCCATATAAAACAATATGGACTATAATTCCGATTCAAAATGTAAATCATTTGCAGATAGTTCTTTAAGGCGTTAGTAACACACATACTAAGTAAATTAATAATGTTTTTAAACTGTACCGGTCGTGACGTCATCGTCAAATTGCACGAACGTCTCAATGACTTTGGCACTCCATTAAAATGGGTTAAATATCGGTGTTTGGCTTTAAAAACAAAAGGTGTTCGATGCAATAAATCATGTATTGTGTTTGTTACTGACCCCCTACAGAAATATATGGGGTCAGTCATATATATAGGGGGACTCTGCTATTGCCTCGCCCCCCTATAAAGCTTACTGACCCCATATATTTCTGTACGGGGTCAGTAACAAACCCAATAACTAGTAATATGGTGATATGTTAGACATAATACTGCATTTACACTCGCTGGTGCATAACAGATTATTAGTAAAACGTCAAAATAAAAAATTGCTGTACAAGTTAGTAACAATGAAGTTTTATTATTATTACAGTACAAACTTGGGACGAATGGACGGATAACATGTTATATTTAGATCATCCAATAATACTTTGCGTGCAAACTTAACAAATATATGTGTGTCAACTAGTGCTAAAGGATGTTGAAACTAAGGTAGAAACGTTGATGCGTATGATTAAGAATCATGTACATTTGTCTTAACGAATCACTCCACGTTGTAACATAGTTGCCACCATTTCACTATAACCGTTACATCGAGGAGCCATTCATTGAGTTAATAACAACAAAACTGGCATACTTTTAGCCGAATGTAACCTATTAGCAAATTAGAAACACAAACTTAGAATGTAAATACATTCTGTGTGAGTTTGATCCGATGACTCTTGACCTCTAGTGCTTTCTTCAGTTTTATTATTTGATATCTTGAGATACAGTTAGACATCTACATGTGTACGTTGAACTGTCATCTTTGACCACAACTCAACGGAAACGACTTCCTAATGCTAAGAGGATGACATAAAAGAAATGATAGATAGATACACTCAGTACATTTGAAAACGCACCACTTGGTATTTTTTGAATTTCTAGAGCTGTAAAAGATGTTAACTGAAAGAAGTAGTGCAATTATTATGCAAATGTTTATCATCACATGTTAACCTTTGGGACAAAGAGACTTGTGTAATAACATAAAATACAAACTTGATTTGAACAAAAATCCAGGGGACTAAAACTAATCGAAAATCAAAAAAGTTGCGGTTTTAAATGTACTGAGTATAGAAGTAAAATAAAGAAACAAATAAGGCATAATACACGGAGAGAATTTAACAAATTTATAATAAATTCAAAGATAAATACGGCGATAGAGTGGGTTATACATCGTAAAAAATAAAGAAAGAAGAAAGTGTTCCCAATTGCTTCGGACATGTTTTGGAAGGGCGGTAGTTTTGAAGTTTGAAGTAACGTCATACCGTTGTTTTCATTAACATCCGGTAGAATTGTTACATGCAATGACGCGTATACTATGCAGCCGAGTGTAAAGGAATAATTTTTTCTAACTGTCTGCATACATATATATGCATGTCACGCTGAATTAAGTAAGTAACGAGTAAAAAATGTAAGGCACTTGCTTTTCGGATGTAGACGTGTCCACCATCTTGGAAATAACAAAATCGGCTAGCCGTACAGTAGCCGTACAAGTTACACGTCAGTGGTCTGTACAGTATCGTATATTCAAAAACAGCGTTTTTATAGGCAAGTATGGGAAAAAGGGAATAAAGTAAAGTATCAAATAGTCTTACCTCAGCATAATATCTATAAGGTAATATCTTGCTAGATTATTAAGACGTGATGCTGGGATGAAAGGTAAATATTGTCTTACCTCAACATAATAATCAATATTTATGATATTACATCCAGGTAGATTGGATGGCGGGATGGGCGGTATCTGCAGACGTTCGTTACTGAATACGTCATAACCACCTGGGCTGATTGGACCGTGCTTTAGCCGGGCAATTTCTAACAAGTCCGTCTTGGTATGATTGTATGTTCTGTAGGTGAGGATCTGTGGAAGCGAGCATTTTATACATTAAGATTTAATCACAACAAATCGACCGGATGTGCTCGCCTGCTGCATTCGAAAGTAGTCCTATATTAAATAGTGTTTTTGTTTTCTTAAAACCTTGTTTAGTGCAGTATACTGTTATTAGTTGGCTGTAACTGTGTTCTGGATATGTAATTGATATCTATACTGTTATTTGTTGGCTGTAACTGTGTTCTGGATATGTAATTGATATCTATACTGTTATTTGTTGGCTGTAACTGTGTTCTGGATATGTAATTGATATCTGGAATGCACCTAGTCATGTGAGAGCTTTAGATATGAATGTCAAAAGTGAAAGTAGGGTATGAATGAGCAAATGTTGGCATTTGTCCCAGTTATTGTAAACTGTCTACCACCCTTTTTTCTTGTTTAGTTTTTAATAGAAGACATGCGCAGGTTCATGAAGAAGCACGTTTCCCATATGACGCTTGTGTTTTCTACAGGTGTTTAAACATGGTCAGACGACACTGAAACGCAGTGGTGTTCCCTTATGTGTACTCCCATTGAAATTGCATTAAAAATATAAGTAGAAGGATGTTCCGCGGAACACGTGTGTCGCCTGCCATGTGCTTATTTCAGCAGAGATTAGGTTGTTGTGGAGCTGAACTTACTTTTCAGTATGTTACCTATTAAGGTACTATTTGAACTGTGTCTGAAAATGACAAAAGATAGAAAAAATCATCATGCCACCACCAGTCCCCGAACATTAGCGAATCAGACGTCTGCAGCGCTGATGCGCACGGCCTTAAAGGGACACACGGCAATTTTGAAATGTTTGAAATGGGTTTCTCGATTTATATATCCAGTATCATTTTTACTTTACCCTGGTTACATTTAAATAAATCAAATTTGAAGTATTCACTATTTCGTTTTATTATACTATAAGTTTTAATATAGTGTGCAATAATATCAAAAATTAATAACATGCAAAAACAAATTGCTTAATACTATTCTTATAATTAATATTAATGACTGAACAAATGCAAGTTATGTAGAGAAACTAGCGGGACGCCGTGAGTTTTTAAAAAATAAAGATTGCCGTATGTCCCTTTTATCGCTAAGCTACTGACGCCGCTCAACCTTCGATAATTATCCCCAATCGAGAACGCTCTGCCAATCCCGCCATTCTTCGGGATCCCGCCTCCTGTGTATCACGGCGCGATTTTGCCAGAAGGCACAGAACATAGTGCACTGTTGCTATGTAAACAATATGACCGCTAGCCACACGTGTTGATGTATAATTTGCGTTGAGTGTTTGTTTTTTACAATGCAGATGAAGATTTTATCACTGCTTTCATGTAAATAAACTATTGATGGAGCAATCGGCTGAATAACATTGCAACATTTGGATGATAACTTTGATTTTGAATGCAAATTTGTTTTGGCGGGAATCTAAGGCGCGATAACGTAACCGCGTATTACATTCGAGTAATGCTGCGAAGCAGGGTACGAGATGTTGCGAATGAATTATCTTTACATTAACCCGTTTACTCAATCGTACAAACTCGCTAATTTCCGTCTATTATCGGAAATAATTGACTTTTGAAAAAGTGTTTGAGGCATTTGCCCGACTGCCGTTTACTCGCCTGATACAGTGTAATCTTTGACGAGCTGACTCCTTTCCCAGTATGTTCGGTTATTTCTGCGTCGCAGACGATCGTCTCTCCAGGCACATATCCGGTTTTGTCGAGCCTGAAAGTTGCTGTTATAGGATCGGACTCACAGCAGCAACAGCAAACGGTCTTTGAATCGGTTGCCTGTGTTGAAGCCTGAAAAAAAAAATCAGCGAAATGTCGTTACTTTAAAAACGGACATGGTCTGTAATTAGTGTTAAGGACACCGGCCACGGATTTGTTATTATTCCTACAGAAACCATAGAGAAACGTCATTTAAAGTGACATGGCAATCTTGATTTTTTAAAAACTCTCGACGTACGTCCCAGTTTTTCTACGTAATTTGCGTTTGTTCAATCATTAATGTTAATTATAAGAATAGTCGAGAGCAAATTGTTTTTGCATGTTATTAACTGTTGACAATATTGCACCAATTATGCATTTAAACCTATGGTAAAATAAGACGGAAAAACTAAAACTTTAAATTGTATTTAATTATATGCAAGCAGGTTTAACGTCAAAAATAATGGATTATAGATTAATAAATCGAGACGCTTATTTCATTGCTTGGTAAATACTTCAAGATTGCCATGTGTCCCTTTAAAAACACGAGTGCCGTAGGCACGAGGTTTTTTACTAGATATGTGAACTGTCCGAGGGAATTATATCCCGTAATACGAAAACAATGTTGATTAACTTATATATTACATTTATTTACAAGAATGTGCCTTTAATTCAATAAATATTTCTGGATTCACTAGGGGTCTACATTGCCTTACTTTCAAACTTCGCGCAAGAATACACCACAACTGTCACAAGAATGTAATTAAAAAAGTAGTTCCGGCAAAATCGGGATTTATTTCCCAGTGGAATTACAAGTTTTAATTCCCTCAGAATCACAGGCAGAAATGTGATATATTAATATATCTGAAAACGTGTGTAGGTTTTAAGTTTAGCAAAAGTGTTGTCATCAACCACCTTTTACAGCTGTTTAAGAACCATGTTTTCCTATTACACTTCAACAACAATAACGATTGTCTACACATTTAAGGTTTCTCTGATCCCTTTTGCATCTCGATAGTATTGCACATTTAACTCGCTCACATGCAGAATGATAGGAATCAATCAGATTGTAGGTCGTAAATTTGCATGGTCGAACATTATGCTATCACTCTATTCGAATGGAGAGTCAAAGGTAGCTTCCGACGATGAACATTTGTTACATATTATTTAGTACGAATTGGCGATGCAACTATGCTTTGGCGCAGAATGCAGGGGCGTTCGTCTACTATTTAACTACTGGCCTGAAGGTTCAGGGTCTAGCCCTATATAAGGCAACACTTTCTAAAACCAAATTACGGTAAAACATTTCAAAAATAGTATATGAAACTTTTACGGAATAAATATGATTTGTTCCTATGTTTCTGCATGAAATGGCAAAACCAAAGCAAGAGGTCCGCACAAAACGAGTATAATAATACACGTACATGTAAGTACCACACACGCTCACACAAACACGCACCCATTACATACATACCGATGCTCCTTGAAGTGTGTTCAAATCAAGGAATGACGCGACAGTGAATAGTTGTTTGCATTCTGGGTCGAACTTCCACGGTCTGTCGATGGTTCCCTTTAACCAGTATCTCACATAACATTTAGATCTGTTTGGTCCCTCGAATGAGCCGGGTATAGTTACCGGAAGAACAAACTGGAACGGAAACACGTGGTTTCCAGCGGGTAAAATAACATCCCCGTTTTCGTCTGACCCTGATGAAAAAGAAGAGAAGTTCAGATAGAACCTGAGTGAGTTATTATATCCCCGCTTTCACAAAGTGAAGTGGGTTCTATATATGAATCACACTGTCAGTAAAGTCGCGTCGCGTCACGTAACACATTTTGTATTACTTGCACTTCTCCAACAGTTTTGAATTGGTTGTTCTCAACCTTCATATACGAATAACAACTGATGACCTTATGTCCCTTTACATCGCATATTCATGATTGCCTAATTTATTACAGAATTAGTGCCCTTTGTTTGACTTAGAATTTTCCACTGTTATATTGTATAATGTTCCTTAACATATTTGTCTCGAAGTGTTTCGAATGGATTGTTCCCAAACTTCATATACACATAAAAACTGATGACCTCGTGTTCCTCTACATCACACATTGTTGATTGCCTAATTATTACAGAAGTATGGCCATTTGTTTGGCTTAGAATTTTCCACTCGGATATTGTATAATGTCCCGTAAAACGTTTTTATTACTTGCATTTGGATTGTTCCCAAACTTCATATACACATAATAACTTGATTGCTACATGTATTACAGAAATATAGCCCTTTGTTTAACCTTGAATTTTCCATTCTAATATTGTCCTTTAGTTCAAACGTTTTCAAAGCGGGGATATTCATCACCTTTAGTGACAGTTATAGTTTTTCTTGTGGCACATAATGAATTCTAGAATTTCTTATTGTCTATTATATTGTGCTATCAATTCACAGTGAAACAGTCTTTCTTTTTGAGACATATCAGTAATCTACCTAGCCGTGAGAATCGTGGCTCTTATGGTAGTATGCACCTACCATGGAGCCATGAGCCCAATATTTTACATTACAGGTAAGACCCCTATCAATAAGCACTTGCATAGGGATATTTCTGAAGACATCACGCAATACCTGCATAAACAACTGCCGTATTTCAGTTAAACAAACCTTCAATATCACGCATGCATGCATAAAACTCACCAAAAAGAATAATATCACGCCGATCGATATGTTTTTGTATCCCACTCTATAATTTCAGACATTTTCGGTATTTATTATTGACCTATATATTCGCTCTCGTTCCGTATTTCGAAAGGTTTACCCCGCACATTTCCAGTTATCGTGTTTGACTTGCCCCGCCCATTTCCAGTTATCGTGCTTAACTTGCCCCGCGCATTTCCAGTTATCGTTGTTGACGGTTTTGTGTTTTTCAGTTGTATTCATGAGATCGGCGGAGTAAAGTTTCCAGAAGATCACACTAGAGCGGCGATATATTTCGAAAATAAATAACAAAAATGTCTGAAATTATGGAGTGGATTACATAAACATACTCGATGGGCGTGATATTATTCTTTTTGGTGAGTTTTGTGCATGTATGTGTGGTATATAATATTTGCTATATTGAATTCGGCGGTTGTTTATGCAGACATTGCGTGTTGTCTTCGGAAACCTCTCCAGGAAAGAGCAGATGGGGTCATTTCATACACCTACATATATATATATTTCAAAACGATTGATTCATGGCGCTATGGAAGGTGCATACTACCATGAGAGCCATGTTTCTTACGGCTATAATCTACATTGCTTCACCGTTAAGGACTAATGGTCAGCCATCTTTAAAACAAAAACAAAACAAGATCAACAAGAGCGCCACCTAACGGGGCATTATACGCCCGTTTCCTATTTTTTTTATGTTAAAAGCATTGTCTAGGTGTCAGGTCAATGTAACCCTTACCTTTGATCTTCTAATAGAAAAATAACTGTGGGGATTTTGTTTAACCAAGAGCACTATTTGTTTAAAGTTTCAAGACTGCACAGTAGATCTAATAGTTACAAGTTAAAGTGAGGAAAATGTCTTAAGGGTTCAGTCAGTGTCAGTTCAATGTGACCTTGATGACCTACTGAACCCAAAAGAAATAGGGCTTCGCCTCTCACCGACGGCAATGTATCTACACAGTTTCATGAGTGTAGGTATTATACTCCTGGAGTTATCACTTGGAATCTGTACTGGTGACCTTGACCTTTGACCTAGTGACCCCAAAAGCAATAGGGTTTCTCCTCTGACCAAACGCAATGTATCTATGAAGTTTGATGAGTATGAGTGTTGTGGTTTCACAGTTATTTGGCGGAATGTGTGTTTCCATATAAGGTCATGGTGACATTGACATTTGGCCTACTGACCCCAAAGACAATATCTTGCCAACGTCAATGTACATATGAAATTTCATCGGTGGGGGAGTTATGGTTTTGATGTTATCGCGCAGAATGCAAATTAACATATAAGGTCATAGCGACCTTGACCATTGACCTGCTATTGACCCAATGCAATACAATATGTTCTCTTACCTAGGGCAATGAAGTTTCATGTGTGTAAGTGTTATGGTTTTGAAGTTATCCCACGAAATGCCTATTTCCCTATAATGTCACGGTGACCTTGACCTTTGACCAAATGACCTAAAACCAATAGGGTTCCTCTTCTCACCAAAGTCAATAAACCTATGAAATTTCTTGAGTGTGGGTGTTATAGTTTCGAGGTTATCGTGAGGAATGCCTATTTCCATATAAGGTCATGGCTACCTTGACCTTTGTCCAACTGAAGCATAATCAATAGTGTTCCTCCTCTCACCAAAGGAAATGTACCTATGAAGTTCCATAAGTGTGGGTATTATGGTTTCGACGTTATGAGATGGAATGCATATTCCCATATAAGGTCATGGTGACCTTGACCTTTGACCTACTGGTCCCAAAACAATAGGTTTCCTCCTTTCACCTAGGGCAATGTACCTATGAAGTTTTATGAGTGTAGGTGTTACGGTTTTGAAGTTATTGTGTTGAATGCATATTTCAATATAAGGCCACTGTGACTTTGACCTTTGACCTACTGAGCCCAAAAAAAAATTGGGTTCCTGCTTTCAATATAGGCGATGAACCTATGAAGTTTAAAGAGTGAAGATGTTACGGTCTTGAAGTTATCATGTGGAATTCATATTTCAATATAAGGTCAATGACCTTGACATTTGACCCCAAAAGCACTAGGCTCTGCTTTCAACAAGGGTGGTGAACCTATGAAATTTCATGAGTGTAGGTGTTACGGTTTTAAAGTTTTTATGTGGAATTCATACTTTCATATAAGGTGATGGTGACCTTGACCTTTGAACTACTGACCCCAAACACATTATGGTTTCTCCACTCACCATGGGAAATGTATGTATGAAGTTTAAAAGTGTAGGTGTTTCAATTTTGAAGTATCATGGGGAATGCATTTTTCTACATAAGATGACAGTGACCTTGACCTTTGACTTACTTGCCCCAAATACAATAGAGTTCCTCCTCTCACCTAGGGCAATGTAACTGTGAAGTTTCATGAGTTTAGGTGTTATTGTTTCGAAGTTATCGTCCGGAAGGCGTTTTTCTTTATAACCTTACGGTGACATTGACCTTTGACCTAATGACCCCAAACATAATAGGGACCCTCCTTTTACCTAGGGAAATGTACCTATAAAGTTTTATGAATGTAGGTGTTATGTTTTCGAAATTATCATCCGGAATGCGTTTGTCTATATAAGGTCACGGTGACCTTAACCTTTTACTACTAACCCCAAAAATAATAGGGATCCACCTCTCACCTAGGGCAATGTACCTATGAAGTTTCATGAGTGTAGGTCTAATGGTTTCGGAATTATCGTCCGGAATACGGAATTGTTTACGGACGGACAGACGGATTTTCAAACGGGCATATACAATGGATGGGGTATGGTCAAGTGAAATGTTGAACCAAAAGTATGAGCAATATCAACCATATACTACATGACAGTACTGCAACACTATTGATGTGAACCTCATATCATAAAGACACATATTTGGCTGATATTGGTTCCTTTATATACACAATGTTTGGTACAATTGTACTCAAAGTTGTTTTGTTTTTTTACGTGCAATAACTTGGTCCTCCATGGCATACGTATCCATCTAGAGCATACCGGTCATCATTTATAAATACAATTAGCCGTGTTATCATCCTCCATCCATCATCCAAATTTCGAAGAACATCATTGTCAGAAAAAGATTTTCTTTATAAGTCTCGTGCCTTCAATACGCACTCTTTATAAGCGGCATTTATTTTAACAACTTCCGGCATGTTGAATGACAAAAGACAAGGATTTTCCTATACTATTTGTTTCGTTCAGATTTGTGGTTTGTTTACGCGACATATAGTTAGGTAGCATCATTGGAACATCCGCTACACGGATAAGTCGGTTTTAGCGTGTATACGCTATCGACACGGTGCGGAAAACGGCCAAAACAGTGTGAGTGTGTCGGACAACCTCGGTCAAAGGCCCCCATAGCAAGTGTACAGGCATTGAGGACCTGCCTATAATATTAGGATTGAATAGGATGTTGATCAAACATAGTAACCATGTTTTTTCACGAATCCTAACTACAGCCTCACTGATGAATCGACGCAAATAAGGTAATGTCATTTAGAAATTTCAGATAATTTCTTCGATACATTGTTTAAGTTATATGCAGCTATTTCATTTATTGTTCCATCGTTTTGCTGTGCGGTCTATAAATAGATCAATCGTCATCATCACGTGATGATCACGTGATCTTGCAAAATGTCCAACAATATATTCATACGCCCTATTGATCTCTTAGGATAGTTTATTGAGATTAAATTGGGTTAATGTTATACTTTATTTCTCTTGCAACACCATTAAACGCATATCTTCCATCTTTCTTGGATTTATATTATTAAGAACTATACATATATGTTGCGACATAGCCTTTATAGTCTTCATATAATATTTAATAGGTTTGGTCAGTAATTGTTATCGCATAAGCAACTATCCTTTGTAATTCCTTCTCCAATTACGCGTGAAATTTCATCTGGTACCCTACTGGAGCACATCGCATGTCTATACCTCGATAACACGGACGGTAACCATTCCCGCGCGCGTCTCTTTGCGGTGTAACACGCCCATTGAGTGTTGCATTGAGTTGTGTGTGAATTAAAATGTAAATGCCATGTTGTCATTCATATCTAGGCCCAAATTAAAAATGAATAACTTACAATCTCATCACAAATGACACATATGCTGCCAAAAAATCCACAGAAAAATGGGGGTCATGTATCTTCTAAGAAAGAACTTGTCTCATGAATGAATGCTCCCTTTAAAAACATAAACACTGAGATGCAATAATATTGTATTCATACACTCATTTCCATATAAGCAAAATAAATTAAAAACTCACAATTTTAACATGGCAATGCTTGAAAAATGTAACAAATAGATCAACAATGTGATATAAACCAAAAATAGCACTTTAAATTAGTGAAAATGCCTTTTTTTACGAAAAGAAATGAGAATTATTTATTTACGCCATTATACGACTACCCCGGGCCGACACATCCTGTGTTGCAATTGGTATGCTACACCTATAAGAATACTTAACTATGAGTGAATTTTCAAAGCAGCTATTCTGACAAAGCCTTGACTATAACGCATTAAAGAAATAAATGTTTTCGCGAATCGACTAAGAATCAATCAAGATATACGCGTTTAAAAATAGAACAGAGCGGTCAACAGCGACAAAAATCAGCATACTTTTTTCAATTTTAACCTTGGGCAATATCTATACTTGATATAATGGATTAAATGTTTCATATAGTCAATAAACATGAAGAAATCAAGAGGTTTAGCTACCAAAACTGCTCTTTGAATGCAAAATGTGCTGATTTTCATGCCAGCATCCAATTTTCAAGGTAATTTTTCACTTTTGGTGGCATCATAAATTAATTTGGTAACACTATATGAATATACAGGCATCCCAAATACTCCTAAATGCAAGTCTGGTACTAGCTTTGTGATTAAAAGCCAAGTTTTAATTATTGGGCAGCACACTCTGCCTACAGTTCTCTGTCATTATCTCAGTAAACCCAAGGGGAAGGATTTTATTGTCATACCTATAAAAGCAGGATTTTAAAAATAGTAGTGCTAAATTATGATGACAAATACACATATCTACATGTTGATATAAAACAAGCATAGTTTTAGTGGAAAATGTTTCTCCAGGCCATCATTTAAAGGCTTAAAAAATCTGAAACTCCAATTACGGCTTTCCGCGGCGAAAAATAGCAAAATAAAATTCAAAACCGGTTTTATAAGAGTGTAAAGTGTTTTTTGGAAGATAAATAATCATTCCAAAAGGAAAAATGCCAGTTAAGTAAGAATCTGAGAGAAAATGACAATTCACAGATCCCGCCTTATAGGTGTAACACGCCCATTGATTGTTGCATTGAGTTGTGTGTGAATTAAAATTTAAATGCCATGTTGTCATTCATATCTAGGCCCAAATTAAAAATGAATAACTTACATTCTCATCTCAGATGGCACATATGCTGCCACAAAATCCACAGAAAAATGGGGGTCATGTATCTTCTAAGAAAGAACTTGTCTCATGAATGAATGCTCCCTTTAAAAACATAAACACTGAGATATTAAAATAGATGTGCTAAATTATGATGACAAATACACATATATACATGTTGATACAAAACAAGCATAGTTTCAGTGGAAAATGTTTCTCCAGGCCATCATTTAAAGGCATAAAAAATCTGAAACTCCAATTACGGCTTTCCGCGGCGAAAAATGACAAAAAAAAATCAAAACCGGTTTTAAAAGAGTGTAAAGTGTTTTTTTAAAAAAAAAAATAATAATCATTCCAAAAGGGAAAATGCCAGTTAAAGGGGTTGATGCACTATTTTCAAACACAGTTTATCTTAAAGGGCTCTGAAAAACTTGAAAAAAGCTGAAAGAATTATAGAAATGCCATCAACAATAAAGGAGATATGACCTATTGAAAATTTGCAAAGAACATAAATGGAGGCGGCCATCTTTGAACGATGACGTCATCGCGCCGTTTTACCATATATGGCATATTGATAAAATGTCTTTTAAAGCAAAGAAAATCACTGCAAATGAAAAATAATACTAAAATGAATATATTTTACATCTTTATATTTATTTTTAATCAATTTGCAGTGGGTTTCTTTGCTTTAAAATACATTTTGTCAATATGCCATATATGGTAAAACGGCGCGATGACGTCATCGTTCAAAGATGGCCGCCTCCATTTACGTTCTTTGCAAATTTTCAATAGGTCATATCTCCTTTATTTTTCGTGGCATTTTGATAATTCTTTTAGCTTTTTCAAGTTTTTCAGAGCCCTTTAAGATAAACTGTGTTTGAAAATAGTGCATCAACCCCTTTAAGTAAAAATCTGAGAGAAAATGACAATTCACAGATCCCGCCTTATAGGTATAACACGCCCATTGATTGTTGCATTGCGTTGTGTGAGAATTAAAATTTAAATGCCATGTTGTCATTCATATCTAGGCCAAAATTAAAAATGAATAACTTACATTCTCATCACAAACGGCACATATGCTGCCAAAAAAATCCACAGAAAAATAGGGGTCATGTATCTTCTAAGAAAGAACTTGTCTCATGAATGAATGCTCCCTTTAAAAACATAAACACTGAGATGCCATAATATTGTATTCATACACTCATTTCCATATAAGCAAAATAAATTAAAAACTCACAATTTTTACATGGCAATGCTTGAAAAATGTAACAAATAGATCAACAATGTGATATAGACCAAAAATAGCACTTTAGTGAAAATGCCTTTTTTTACAAAAAGAAATGAGAATTATTTATTGACGCCATTATGCGACTCCCCCAGGCCGACACTTCCTGTGTTGCAATGGGTGGGCTACACCTTGAGAGGAGGACAGTGTCACATATTAATGATTTGCTGCAAATTCAAGTATGGATAATGCAGCAGTTTAATGTTCATATAGAAAACTAATTTTCCACTTGAAAAATCACCAGAAAAGGTGGCGTCACAAGACATGTAAGAAAGTTCCTGTTTGTTTACTAAACAGGTCAAGGGTACAGCTGTTTTCATTGATTGACTGTTTTCATTGCTCACAAAGTGTAAGCATAGAGTCGAAATTTCGAAAATGTTCATCAGTGATCCAGCAAAACTTATTGATACGCTTCTTATACATACAACCACAAAATCGAATAGAAATTGGCAGTTTTCCCCTACTTATAATGCCCGTTTTCATAAAAAAAAGAGGGATTACTTTTTATTATAGGAACTATTTTCGACTACACCTCGGAGGCTTACATGTAATTAGTGGTGGTAAACCTATAAAAAGAAATCGTGTTCAGATGTTTCTTAAATGAAGATTTTGTGTTGTCATTTTCATAACAAGCTTAAAAACACCTACTTCATGCAAATCGAATGATTATTTGCGGAGATATGGTCTTGTGAATACCAAGGACAATAGTCTGAAATCGGCAAAAGTCAGAGATATTTTTTTTAACTTTTACACTATCTTAATTGTCATACCAAAGGGCATTTCTTGTCAATACATCACATTAAATAGATCAAATGTGTAGAACGGTCAATGGACATTAATAAAATATGCATTTTAGGTACAATTAGGACGATGAATATGCCAATGTATGTCGATTTTCATGCCAAAATTGATTTTTTAAGCACATTCTTCAAAATTGGTGGTACCATACCTTATTATAGTAGCGAATACGAGCTCAGCAATGTCAAAAATACCGCTAAAATCAAAATTGATACTAGATGAACGCTACCAAGTCGAGTTTGAATGATAAGGAATAATATTTTACCTTTATATAATCTCCTCTTTTTTTTTTTAAGTATCCTATTTTAGTGGGGTAGGGGAAAGATTTAGTGGTTACATGCCTACCAAACCTGTTGCCATGCAGATTTAATTGATGTAAACATGTTGCACACATGCAACCCTACATGTTGATACAAAAAAAACATAGTGCAATTGCAAAAACTTCACAAACACGTCATTTTAAACACGAACAAAAATTGAAACTCAAAATTACGGCTTTTATAAACAAAAATGGACAAAAAACGCTCAAAACCTATGTAAAAAACTATGGAAAACTTATTTCTGAGCTTATTTTACCAATTGTTATCGGAAAAGTGTCCCTAGGTACGTATCTGAACGAATACTAATTACTACACGTATCTCTTATATGTATTATACCACTAATTATTTTCCCAATAGACACCAATGTTAAAGTGTCACATATTAATGATTTGCTGCAAATTCAACTCAAGTATGGATAATGCTGATTGCAGGAGTGAAATGTTCATATAGAAAACTATTTGTTCACTTGAAAAATCACCAGAAAAGGTGGGGTCACAAGACATGTAAGAAAGTTCTTGTTTGTTTACTAAACAGGTCAAGGGTACAGCTGTTTTCATTGATTGACTGTTTTCATTGCTCACAAAGTGTAAGCATAGAGTCGAAATTTCGAAAATGTTCATCAGTGATCCAGCAAAACTTATTGATACGCTTCTTATACATACAACCACAAAATCGAATAGAAATTGGCAGTTTTCCCCTACTTATAATGCCCGTTTTCATCAAAAAAGGAGACATTACTTTTTATTATGTAATTAGTGATGGTAAACCTTTGATGTTTTACGAATACATGTGTGACTGAACAGAACGCGTGATTGTGCCAGACTGTACCGAAATTGAATACCATTAGATGAAAGTGCGTAGCTTTGACAGAATGGCGGGGAATTTTGTACCTGAGTTCGTCTCAAATAGATGAGGTGAGGTCTTCATCCACCAATTAAACTTGCCGCCATGCATAACCTAATTGATCTGTTGATAAATGGGGTAAAACACCATGAAAAAAAAATATACCGGTTTGATAAATCTGGTTTGGTAAATCCGTACGTTATATCATTGATATTATAAATGAATCTGAATAAAAAAAACAATTAGTGATATATATAAAAAACATCATAAGATACACAATCTGTATTAGACCAAAAAATGTTTCCCCTAGCAGCTCTAAATAAAACAGGGTAGGTGGGTAGGGATTTTTTTTTTTTGCTTAAAAAGGTTTAGTCGATCGGCCGAGGGAAAACACACCTATTGTTTTGGCCTTATCTCAATAATCTGAGGCATAAAAAAAGGTTTGCTTCTACTGTTGCGACCCATAGGGATCTGAACAATAAAAATTTCTATGTGTTTATTCAATTTATTAGCTTTCGGCCAAAGGCCTTCATCAGAATATACATCTATCACTAAACCACTACATTATTGCTCAATCCAATGTATTTAAAGAATACATTATATTTTTTGACATTCATAGCACTGAATAACATCAGGTCACGTGCAAAGTAAGTGAATCCAGAAGGGATTGTTAACTTTGCTCGCGACCTTATGCAATTCATAGTCCCATGAATGTTAAAAAATAAAATGTATTCCTTATATTTATATTATTATTGCACTCAATCAATACCCATATGTCCCGTTTCTCAGCCATTTTCTTCTCTAAATTGATAAAAATGCAGAATAACACCTATATTTATCACGGCAAATGGGACAGCGTAAACGTTTAGCCTCGCCTTTAATGGTATACTCACATCACACGTCACTTGTTTTTTCTTGCAACGTCATAGTTTTAATGCGCGTGAAGCAATTAACACGTGATTCATGGTCAAATGGATGTGTCTAGTTTTGTATGTATTATACAAGTACTTACACTAGAAATAAATATAAATGAATGAAATGATGTCAGCGTCATCAGGAACAAAATAATAGAGTAAACAAATAGAAATATTTAATAGTCATCAATATTTTGTGAGTCTATTTTTAATGTGGTTTGTTGTTTAACCCTAGTTAACAAGTTAATATAAATTACTTGGTAAATAAAAATAAATTGTGAATAAGGTCTTTATGAATAGTTTAACCCTTTGCTAAATTTTAATATTAAAAGCCTTAATATGTCTTGAAATCATTGACTTCAAAGCCTGCAAATGGCAAAACATTATCTGTGACCAGTGTACTGAGAACAGCTTTTGATTAGTAATACAGGATTGTCAGGTTTATTACGTTTATTTACTATTGAATGTTTTATTTGTTTAGTGAAATAACAGTTAATGCATGGAACATTCAATACACACCTTGTTCCAAGGTCCTGCCAAGGTTCTGTTTTAGCCATCCACAGTTAGAGGGAAAAAAACAAATTAATAAAAACAAAATCCCTACCCTACATAATTTGTTTGAAGATGTTACCCGAAACAAACACTTTTTTAGGCCTGATATGTTGTCATTCGTAGCATCATTGGCCGAAGTGTTCCGAATGATCCGTCTTGAATTTGCACGAATCCATCCCGAGAGCAGGATTTGCGGTTTCTCAAATCTTGTTCAGGATTTATCAAAACTGTTTTAAACAAACAGTATGGATTTTGAATCCAGTTCCGGTTTTATTGTAATCAAACACGACCTTATTCTAAGACGCAATTTCATCATAGTTAACTGTCACAAAATGTCACGGGTAGACCGTATTGGTCGTACATAGCGCTTGTAAGCACCTGTTAGTTACACCCTAATCCATTGTTTAGTTGAAACAAATTCACAATGTCCATGATATATTCAGGTAACTCGGAAAAGCGTGCACATTGTAAGTGCCGTCCGGAAGGGCCGTTTAATAGGTTTAGTTTTGTGCTAATGCATGTAAAAGTATAGGTCTATCTCCTTAACATGCAAACATTGTGTAAGGGTCCTTTCGTGTATAATTTAATACTGCGAATTTAGCCACGTGTGTCACGGAATGAACTGGGAAATAATGGTTTGGGCGTAACATTTGCTTTAAAATCCATTGTCTTCTAATTTTGGCCGGGATTGCTTGATAGTTGCTTTGTTTGGAGCAGGAGTTGGACGGCGAATTTCACAGGCAATATGTGATCAGTATTTATTTCATTAACATTTATCGTACATTTGTATTCAGTGGGCGGCGCCATCTTGGTTGGCGGTTACGTCATCCGGTTAGCTTTGATGTTTCTCAAACATTAACTTGAGACTAGCATATGATTTTGAAGTTACTTTATTAGATCTAATTATTGTAATTGATCATTAATTGTAAAACAATGTTAATTTGATAACGTTGTATAATAGGTACATAAGTTAACGTTGGCGTATAACTAAGTGATTGTAATATACGATTGAATTGATAACATTTTATATAAGGTGCATTAGTTAACAATGAGATGAGTGCCTAGTATAAATGTTCGACGAGTATACATAGCGTTGTATAATATGGGCATTAGTTGACATACATCAGTGAGTGTAATATACGAGTGATTTGATAACGTTGTATATTACATGTATTAGGGGCATTGGTTAACAGCGCCGTACATGGCGTATACATGCTACTCATCATTAGTACAGCTTACATATATTTATTAAATAATGATTTGTTTGGGTAATGATAATTATGCAAGATGGTTATGTTTATCAACCGACATCTAAAACGTGTGTATAATTACAGCCTAAGCCATCCAGGTTTGGATATAAGCCTCCCGGAGTGGAGCTAAGCCTTTAGAATGTGTAAGCCCTTTAGGTGATTCGACACTAGAATCAACATATAACGTTAAGAGCGGTGGAGACGGTCCCCGTACCTGTGCAACATTGCCAGGTTATAGAATCGACAACCCCCGAGGTGGGCCCGTTATCAGTCCTCACTGGAGGAACATCATCCACAACCTCAGTGGAGGTAAATCATCATACATATCGCGTCATCAACCCTTATATAAGGCATTTGATGACAATCACTCATTGGATTCTCGCATCATCATCTTCATGAGCTCTCGCGCATCACAGTTATCGCGCTAGATCATAGATCAACATTGTTATAACTTTAACAACACTTTAGGGTCGTATATAGTCAGTCGACACATTCAGTATTTGTAACAATACTAAGAACGTCTTAAACGTACATGAGAACATTCTTTTCATAGTTCATCTGTGTATTCGCTTGTTTTTTTAGATAACTGTATATATATTTAACATATTTTAAATGTTGCATTAAACTTAAATAAATGCATTCACCGTCATTGATTCTTTCATGAGTTAGCCCCAACCACTAGGGTCATCTTGCGACATTCACCATGCTCTCAGTACCTTCGGTACTTTGATTATTCGATGTAAACATGCATAATGATCGATTAGTTTTGTTTTGCAGTGTTCTATGAAAAACAGTCTCTCAATTTTGTTTAACGCATCCAGAAATATAGTTGCCAATTATATAAGTCTGACAGAGAAAGTGTCCATGTCACCATACCATAGCATTGGGATTATTTTGAAACCACGTCATTGACAACGGTGTACTTTGAAATGTGGATAATGTGATAACATGGCTAATTTTATTAAGGAAAGATGTCACGTGTGCTCTTGATGGTTAGATGATTTATTCTATGGACCGATTTATTTGACGTAAAGAAAATGAAAAAACAGTGTACCAAACTTTCCAAATACTAGTATAAAGGACACAATTTCGGCCATATAAGCATTCTTTCTGATAGTATGTTCACATCAATATTGTTGAATTAATGACATGTACTACATGGTTGACATTGCTCATGCCTAAACTATGCATTTGGTTAAAAATTTCGCTTGACCATACCCTATAATTTTTTTATATTTTGTTTTTTGAAGATGGCTAACCAATATGTATACAACGCCGAAACACAGCGATACATGCGTATACCATAATCGCCGAAAATCGACGCTTATATATACTGAGAACTAAAATCTACTAGCAATAGGAAATTGCACGTTTGATGACTTGATCTCGGATATCCTCAGTGTATCAAGAAGAGATCGCCAAACGCAAGTTATTGTTGGATATCATTTCTTCAGATCGCCAGATGCAAGTTGCTGCTGGATAGCATTTCTGTAGAACGCCAGACGCAAGTTACTACTGGATAGCATTTCTGTAGAACGCCAGTGGATAGCATTTCTGTAGAACGCCAGTGGATAGCATTTCTGTGGAACGCCAGATGCAAGTTACTGCTGGATAGCGCCAGACGCAAGTTACTGCTGAATAGCATTTCTGCAGATTGTCAGAATAAGTTATTGCTGGATAGCGTTTCTGCAGATTGTCAGAATAAGTTATTGTTGGATAGCGTTTCTGCAGATCGCCAGACGCAAGTTACTGCTGGATAGCGTTTCTGCAGATTGTCAGAATAAGTTATTGTTGGATAGCGTTTCTGGAGACCGCCAGACGCAAGTTACTGCTGAATAGCGTTTCTGCAGATTTTCAGAATAAGTTATTGTTGGATAGCGTTTCTGCAGATCGCCAGACGCAAGTTACTGCTGGATAGCATTTCTGCAGATTGTCAGAATAAGTTATTGTCGGATAGCGTTTCTGCAGATGGCGGATCGCCATCTGCAGATTGTCAGAATAAGTCATTGTTGGATAGCGTTTCTGCAGATTGTCAGAATAAGTTATTGTTGGATAACGTTTCTGCAGATCGCCAGACGCAAGTTACTGCTGGATAGCATTTCTGCAGATTGTCAGAATAAGTTATTGTTGGATAGCGTTTCTGCAGGTTGTCAGAATAAGTTATTGTTGGATAGCGTTTCTGCAGATCGCCAGACGCAAGTTACTGCTGGATAGCATTTCTGCCGATTGTCAGAATAAGTTATTGTTGGATAGCGTTTCTGCAGATCGCCAGACGCAAGTGATTGTTGGATAGCATTTATGCAGATCGCTAGACGCAAGTTATTGTTGGAAAGCGTTTTGCAGATCGCCAGACGCAAGTTATTGTTGGATAGCATTACTGTAGATCGCTAGACGCAAGTTATTGTTGCGTAGCGTTTCTGTAGATCGCCACACGTAAGTTATTGTTGGATAGCATTTCTGCACATCGCTAGACGCAAGTTAGTGTTGGAAAGCGTTTCTGCAGATCGCCAGGAGCAAGTTATTGTTGGAAAGCGTTTCTGCAGATCGCCAACTAGCAAGTTATTGTTGGAAAGCATTTCTGCAGATCGCCAGGAGCAAGTTATTGTTGGATAGCGTTTCTGCAGTTCGCCAGGAGCAAGTTATTGTTGGATAGCGTTTCTGGATAGCATTTCTGCAGATTGCCAGATGGATAGCGTTTATGCAGATTGCCAGAAGCAAGTTATTGAAGGACAGCGTTTCTACAAATCGCCAGAAGGAAGTTATTGTTGGATAGCATTTATGCAAATTGTCAGAAGCAAGTTATTGTTGAATAGCGTTACTGCAGATCGCCAGGAGCAAGTTATTGTTGGATATTATTTCTGGATAGCATTTCTGCAGATTGCCAGAAGAAAGTTATTGTTGGATAGCGTTTATGCAGATTGCCAGAAGCAAGTTATTGAAGGAGAGCGTTTCAACAGATCGCCAGAAGGAAGTTATTGTTGGATAGCATTTATGCAAACTGTCAGAAGCAAGTTATTGTTGGATAGCATTTCTGCACACGAAACTACGGACTGCCTGTATTTAAGACTATTTTATACGGCTGCTCGACCTCTAAAAAAGACAACCGTTCATATATAAAAGTCATATACGACAGGAGGACTCTATTTTAGATAATTATGTTAACTGTTGAAAGTAGTAATAATTTAAATTTGCATCATGTAGTACCTTTGCCAAACAAAACCAACGAAGTGTCCACATAATCCTCCGACGCAGTGTGTAACTTCCTGTCGTCCCCTGTCCCTTTGTGAAAATGTGTGTGACCTTTTCCGCGACATTTAATACGTACACCTGCGGTGATAAAAAGAAAAACAGTCTTAATAGATATTGAAACGTTTACCATATACAATATACGTCACCAGTAACGAACTCTACAATATACAGTATACGTTACCCGTAACGAACTTTACAATATATAGTATACCTTAAGCGTAACGAACTTTACAATATGCAGTATACGTTACCAGAAACAAACTTTACAATATACAGTAAACGTTATCAGTACCACATTCTACACTATACAGTATATGTATACCATTTACCAACTCTATACTATACAGTATGCGTTACCAGTAACGAACTCTTCAATATACAGTAAACGTTACCAGTAAAAAACTCAACACTATACAGTATGCGTTACCAGTAACGAAATCTACACTATACAGTATGCGTTAGCGTTACCAGTAATGAACTCTACACTATACAGTATGCGTTACCAGTAACGAACTCTACACTATACAGTATGCGTTAGCGTTACCAGTAACGAACTCTACACTTTATAGTATACGTCACCAGTAACAACTCTACAATATACAGTATACGTTACCAGTAACGGACTTTACACTGTACAATACATGTTAACAGTCACGATCGCTACAATATACAGTATACGTTAACAGCAATGAACTCTACAATATACAGTATACGTTACCAGTACCGAACTTTACAGTATGCAGTATACGTTAAAAAGAAACGATAAAGAGATCAATTACCAGTTAAGACATTTAAAAGATACTGTATACTATACGCTCTACCATATACAGTATATGTTAACAGTTACGTAACCAGAACGAACTTCACAATAAAACAGTATACGGTACCAGAAACGAACTCTACAGTATTACAGTATACGTAACCAGTAACGAACTTCACAATAAACAGTATACGGTACCTGAAACGAACTGTACAGTATACGTTAACAGTAACGACCTCTACAGTATACGTTAACGGTAACGACCTCTACAGTATACGTTAACGGTAACGACCTCTACAGTATACAGTCATAATACATTACCAGTAAAGAAATGTGCTGTTAACGATACGTTCCCAGTGACAAACTTTACCATATACAGTATAAGTTACAAGTAATGAATTATATCATATAAAAGATACAGGATAGGTTACAAGAAACGATCTTTACCATAAACTGTATATATTACCAGTAACGACTATCAGTAATGAATTTACCATATATATATACAGTTTATTCTATAAGTAACGCGCACTCTACAATATAATTATACCAGTATACAAAATACAGTACACCTTACATATAATAATATTGATAATCTTCGAGGCTTGATTGTAATTATAGATGCCTTCACTCTTTGTACAGAAAAGATTTAAAACCGAAACCATATGTCCGTAATTAGTATTTGTTTATTTTAGTTTTTTTGACCATCCATATTTGGTTCTTCGATATAATGATGAAGTTTCCCTCTTTGTGTAATCTATTATCTTTCTGCCGTTCTGTATATTTTGGATATAAGGTGCGCCATTCAGAAAATCTACAAAGTACAGTATACGTTACCAGTACCTAACTTTACAATATAGGTTAACAGAAACGATTTCTACAATAACTATACAATATACAGTATACATTATCAGAAACTCATTCTACAATAACTATACAATATACAGTATACGTTGCCCGTAACGAACTTTACAATATATAGTATATAGCATACGTTATCATAAAAGAACTATACTACAGTATATGTTATATAGCATACGTTATCATACATGAACTATACTACAGTATATGTTATATAGCATACGTTATCATACATGAACTATACTACAGTATATATTATATAGCATACGTTATCATACATGAACTATACTACAGTATATATTATATAGTATACGTTATCATACATGAACTATACTACAGTATAGCATACGTTATCATACATGAACTATACTACAGTATATATTATATAGCATACGTTATCATACATGAACTATACTACAGTATATATTATATAGTATACGTTATCATACATGAACTATACTACAGTAGATATTATATAGTATACGTTATCATACATGAACTATACTGCAGTATATATTATATAGCATACGTTATCATACATGAACTATACTACAGTATATATTATATAGCATACGTTATCATACATGAACTATACTACAGTATATATTATATAGTATACGTTATCATACATGAACTATACTACAGTATAACATACGTTATCATACATGAACTATACTACAGTATATATTATATAGCATACGTTATCATACATGAACTATACTACAGTATATGTTATATAGCATACGTTATCATACATGAACTATACTACAGTATATGTCATATAGCATACGTTATCATACATGAACTATACTACAGTATATATTATATAGCATACGTTATCATATATGAACTATACTACAGTATAACATACGTTATCATACATGAACTATACTACAGTATATATTATATAGCATACGTTATCATACATGAACTATACTACAGTATATGTTATATAGCATACGTTATCATACATGAACTATACTACAGTATATATTATATAGTATACGTTATCATACATGAACTATACTACAGTATATATTATATAGCATACGTTATCATACATGAACTATACTACAGTATATGTTATATAGCATACGTTATCATACATGAACTATACTACAGTATATATTATATAGTATACGTTATCATACATGAACTATACTACAGTATAGCATACGTTATCATACATGAACTATACTACTGTATATATTATATAGCATACGTTATCATACATGAACTATACTACAGTATATATTATATAGCATACGTTATCATACATGAACTATACTACAGTAGATATTATATAGTATACGTTTTCATACATGAACTATACTGCAGTATATATTATATAGCATACGTTATCATACATGAACTATACTACAGTATATATTATATAGCATACGTTATCATACATGAACTATACTACAGTATATATTATATAGTATACGTTATCATACATTAACTATACTACAGTATAGCATACGTTATCATACATGAACTATACTACAGTATATATTATATAGCATACGTTATCATACATGAACTATACTACAGTATATATTATATAGCATACGTTATCATACATGAACTATACTACAGTAGATATTATATAGTATACGTTATCATACATGAACTATACTGCAGTATATATTATATAGCATACGTTATCATACATGAACTATACTACAGTATATGTTATATAACATACGTTATAATACATGAACTATACTACAGTATATGTTATATAGCATACGTTATCATACATGAACTATACTACAGTATATAGTATATAGCATACGTTATCATACATGAACTATACTACAGTATATATTATATAGCATACGTTATCATACATGAACTATACTACAGTATATATTATATAGCATACGTTATCATACATGAACTATACTACAGTATATATTATATAGCATACGTTATCATACATGAACTATACTACAGTATATATTATATAGTATACGTTATTATACATGAACTATACTACAGTATATATTATATAGTATACGTTATCATACATGAACTAAACTACAGTATATATTATATAGCATACGTTATCATACATGAACTATACTACAGTATATATTATATAGTATACGTTATCATACATGAACTATACTACAGTATAACATACGTTATCATACATGAACTATACTACAGTATATATTATATAGCATACGTTATCATACATGAACTATACTACAGTATATGTTATATAGCATACGTTATCATACATGAACTAACAGTATATGTTATATAGCATACGTTATCATACATGAACTATACTACAGTATATATTATATAGCATACGTTATCATATATGAACTATACTACAGTATAACATACGTTATCATACATGAACTATACTACAGTATATATTATATAGCATACGTTATCATACATGAACTATACTACAGTATATGTTATATAGCATACGTTATCATACATGAACTATACTACAGTATATATTATATAGTATACGTTATCATACATGAACTATACTACAGTATATATTATATAGCATACGTTATCATACATGAACTATACTACAGTATATGTTATATAGCATACGTTATCATACATGAACTATACTACAGTATATATTATATAGTATACGTTATCATACATGAACTATACTACAGTATAGCATACGTTATCATACATGAACTATACTACAGTATATATTATATAGCATACGTTATCATACATGAACTATACTACAGTAGATATTATATAGTATACGTTTTCATACATGAACTATACTGCAGTATATATTATATAGCATACGTTATCATACATGAACTATACTACAGTATATATTATATAGCATACGTTATCATACATGAACTATACTACAGTATATATTATATAGTATACGTTATCATACATTAACTATACTACAGTATAGCATACGTTATCATACATGAACTATACTACAGTATATATTATATAGCATACGTTATCATACATGAACTATACTACAGTATATATTATATAGCATACGTTATCATACATGAACTATACTACAGTAGATATTATATAGTATACGTTATCATACATGAACTATACTGCAGTATATATTATATAGCATACGTTATCATACATGAACTATACTACAGTATATGTTATATAACATACGTTATAATACATGAACTATACTACAGTATATGTTATATAGCATACGTTATCATACATGAACTATACTACAGTATATAGTATATAGCATACGTTATCATACATGAACTATACTACAGTATATATTATATAGCATACGTTATCATACATGAACTATACTACAGTATATATTATATAGCATACGTTATCATACATGAACTATACTACAGTATATATTATATAGCATACGTTATCATACATGAACTATACTACAGTATATATTATATAGTATACGTTATCATACATGAACTATACTACAGTATATATTATAAAGTATACGTTATCATACATGAACTAAACTACAGTATATATTATATAGCATACGTTATCATACATGAACTATAATACAGTTTATATTATATAGTATACGTTATCATACATCTATACTACAGTATATATTATATAGCATAAGTTACCATACATGAGCTATAATACAGTATATATTATATAGCATACGTTATCATACATGAACTATACTACAGTATATATTATATAGTATACGTTATCATACATGAACTATACTACAGTATATATAATATAGCATACGTTATCATACATGAGCTATAATACAGTATATATTATATAGCATACGTTATCATACATGAACTATACTACAGTATATATTATATAGCATACGTTATCATCGTGAACTATACTACATTATATATTATATAGCATACGTTATCATACATGAACTATACTACAGTATATATTATATAGCATACGTTATCATACATGAACTATACTACAGTATATATTATATAGCATACGTTATCATACATGAACTATACTGCAGTATATATTATATAGCATACGTTATCATACATGAATTATACTACAGTATATATTATATAGCATACGTTATCATACATGAACTATACTACAGTATATATTATATAGCATACGTTATCATACATTAACTATACTACAGTATATATTATATAGTATACGTTATCATACATCTATACAACAGTATATATTATATAGCATACGTTATCATACATGAGCTATAATACAGTATTTATTATATAGCATACGTTATAATACATGAACTATACTACAGTATATGTTATATAGCATACGTTATCATACATGAACTATACTACAGTATATATTATATAGCATACGTTATCATACATGAACTATACTACAGTATATATTATATAGCATACGTTATCATACATGAACTATACTACAGTATATATTATATAGCATACGTTATCATACATGAACTATACTACAGTATATATTATATAGCATACGTTATCATACATGAACTATACTACAGTATATATTATATAGCATACGTTATCATACATGAACTATACTACAGTATATATTATATAGCATACGTTATAATACATGAACTATACTACAGTATATATTATATAGTATACGTTATACATGAACTATACTACAGTATATATTGTATAGCATACGTTATCATACATGAACTATACTACAGTATATATTATATAGCATACGTTATAATACATGAACTATACTACAGTATATATTATATAGCATACGTTATACATGAACTATACTACAGTATATATTGTATAGCATACGTTATCATACATGAACTATACTACAGTATATATTATATAGCATACGTTATCATACATGAATTATACTACAGTATATATTATATAGCATACGTTATCATACATGAATTATACTACAGTATATATTATATAACATACGTTATCATACATGAACTATACTACAGTATAACATATGTTATCATACATGAACTATACTACAGTATATATTATATAACATACGTTATCATACATGAACTATACTACAGTACAGCATACCTTATCCATGAACTATACTACAGTATATATTATATAGCATACGTTATCATACATGAGCTATAATACAGTATATATTATATAGCATACGTTATCATACATGAACTATACTACAGTATATATTATATAGCATACGTTATCATACATGAACTATACTACAGTATATATTGTATAGCATACGTTATCATACATGAATTATACTACATTATATAGTATATTGTATAGCATACGTTATCATACATGAACTATACTACAGTATAACATACGTTATAATACATGAACTATACTACAGTTTATATTATATAGCATACGTTATCATACATTAACTATACTACAGTACAGCATACCTTATCCATGAACTATACTACAGTATATATTATATAGCATACGTTATCATCACTGGCACTTGAGCCGCAGAAATATGAAGAAAAACTATTATCTATATAGCACATGGTGTAAATGCTTGTTGACACCAAGTTGACCAACCTCGTTTCGAAGGCTGTATCTTTGTCAATTGATTCAAATCCTTTACACCGTTCGTTAGGTCTGATTCCCATTTATCACATTAAATCACAGTTCGTACGAAAACGCACTCTGTGAGGAGAAATTTAAGTAAAATCGCCAATTGCTACCATTTCAATATATCAAGCTTATGTTTACTTCCGGTGTACTCAAATAAGTGGATTGGACGATTTTCGGTTTCTGATTACGTATCACTTCGTGGTGGTGGTAGTGGTGGTGGTGGTGGAGGTGGTGGTGATGATGATGATGATGATGATGATGATGATGATGAATTGATGATGACTAAAACAAACTAACTGAATCATTGTTTCCACTTGCAGATCAGACACACCAATTACCAACCAATCAGCGGGCAGGGAAAAAGTTCCAGAGTAAATTCGGGGCTATTACACAGAATCTCTTCAGTTTTGATTAGTTGGCAAGGTGAACAAACAAAACATATTGCTAAAAAAAAAAAATCTACTTTTGAAGAGCACTTATAAAGATTAAATCATACATTCATAAATCCTGTATTCATAATTTGTTGCAAAATGAAGAAAAAAAAGAAGTATATTTTACATTTTCATCATGTTTCTACATGCAAGCAGGTGGGATCAAACAGCTTTTTAAAAACATACTCAATGTATGGTTCGTGTATGTTTTTCTTTGATAAAACTAAGCCTTAGGTCTTTCAAAACAAGTAAGAAACTATATAGCAACTCTGTACAGAACTTAGAGCTATAATGTACGTCTATGGAAAATGAATTGGTGTAGTCTGACCTAAACTAATATATTGTTTCAGGTTGTCCTATTTACGGCAGTTTAGGTGTATCGTTATACATATTTACTGCAGTTAGTGCAAGTACAGACTATCTCTCCAGGTATAGCCACATATTATTAACTGTAATACGTATTTTATTTAAGTACATGCAGTTTACGTTTCTGGTTCAGAGCATTTTATGCAACTGATAAATGTTTACATTATAAAATACACTATATTTAAATTGTATATGTAATAGATACAGTCTGGTCTCAGCGAGTTAGTTTATTTAAACACCGAGATGGGCTATCGTTGGTTATTATATATTTTTACTTTCACCCACTAATTTCTCAACATCTCTCCCACGCCTACTGATAAACGTTGTGGGTGAGTATCCAAATAGGAATACATTAGTAGACTTACATTCATCATACTTTGCTCCATGGCCGGGGTATCAAAGACGAGCGTTTAAAAAAGTCTTGCCTCTCACAGCTGCGGGTTCGTATCCCACTGGGAGCTCCACTTGTCAAGTGAGAAAGTGTTGATTCTTACAGATAACGGGAGGTATACAGTGCTGGTTCTACCCGTGACAAATGGTATGATCTGCGTCTAACAAAACAAATCGACCGTCATATGTGGTATAACATGTGTTAAAATGACGTAAAACACCATTCATTCAAACAAACAAACACACCAGAATACTATATTTCACTCAATTGGAATCCCAGTTCCTGTAACCGGATACAAGTAAATATAATAATATAAAAGAGTGCCTCAACCAGGACTTGAACTCAGGGCATATAGCGCACCTACCTCTACACGGGTTCATACATGCACACGCACGCACGCACGCACGCACGCACACGTAGGAGTATGAGTAGCAGTAGTAGTAGTCGTACTGCTGTTACACGTACGTACGTGTCAGTCATCACGTGTAGTTGGTTTGTTCTGGCGCGCAGCTGCGTATGAAAATGTTGGCAAGAAAAAAATGCATTTTAAAGAATTTCAAAGCACTTTTATGATTTGTTAGTATTGCAATCAACGTTGGGTATGAAGAATAGAAACGCGCCTGTTGGCTGAATAGAGATTTAAGTAATAACAGCACATTTTACGCTATATATGATGGTCGATATTTTCATGGTGGAGGCAGACTGACCACTTTTCCCTGGGTTTAAAGAAACTATCCCGCCAAATTATGGCAAAATTACATTACAAAACCGTTTATCAAAACTCTATCCATGTGTTCAGGTCATATAATAATGTATATGTGCCGATTAAAAGTATGGAATTTTCTTCACAGATTCTTAAAATACCCGTGATTGAATAAGATTACAATGAATTATGAGTTTGTAACCCATGTTTATGTTGTAAAATGTGGCTGTTGTTGGCGGGATAGCTACTTTAACCAGTACTGTATACCTCCCGTCATCCGTAAGTCATCACTTGTTGGCTTCATTTACGTACGTAATATTATCATGTGCGTACGTGTCAGTATACAAGTAAATATGTGATCATCAACACCATCATCATCATCACCATCATCACATCATCTCATTGACTCTTGAAAACATCATCTCATCGTCGGCATCACCATCATCATCACAATCTTCAATAGTGAATAGCCTACATGAACACAGCACACAATACAGCAGTTCCAATAGGTCAGTCAAATCCAATTAATACTTGTTAGAAGCCAGCTGACCAATGGTCATATGCGTCGTATGAGAGACTTATAAAAAAAATGCAGCAATATTTGTGGGAACTTATGGCTAGGTCAGTCTCACTGACCCAACAAACATGGATTTTTCATACAGAACATAATTATAGTAACTTTGCCTGTATATAAGTTCAAAATTAGATGCGTAGTTTTGCTCAAATTTGAAATAATTGTTGAAATTGGATAGCTTAATACACATATGATTTTCATTTATTTATTTATTCTTTGATTTTTTAATTTTACCAACTAATAAAGAATTGCATATACAAATAAAGAGGGTGGAGCTAAGAATTGAATTGAATTCAATTGGGGTTTTAAGGCGCACCAACACATGAAAGGTTATATGGCGCCTAAAGCCCGGTACACACGGTAAGTATCTCATAGGACAAATCTTATAAGACAAATCTGATACAATCTATTTTATGAGATTGCCTGTATACACGGTGAGATTAATTGTATGGCATTTTCTGGTGACCTTCAAATAAGTGCATACTGGATCTTTCCAGAATGTAAACGAATGAAAGCGCCTTGTCATACATCTTTCTTGTCGTAGTCTTTGTGCGTGACTGTCCACAAAACTTCCTCTTCCTCATAATATCCCAGCAATTCATCAATGTTATCATTCGTCGAGTTTCCATGTTGCTATGTATGAACTAAAATACCCGCGTGTACAAATCTACAATGCATGTAGACCCTATGCTGCGAAGTTTATGTCAAATCTGAAACACAGTACACCTTGGCCGCAGTGTCACCATGTGTGGTTGAATGACGGCGCTTTTGATCTTGTCTTATGGAAATAGAGCATGTTCTATTTCTGGAAGACATCTTTCAGGTCATAAATTGCGTCTTAAGCCCCTGTACACACGATGCAATTTGTCTCACAAGACATATCTTATAAGATAAATCTTACCGTGTGTACCGGGCTTAACAGGAATGAACATGCCAGGCTCGTCCTCCATGTACATGGAGAACGGGCCTAGAACCGTACTAGTTTTTCTGCCACTGCTCTAGTGATATGAGCGAGATGGCACCTAAAGCAATGCAGGGGTCATGATGAAGACCTTTAATGAGCATGAACAAAAAATTATAAAATGAACATGAATTTGCGGGGTAGGGGTGGGGGTCTACCCCTCTGCCTTCCCCTCCAACAGGATCTGCAGTGGCCCTACTCTTTGCCCGGTTGGAGCTAAGAGCAAACGTCTGAACTATGTATTATCTTGAGTCACAAACGTAGCAACATCAGCAGGAAAGACTCGTCATGATATTTATCCTCATGTACCATTTTGAATACGGATAGCTTTATCAAGTCTTCGTCATTATCTTCATCATCACATTCCTTAAACCCCACATGGTGTCACTTGATACTTAGCTCCATACTGATATGTCTACATTGTACTAATCTGCTTGCAACATCAATATCATCCATTACCATTTTCCACATTTACTACATTTGTTCTGGGATAACTGACATAGATTATTATTAACATTCATAATTAACATATTAATTTCAACAATACAGAACTTTATAGAAAATGTCTATCATTTACAGGGTCAGTTATTTAAATTGGAACCGTTTTAACTGACAGAAATACAAAATACTACATCTATATAATAAATATGTTTCAGAATGCTTGTGTAAAAATGACGGGAGGTATACAGTACTGGTTAAAGTAGCTATCCCGCCAACAACAGCCACATTTTACAACATAAACACGAGTTACTAACTCATAATTCATTGTAAGCATATTCAATCACGGGTATTTTAAGAATCTGTGAAGAAAATTCCATACTTTTAATCGGCACATATACATTATTACATATATTCCTCATACCCAACGTTGTTTGCAATACTAACAAATCATACAAGTACATTGAAATTCTTTGAAATGCATTTTTTCCTTGCCAAAATGTTCATACGCAGCTGCGTATTTATGGAGAAAATCTTGAAGAAAAGAATGCAAAAGAAATGAAGTATTATACCTTTCATCGTGTTCATATGTTGAGAGCCGCAAAGAAGATGTGTAATGATTTGTATTTTTTTTACACTCTTTAAATCACAGGTACCGGTTTAAAAAAAAAAAAATAAAAAAAAAAAGGTATATTCTATTAAATACTGCAGTATTTAATAGAATATAACTTTTTTTTTTTTTTTTTTAAACCGGTACCTGTGCTTTAAATAAAGTCATTATTATTATTATTATTATTGTATGGTTACATTACTATACCAATGTACATTTTATAAGTACTGCAGTATGTTTTATATTTCAAACACTCAAACTTAGTATAGCATTTGTTCAGCAGTGATATTATATTAAGATGGCAAGTTTTTAACATCTCATACACTCAAACTTATCGTCTCATGATAACGGTTTTGTCCACACCTCTCACACCTCTATACTCACATTTAACTCATAGTAACTTTTTTTACATCTAACAAGTTGATTTCCCAATACTGACCACTAACAGTTTACATCAGTCAAACTGACCAGGCAGGTTCACAGATATAAATCACCATAGGAACCGTTAGTCAAATGATCTTATCTCAATCATTATGTAAGTGCTTCATGTATTTCCCCAGTCTATAAAGTCAGCCATGGAGAGAAACAGAGCTTGAAATAAAATATTTTCTATGCAGAGCATTATTTTATTTTTAATTTGTCTAATTGTACTATTTATAGTCTAATTTATACACTGATACCGGTCCAGTCTAGCCCTTTTCCTGTCCGGGAGTGGCTGTATTATAACTAAATTACTTGTTGGCGAGCCGTTTTCTCAAAAGTACTTACGTTCGTGATAAAACATATGTTGTGGTAGATGTACGCTTCCGTAACACATACAAAAAACAAAATACTAACCTCTTATCTTCATATCAGCAGACAACTCTATTAACAACTGACCCTGGATAACCTGCCCAGGTGAATACACCAACTGGGGATTGACCAGGCCAATATCCATTTTCGTTAGCTTTGTCATGATGTCTAAAACATGTAAAATTAACAAAAATCCGTTACACTGTTTACTCTTAAATGCTCAGCCGCCGCGACCTAATTTTAGTATTGATTGACTAGTAAAAGCATGTTCATAAACACTAGGTCGTCTATGTCGGTTAATATCGAAGGTTTGTGTGCAGTCATAATATCAATATTTAGGATCATTTTAAATGATTCTATGACATCGCTTCAGCAACCGTTTGAACATGCAATGTTGGTCAAGTCCACATCTCTTTAATCCACACTTTTCGTTAAAAAATAATTCGTATTTCAGATGGCGTAGACATGACGATGCTAACTGCTGATTATTACTCATCGTGGGAGTAAAAGTACGGAACGTCGTGTCTGCCAGCGTTATCAAAGTTCACTATATTGGGTGATTTCTTTATTATATTCTGTGGATCATTACATATACTTACATAAATGATGTGGAAACTATTTTATTGTTTCGCCTGTGTAGAATGGCAGACATTCAGGACTCACAACACAACTATCTCCCTTGAATACTCGTGCTCTACAGGCGAAGAATGTCGATAAAACAATAGTTCCTCTTTTCTACGTTTTACAGGACTTTCCATTGCATACATTGATTTATCCTTACCAGGTTCTAAATCTACAGCATTTTAGGAAGAGGTCACATACTATTTCATGTTGATATAAGTTTTGTAGCTAATTCTGGCTCGTTTTACACATCATGTGTCTACTCATCACAGTGTCTAATCAATCACCACGGGGTTGTATCTATTTGTGTCATATTATTACACTAACTTTTGATAGGTGTCACGCAAACATAAAATTAAAAACATTTCAACCTGGTAAATAGTCGTTAATTGTGTCTTAAATTGCATATAATGCATCAATGAAAAATGTAAGCAAGAATACATGTTGTAAATTGTGTTTATCTCTATGCCAAGAACAAACACGTTACAATGGGACTCAATGGAGAATTAATCGTGGTGTGAGACGTTCAGGGATCACTTTGTGCGTCGTCGTCGTCCGCCGTTCGTTCGTCACAGTTTAACCTGCAACTTGAAACGTATTTGATCAATGTTTATAAAAACGTCACATACATCGTCATCTTACCTCAAGGAATATCGTTACACATGCCCAATAACTCTGACTTTCATTTGGCAGAGTTATGCTCATTTTTCATAAACTTTAACCTGCAACCGAACCAAACTCATAACTAGCCATTTAACCTATGTTCATGAAACTTCACGCACACATCTTACCCCAAGAAATGTCGTTAAACATGTCCCATGCCCCTTTTCATAAAACCGTAACCTGCAACCTAACCTAGCTCATAACTTGGTATAATATTGACCTATGGTCAAGAAGCATGATACCGTTCCTCCGTATCAATTAGCCAATTCAGAGTTATGCCGCTTTTTATAAACTTTAACAATTAAAAAAAACTCCATAATTCATGAAGGATTGTATATACGTCCTGTATTCAAACTTTGTAGTTAGATTGTCCTTGCTGAAATAAGCACATGACATGCGACACAAGTGTTCCGTGGAACACCCTTCTAGTATTAATGATGTGTTTACAACGATGATGTCATTTGTTCTTTATGCAAAGTCAAGTTCTATCCCGGCGTCACGGGTTTTCGACGGCCTGATAATGTTTGATGTGTCAATACTCATCAGGTTCAACATTAACAACAAGGAAAACGTTTAGAGTAAAAACAGGTTTAATAGTTTATGCTTTCAAGGTGGATGTGAATCCATTTAATACATTTTAAAAGAAACAACGATTCTGATTATTTAAATGAAACACAGTATGGCCGTTGTTGTTAATGTTAGACCCATGCTTAGAACTATTTTCATCATGTATGGGTCTGACAACCGCGGGGTCTTGGTATCTAAGTTTTCGGTAAGGAAATAAGTATGAGGGGTGGGTAAGGGACGGGGCAAGACCCGGATTACTCAATGGTGTCCAAATGAATAACATTCTTGGGGATAGGACAAACAGGGGTGTGTGTGTGTGGAGGGGGAATATGGATTGGGTCCAAGAGCAGGATATCCTGGGAAACAGACAGAGGCCTGAATGTAAAGGAATGGTGTTCTGGTAAGTAACTGACTACTTGCTTGGGGAGAGGGGTGGGGAGATTGGGGTGGGGTGGATATGGATTTGGTCCAAGAGCAAGATATCCTGGGAAACAGACAGAGGCCTAAATGTAAAGGAATGGTGTTCTGGCAAGTAACTCACTACTTGCTTGTGTTAATAATTATTACAATGCTGTTATACCGATTAATAGAATGAGTTTATAATTACTGAGTGCTGGTATACTGAGTACTCGAATGTGTTAATAATTACATCAATTTGGTATACCGAGTACTTGAATGTGTTAATAATTACAGAGTGTTGGTATACTGAGTACTTGAATGAGCTAATAATTACAGTGTTGGTATATCGAGTACTTGAATGAGTTAATAATTACAGAGTGTTGGTATACTGAGTACTTGAATGAGCTAATAATTACAGAGTGTTGGTATACCGAGCACTTCAATGAGTTAATAATTACAGAGTGTTGGTATACTGAGTACTTGAATGAGCTAATAATTACAGAGTGTTGGTATACCGAGCACTTGAATGAGTTAATAATTACAGAGTGTTGGTATACTGAGTACTTGAATGAGCTAATGATTACAGAGTGTTGGTATACCGAACACTTGATTGAGTTAATAATTACAGAGTGTTGGTATACTGAGTACTTGAATGAGCTAATAATTACAGAGTGTTGGTATACGGAGTACTTGAATGGGTTAATAATAACATAGTGTTGCTATACTGAGTACTTGAATGGGTTAATAATAACAGAGTGTTGGTATACTGAGTATTTGAATGGGTTAATAATAACATAGTGTTGGTATACTGAGTACTTGAATGAGTTAATAATTACAGAGTGTTGGTATACCGAGTACTTAAATGAGTTAATAATTACAGAGTGTTGGTATACTGAGTACTTGAATGGGTTAATAATAACATAGTGTTGGTATACTGAGTACTTGAATGAGTTAATAATTACAGAGTGTTGGTATACCGAGTACTTAAATGAGTTAATAATTACAGAGTGTTGGTATACCGAGTACTTGAATGAGTTAATAATTACAGAGTGTTGGTATACTAAGTACTTGAACGTGTTAATAATTACATAGTGTTGGTATACTGAGTACTTGAATGTGTTAATAATTACAGAGTGTTGGTATACCGAGTACTTGAATGTGTTAATAATTGCAGAGTGCTGGTATACCGAGTACTTGAATGAGTTAATAAATTACACAGTGTTGGTATATTGAGTACTTGAATGTGTAAATAATTGCAGAGTGATGATATACCGAGTACATGAATGAGTTAATAATTACAGAGTGTTGGTATACTGAGTACTTCAATGAGTTAATAATTACAGTGTTGGTATACTGAGTACTTGAATGTGTCAATAATTACACTGTTGGTGTACTGAGTACTTGAATGAGTCAATAATTACAGGTTGCTGGTATACCGAGTACTAATAATTACAGAGTCTTGGTGTACTGAGTACTGGAATGAGTCAATAATTACAGAGTCTTGGTATACTGAGTACTTGAATGTGTTAAGAATTACAGTGTTTGGTATACTGAGTACTTGAATGTATTAATAATTACAGTGTTGGTATAATGAGTACTTGAATGTATTAATAATTAGTGTTGGTATACCCAGTACTTGAATGTGTTCATAATTACAGTTTTGGTATACTGGTTACTTGAATGAGTCAATAATTACATTTTTGGTATACCGAGTACTTGAATGTGTTAATAATTACAGAGTGTTGGTATATTGAGTACTTGAATGTGTTAATAATTACAGAGTGTTAGTGTATTGAATACTTGAAAGTGTTAATAATTAAAGAGTGTTTCTATAATGAGTACTTGAATGAGTCAATAATTACAGAGTTTTGAAATACCGAGTACTTGAATGAGTTAATAATTACAGTGTGTTGGTATATCGAGTATTTGAATGGGTTAATAATTACAGGATGTTGGTATACTGACTACTTGCATGTGTTAATAATTACAGAGTGTTAGTGTACTGAATACTTGAATGTGTTAATAATTACAGAGTGTTTCTATACTGAGTACTTGAATGAGTCAATAAGTACAGAGTGTTGGTATACTGAGTATTTGAATGTGTTAATAATTGCAGTGTTTTAGTATACTGAGTACTTGAATGTGTGAATAATTACAGTGTTGGTATACTGATTACTTAAATGAGTCAATAATTACAGAGTGTTGGCATACTGAGTATTTGAATGTGTTAATAATTACTGTGTGTTGGTATACTGAGTACTTGAATGTGTCAATAATTACAACAGAGTGTTGGTATACTGAGTACTTGAATGAGTCAACAATTACAGAGTGTTGGTATACTGAGTACTTGAATAATTACAGAGTGTTGGTATACTGAGTACTTGAATGAGTCAATAATTACGGAGTGTTGGTATACCGAGTATTTGAATGTGTTAATAATTACAGTATTGGTATACTGAGTACTTGAATGAGTTAATAATTACAGTGTGTTGGTATACTGAGCACTTGATTGTGTTGATAATACAGTGTTGGTATACTTAGTTCTTGAATGAGTCAATAATTACAGAATGTTGGTAAACTGAGTACTTGAATGAGTCAATAATTACAGAGTGTTTGCATACTGCGTATTTGAATGTGTTAATAATTACAATATTGGTATACTGAGTTCTTGAATGAGTCAATAATTACAGAATGCTGGTAAACTGAGTACCTGAATGAGTTAATAATTACAGAGTGTTGGTATACTGAGTATTTTAATGAGTTAATAATTACGGTGTGTTGGTATACTGAGTACTTGAATGTGTCAATAATTACAACAGTGTTGGTATACTGAGTACTTGAATGAGTCAATAATTGCAGAGTGTTGGTATACGGAGCACTTGAATAATTACAGAGTGTTGGTATACTGAGTACTTGAATGAGTCAATAATTACAGAGTGTTGGTATACCGAGTACTTGAATGTGTTAATAATTACATAGTTTTGGTATGCTGAGTACTTCAATGTGTTAATAATTACAGTGTGCCAGTATACTGAGTACTTGAATGTGTAAATAATTCCAGTGTTGGTATACTGAGTACTTGAATGTTCTAATAATTACATAGTGTTGATATACAGAGTATTTGAATGTGTTAATCATTACAGTGATGGTATACAGAGTACTTGAATGTGTTAATAATTAAAGAGTGTTGGTATACTGAGTATTTGAATGTGTTAATAATGACAGGGTGTTGTTGAGTAGTTGAATGGGTTAATGACAGGGTGTTGGTATACTGAGTAATTGAATTGGTTAATAATTACAGTGTTGGTATACTGAGTACTTGAATGTGTTAATAATTACATAGTTTTGGTATACAGAGTATTTGAATGTGTTAATAATCACAGTGTTGGTATACCGAGTACTTGAATGTGTTAATAATTACAGTGTGTTGGTATACTGAGTACTTGAATGTGTTATTAATTACAGTGTTGGTATACAGAGTACTTGAATGTGTTAATAATTACAGTGTTGTCTATACAGAGTACTTGAATGTGTTAATAATTACAGTGTATTGGAATACTGAGTACTTGAATGTGTTAATAATTCCAGTGTTGGTACACTGAGTACTTGAATGTTTTAATAATTACATAGTGTTGGTATACAGAGTATTTGAATGTGTTAATAATTACAGTGTTGGTATACAGAGTACTTGAATGTGTTAATAATTACAGTGTGTTGGAATACTGAGTACTTGAATGTGTTAATAATTCCAGTGTTGGTACACTGAGTACTTGAATGTGTTAATAATTACATAGTGTTGGTATACTGAGTACTTGAATGAGTCAATAATTACAGAGTGTTGGTATACGGAGCACTTGAATAATTACAGAGTGTTGGTATACTGAGTACTTGAATGAATCAATAATTACAGAGTGTTGGTATACCGAGTATTTGAATGTGTTAATAATTACAGTATTGGTATACTGAGTAGTTGAATGAGTTAATAATTACAGAGTGTTGGTATACTGAGTACTTGAATGTGTTAATAATTACAGTGTTGGTATACTGAGTACTTGAATGAGTCAATAATTACAGAATGTTGGTATACTGAGTACTTGAATGAGTCAATAATTACAGAGTGTTTGTATACTGCGTATTTGAATGTGTTAATAATTACAATATTGGTATACTGAGTACCTGAATGAGTTAATAATTACAGAGTGTTGGTATACTGAGTATTTTAATGAGTCAATAAGTACAGTGTTGGTATACTGAGTACTTGAATTTGTTAATAATTACAGCAATGGTATACAGAGTACTTAAATGAGTTAATAATTACAGTGTTGATATACTGAGAACTTGAATGTGTTAATAATGACAGAGTGTTGGTATACCGAGTACTTGAATGAGTTAATATTTACAATATGTTGGTATACCGAGTACTTGAATGAGTTAATAATTACAGTGTTGGTATACTGAGTACTTGAATGAGTTAATAATTACAGTATAATGGTATACTGAGTACTTGAATGAGTTAATAATTACAGAGTGTTGTATACTGAGTACTAGAATGAGTTAATAATTACAGAGTGTTGGTATACTGAGTACTTGAATGTGTTAATAATTTCATAGTTTTGGTATACGAAGTACTTGAATGTGTTAATAATTACAGTTTGGTATACTGAGTACTTGAATGAGTTAATAAATACAGTGTTAGTATACTGAGTACTTGATTCAGTTAATACAAATTACAGTGTTGGTATACAGAGTACTTGAATGAGTCAATAATTACATAGTGTTGGTATACAAGAGCATCAAGAATTGCAGGGCAATCCATAGTCCCCCACAGGCCCAGACAAACATTTTCCAGACATTTTCTATGATGGAGGTCAAAGATCAAGGTCAAGGTCACAATGACCTTATTTTGGTACGCGACACACCGCTATCCCAAGATGTATTCACATACCAAGTTTGGTATCTCTATGTCTTATAGTATTGAACATACAGTCTGAACAAGCATTTGCTGTGACAGAGGTCACAGGTTAAGGTCACAATGACCTTATCTTGGTACACAACACACCGTTATCCCAAAATGTATTCAAATACCAAGTTTGGGATCTCTAAGTGTTATAGTATTGAAAATACGGTCCGGACAAGCATTTTCTATGACAGGGATCACAGGCCAAAGTCACAGTGACCTTATTTTGGTACACGACACACCAATATCCCAAGGTGTATCCACATACCAAGTTTGTTATCTCAAAGTCTTATAGTATTGAAAATATGGCCCGGACAAGCATTTTAGGAACATTTTTATGAGAGGTCACAGGTCAAGGTGACCTTATTTCGGCATGCGACACACCGTTATCCCAAGATGTATTCAAATATCAATAATAACATAGTGTTGCTATACTGAGTACTTGAATGGGTTAATAATAACAGAGTGTTGGTATACCGAGCTCTTGAATGTGGTAATAATTACAGTGTTTGTACCCTGAGTACTTGAATGTGGTAATAATTACAGTGTTGGTATACTGAGTACTTGAATGTGTTAATAATTACATAGTTTTGGTATGCTGAGTACTTGAATGTGTTAATAATTACAGTGTGCCAGTATACTGAGTACTTGAATGTGTTAATAATTCCAGTGTTGGTATACTGAGTACTTGAATGTTCTAATAATTACATAGTGTTGATATACAGAGTATTTGAATGTGTTAATCATTACAGTGTTGGTATACAGAGTACTTGAATGTGTTAATAATTAAAGAGTGTTGGTATACTGAGTATTTGAATGTGTTAATAATGACAGGGTGTTGTTGAGTAGTTGAATGGGTTATTGACAGGGTGTTGGTATACTGAGTATTTGAATTGGTTAATAATTACAGTGTTGGTATACTGAGTACTTGAATGTGTTAATAATTACATAGTTATGGTATACAGAGTATTTGATTGTGTTAATAATTACAGTGTTGGTATACCGAGTACTTGAATGTGTTAATAATTACAGTGTGTTGGTATACTGAGTACTTGAATGTGTTATTAATTACAGTGTTGGTATACAGAGTACTTGAATGTGTTAATAATGACAGTGTTTGGTATACAGAGTACTTGAATGTGTTAATAATTACAGTGTTGTCTATACAGAGTACTTGAATGTGTTAATAATTACAGTGTATTGGAATACTGAGTACTTGAATGTGTTAATAATTCCAGTGTTGGTACACTGAGTACTTGAATGTTTTAATAATTACATAGTGTTGGTATACAGAGTATTTGAATGTGTTAATAATTACAGTGTTGGTATACAGAGTACTTGAATGTGTTAATAATTACAGTGTGTTGGAATACTGAGTACTTGAATGTGTTAATAATTCCAGTGTTGGTACACTGAGTACTTGAATATGTTAATAATTACATAGTGTTGGTATACAGAGTATTTGAATGGGTTAATAATGACAGGGTGTTGTTATACTGAGTACTTGAATGAATTAATAATGACAGGGTGTTGGTATACTGAGTACTTGAATGTGTTAATAATTACAGAGTGTTGGTATACTGAGTACTTGAATGTGTTAATAATTACAGATTATTGGAATACTGAGTACTTGAATGTGTTAATAATTACAGAGTGTTGGAATACTGAGTACTTGAATGTGTTAATAATTACAGAGTGTTGGAATACTGAGTACATGAATGTGTTAATAATTACAGAGTGTTGGAATACTGAGTACTTGGATGTGTTAATAATGACAGGGTGTTGGTATGCTGAGTACTTGAATGGGTTAATAATGACAGGGTGTTGGTATGCTAAGTAGTACTTGAATGAGTTAATAATTACATAGTTTTGGTATGCTGAGTACTTGAATGTGTTAATAATTACAGTGTGCCAGTATACTGAGTACTTGAATGTGTTAATAATTCCAGTGTTGGTATACTGAGTACTTGAATGTTCTAATAATTACATAGTGTTGATATACAGAGTATTTGAATGTGTTAATCATTACAGTGTTGGTATACAGAGTACTTGAATGTGTTAATAATTAAAGAGTGTTGGTATACTGAGTATTTGAATGTGTTAATAATGACAGGGTGTTGTTGAGTAGTTGAATGGGTTAATGACAGGGTGTTGGTATACTGAGTAATTGAATTGGTTAATAATTACAGTGTTGGTATACTGAGTACTTGAATGTGTTAATAATTACATAGTTTTGGTATACAGAGTATTTGAATGTGTTAATAATTACAGTGTTGGTATACCGAGTACTTGAATGTGTTAATAATTACAGTGTGTTGGTATACTGAGTACTTGAATGTGTTATTAATTACAGTGTTGGTATACAGAGTACTTGAATGTGTTAATAATTACAGTGTTGTCTATACAGAGTACTTGAATGTGTTAATAATTACAGTGTATTGGAATACTGAGTACTTGAATGTGTTAATAATTACAGTGTTGGTACACTGAGTACTTGAATGTTTTAATAATTACATAGTGTTGGTATACAGAGTATTTGAATGTGTTAATAATTACAGTGTTGGTATACAGAGTACTTGAATGTGTTAATAATTACAGTGTGTTGGAATACTGAGTACATGAATGTGTTAATAATTACAGAGTGTTGGAATACTGAGTACTTGAATGTGTTAATAATGACAGTGTGTTGGTATGCTGAGTACTTGAATGGGTTAATAATGACAGGGTGTTGGTATGCTAAGTAGTACTTGAATGAGTTAATAATTACAGTGGTGGTATACCGAGTACTTGAATCAGTGTAATAATTATCAGTGTTGGTTTACGGATTACTTGAATGTGTAATAAGTATCACAGTGTTGGTATACCGAGTACTTGAATCAGTGTAATAAATATCAATGTTGGTTTATGGAGTACTTGAATGTGTTAATAATTACCACAGTGTTGGTATACCGAATACTTGAATCAGTGTAATAATTATCAGTGTTGGTTTATGGAGTACTTGAATGTGTAATAATTGTCACAGTGTTGGTATATCGAGTACTTGAATCAGTGTAATAATTATCAGTGTTGATTTATGGAGTACTTGAATGTGTAATAATAATCAAAGTGTTGGTATACCGAGTACTTGAATCAGTGTAATAATTATCAGTGTTGGTTTATGGAGTACTTGAATGTGTAATAATTATCACAGTGTTGGTATACCGAATACTTGAAGCAGTGTAATAATTATCAGTGTTGGTTTATGGAGTACTTGAATGTGTAATAATTATCACAGTGTTGGTATTCCGAATACTTGAATCAGTGTAATAATTATCACAGTGTTGGTTTATGGAGTACTTGAATGTGTAATAATTATCACAGTGTTGGTATTCCGAATACTTGAATCATTGTAATAATTATCAGTGTTGGTTTATGGAGTACTTGAATCAGTGTAATAATTATCACAGTGTGGTATACCGAGTACTTGAATCAGTGTAATAATTATCAGTGTTGGTTTACTGATTACTTGAATGTGTTAATAATTACGGATGGCGGGTGGTGTACAGTACTGGTTCTACCCAGAAAAAGTGGAAAACTTGTTTAAGCTTTTATTGATATTAACATTTTAAACAAATTTGGTAAAGATTAGATAAAAAACCTACTGGCAGGTTCTGACAGCTAGATCAGCATTCCTGTGAAGTTTCATGAAAATCTGTCAAGCAGTTTCACGGTAGTCGTTACAAGTTTTTATATATAACTCTATGTAAACAAAGATGGTCGCTGGCAACCACGTTTAATGTCGAATCAAAATAATTTTCAACAAGGACCAACGTCATGTCATGCTGATCATTTTAGAAAAAGTCCCATATCAATATCACTTATAGTTTTCAAGAAGTAGTCACAACAAACTTGTTTTTTAAGAATCTATTTTTAGCCATGGGGGCAATCTTGAATTTCCGGCCGACCTGAAATTTTGTTAGGATCATCTACACATCAAGAGCAACATTTCTAGTAAATAAATGATTTTTGACAATGATCAACATCATGTCATGCTGATCATTTTAGAAGAAGTCCCATATCAATATCACTTACAGTTTTCAAGAAGTAGTCGCTACAAGCTGTCATGCTGATCATTTTAGAAGAAGTCCCATATCAATATCACTTACAGTTTTCAAGAAGTAGTCGCTACAAGCTTGTCTTTTAACAAGAGAGCCAAGATGGCCCTATATCGATCACCTGAGTAATTGTCCATTATGGAACTTCTTCGAAATCTTATGACCATATACAATCTGTGCAAGTTTGGTTAAGATTGTCCAAGAAATATGGCCTCTGTTGTTTACCAACATTGATATAAAGACACTGACAAAGTTTGGTAAAGATCAAAGGCAAAATGAAGGTGCTAGAGTGTAACCTCTGGGGCATGGCCAACTGTGATCCCAGGGCTACATGTAATATATGAGAGCTGTGTGCCTTGTGGTTTCAGAGAAGAAGATTTTTTAAGTTTTTACCTATACAAGTCTATGTAAAACATGTGACCCCTGGGGCAGAGCCAAATGTGACCCCAGGGTCACCATTTTAATAAACTTGGTAAAGGACCATAAGCGCATAGTAAATGCAAAATATTAAACCTCTGGCTCTTGCAGTTTCAGAGAAGAAGTTTTTTTTAATTTTTCCCTATACAAGTCTATGTAAAACTGTGACCGCCGGGGCGGGGCCAAATATGACCCCAGGGTCACCATTTGAACAAACTTGGTAAAGGACCATAATCTTATAGTACATGCAAAATATTAAACCTCTGGCTCTTGTAGTTTCAGAGAAGATTTCTATTTTTTTTCCTATATAAGTCAATGTAAAACTGTGACCCCCGGGGCGTGGCCAAATTTGACACCAGGGTCACCATTTGAACAAACTTGGTAGAGGATCATAAGCTTATAGAAAACGCAAAATATTGAACATCTGGCTCAAGCAGTTTCAGAGAAGAAGATTTTTTTAATTTTTCCCTATATGTATAAGTCTATGTAAAACATGTGACCCCTGGGGCGGGGCCAAATGTAACCCTAGCATCGCCATTTGAACAAATTTGGTAGAGGACTATAAGCCTATAGCAAATGCAAAATATTGAACATCTGGCTCAAGCAGTTTCAGAGAAGAAGATTTTTTAAGTTTTTCCCTATACATGTCTATGTAAAACATGTGACCCCTGGGGCGGGGCCAAATGTAACCCCAGGGTCACCATTAGAACAAACTTGGTAAAGGACCATAATCTTATAGTAAATGCAAAATATTAGACCTCTGGCTCTTGTAGTTTCAGAGAAGACGATTTTTTAAGTTTTTCCCTATACAAGTCTATGTAAAACTGTGACCCTGGGGCGGGGCGAAATGTGACCCCAGGGTCACCATTTGAACAAACTTGGTAGAGGACTATAATCTTTTAGTAATTGCAAAATATTAAACCTCTGGCTCTTGTAGTTTCAGAGAAGATTTATTTATTTTCCTATAAACTAAAACTTTGACCCCCGGGACGGGGCCAAATTTGACACCAGGGTCACCATTTGAACAAACTTGGTAAAGGACCATAAGCTTATAGCAAATGCAAAATATTAAACCTCTGGCTCTTGCAGTTTCAGGGAAGAAGATTTTTTAAGTTTTTCTCTATACATGTCTATGTAAAACATGTGACCCTTGGGGCGGGGTCAAATGTGACCCGAGGGTTACCATTTGAACAAACTTGGTAAAGGACCATAAGCTTAAAGTAAATGCAAAATATCAAACCTCTGGCTCTTGTAGTTTCAGAGAAGAAGATTTTTTTTCCTCTATATATATTCTATGTATAACTGTGACCCCCAGGGTCACCATTGGAATAAACTTAGTAGAGGACCATAAGCAGATGCTACATGTAATACATGAGAGCTCTGTGCCTTGTGGATTCAGGGAAGAACATTTTTTAAAGTTTTTTCCTATATGTCTATATGAAAACATGCAAAATCTCAATATACCAACTTTGGATCCCCGGGGCACAGTCATTTTTGACCCCGGGGACTTCATTTGAATTGAATCGAATTGAATGTTGTTTAACGGCTCATCAACACAGTACAGGTTATTTAGAGCCGCCCCAGAGAGAGGGGAAGGATACATAGAAATCCGGGAACCTGCCCTACTCTTATTATCGAATAGATTCCTGTGGTTCTTTAACGTGCTCGGAGAATAGACCGATACACGGGACCGCCCGGTTTACGTCCCCATCCGACGGACGAGGCTAAGAAAAAGTGTATTGCCCAAGAACACACCGACGGAACTCAGTGGCACCACGGAGGATTGAACCCGGGCCTCCGACTTCATTTGAACAAACTTGATAGTCTAGGCGTTGAAATCTGTCCGGCGGTTCTGGAGAAGATTTTTTTAAAGTTTCGACCATATATGGTAATGGCGGCCATCTTGGATGTCGTGCTGACCTAATTTTAACAAATCTATAAAACATTCATCTAAGGATCATCCAGGTGAAGTTTGGTCAAAATTAGCCAAGCGGTTTCTGAGGAGAAGTTATTTGAAGAAAAGTTAACGACGGACGACGACGGACGAAGAGTGATCTCAATAGATCTAAAAACCTATTTTTAGCCTTGGCGGCCATCATGAAAATCCTTCAAGTAGTTTCAGACGAGTAGTGGCTACAAGTATTTACTATATAACTCTATGTAAACAAAGATGGCCACTGGCAGCCATGTTTAATGTCAAATAAAAATGATTTTTGACAAGGATCAACATCATGTCATGCTGATCATTTTAGAAGAAGTCCCATATCAATATCACTTATAGTTTTCAAGAAGTAGTCGCTACAAGCTTGTCTTTTAAAAACCTATTTTTAGCCTTAGTGGCCATCTTGAATTACCAGCCAACCTGAAATTTTGCTAGGACCAACTAGACACCAAAAGCAACATTCCTGTAAAATTCCATGAAAACCTGTCAAGTAGTTTCAGAGGAGTAGTCGCTACAAGTTTTTACTATATAACTGACTCCATGTCAACAAAGATGGCAGCTGGCAGCCATGTTTAATGTCAAATCAAAACGATTTTTGACAAGGACCAAAATCATGTCATGCTGATCATTTTAGAAAAAGTCCCATATCAATATCACTTATAGTTTTCAAGATGTAGTTGCTACAAACTCTTTTGAAAAATCTATTTTTAGCCATGGCGGCCATCTTGAATTTCCAGCCGACCTGAAATTTTGCTAGGATCAATGAGACATCAAGAGCAACATTCCTGTGAAGTTTCATGAAAATCCGTCAAATACTTTCAGAGGAGTAGTCGCTACAAGTTTTTACTATATAACTCTATGTAAACAAAGATGGCTGCTGGCAGCCATGTTTAATGTCAAATCAAAACGATTTTTGACAAGGACCAAAATCATGCCATGCTGATCATTTTAGAAAAAGTCCCATATCAATATCACTTATAGTTTTCAAGAAGTAGTCTCTACAAACTGTTTTTTTTTTAATCTATTTTTAGCTTTGGCAGCCATCTTGGATTTCACATCAACATGAATTTTTGCTAGGATCAACTAGAGTTCATGGTCAACATTTCAGTAAAGTTTCATGAAAATCCATCCAGTAGTTTCAGAGAAGTCGATACAAACAAAAGTTTACGGACAGACGGACGGACGGACAGACGGACGACGGACACTGCAACACGGCATAATCTCTGCTGATCTTTGATCAGTAGAGCTAAAAATGAAGTAGCTACAGATTTAACAAAGGAAAATACAATATAGCATTTTTTAATGAATATTACTAACAAGATCAAGCTGGTTTTCGAACTTGTCCAATATTTCATTGATATGCAGCGATTTGCACAACTAGACATCTTACCAATGCTTCCTGTCAAGTTTTGTCGAAATCCAACCAGGTGTTCAGGAGGAGAAGCGCCGACAAGAAATTTGAAGTTAAAATAAAAAATAAAAAATCAACGACCCGGAAAAAAACAACAATGTGCACAACTAGACATCATACCAATGCTTCCTGCTAAGTTTCGTCAAATTCAAAAAATTAAAAAATATATATATTGAAAAAAAATAAATATATATATATATATTAAAAAATAAAAGTTAAAGTGTTAACAACATGTAAAACTGCATTTGGCATTACTGGTCCGATCTTACCCATTATCGAACTCGTCCGAGATCCTATTGTCATGTACAAGCTGTGCAAGTCTGGTTAAGATTGCTCAAGAAATGTGGCCATGTAAACAAGATTAAAAACTGTGTTTTTTGCTAATTCAGGGGCCAGAACTCTGATGTTGCTGATCCGATCGAACTCTTCCAAGATCTTAAGGTCATATACAATCTGTGCAAGTTTGGTTAAGATTGCTCAAGTAATGTGGCCTCTTATCGTGTAAACATGCTAAAAGTTGACGATAGACGACAGAAGACGGACGACAGACAAAGAGTGGTCACATAGGCTCACCCTTGAGCAGGTGAGCTAAAAACTGTGTTGCTCCAAAATGTTTGTCACCACTGATAGTATTTACTTGTCGTTCTTACAACAATCCCACTTTGAATCCAATCCTCACTGGTGCAACTTGGTTACTTTGTATCTGTCACCTTTCTCTCAATACCACCAAATATAATGGATTTTTTTTCTCTTTTTTTGAACTGTCATCTTTGATTTTTACTTCAGCCGTGCTCCAGATCAGAACTGTCATCTTTGATTTTTACTTCAGCCGTGCTCCAGTTATATAGAGATTATTTAACTGCTTGGATTGATTACAGGGAAAACATTTGCACCCCCACCCCACTTAGGGCAATTGCCCCCCCCCCCCCCGCCCCCCTGCAGTAAAAAGAGCACTTGTGGACATTTGTTCCCCCCACCCCACTACCACCCCGCAAGTGAAATGTTATATAGGACATTTGTCCCCCAACTGAAATGAAAGCTGGGACATTTCCCCCCAGTCCAAATTAGATCTTGGACATTCGCACCCCACCCCACCCCTGCAAGTGAAAGCTGGGACATTTCCCCCCAGTCCAAATTAGATCTTGGACATGTGCACCCCACACCCTCCCCCAATTATGTTGTGTAACTTATACTCTATTTGTAATGTATTTGACTTAACCAAAAATCTGCTACAAATGTCCGTGGGTGGGTGTGGTGGTGGTAGGGGGTGTGGGGGGTAATCCTTCACGAGATGGTAGACGTGTGGTTCTTTTCATGAATGAGCATAATTATGTGAGAGAAAAAACAAAACATGCCTACCATTGAGTGTCCCTATAATCGAACCCAGCAGTTACAATAATCTATCACATTTTAAATCAGTTAATAATGTATGATGTTAACCCAAATTATTCTTTACTTTATTGAACGTTATCAACAGATAACGGCAACGTCAACATTATCGACGTCACAACTCAGTGTCACAGTTAGTTATTTTCGTGTTCGGAGTTAATATTTAGCTATTATGAATATTCTTTCATTGAGAAATTCCGATCGTTTAAAACTTATTTCTCATTCATGAGGAGTTCACATAATTATGCTGTACAAATATCTCCTTTTGTAAATATTAATAAACATATTTTTAATTATTATACCTCACTGTAAACACTCCATGTACAATCCCCATACCCTGTTGGGTTGGTATTTCGCGCTATCACCCTCAACGCATCATAACGGGTGATAGCGCAAAATATCATCCCACTAAAGACCCGTCTTATTAATGTGATTTCCCATAGGAGTATTTGTTCGGTATAAAAAAATATATATCACATCCTCTTGAGGGTGCCAGTGGACCTATCGCCTCAGTCGACATTACATTCTCGGGTTGATAATATCCACTGCACCCTCAATAGGATGCGATATTTACATAATACATAGAGGATATGAGTTGTTTTGGAGCAAATAACAAAGTTTATTTCATCGATAGGTGAGAAAACTTTATATACTGTATTTTCCAACTTTAATATTTTCACTTATGAGATAAATTTAAGTATTTTATTCATGACAATACAACGAATGTATTTGTTTATGCCTTATAATCAAGGTGTATGTTCACACAAAACGGAGATGTCGTCACTTATGGTAAAAATTACTATTTTTAAATCAGCACAACTATTAAAACAATTACCGATTCGATAAACTGTCACTCATTTTCTCAGTTATGTCCAATCTGGTGATATAACTTTCATACAACTTTTCTAGGAAAAAATGACTAATTTACATATCTACTGTAAATGACAATTCCTAAAATCCTTGACCAATTTTCAAAAAGTACAGCTTTTCTTCGACATTTTCCTAAGCAAATGATATAAACTGAAGTCATTTTCTCACAAAAGTTGTTTTTGACGTTGAAATTAGTATTTCGGGCAGTGAAAAAATAAAACTATATTTCACTCCTATGAAATACCACCACTTACTTCTGATACTGCTAAAAGCAACTATTGTTTGCTCAACTTAAAATAAAATTGTGTAGCACTTATTTTAATGGTTTCTTGCAGGGAATATGTGCCAGGAAATGTACAAAACTAAATTACTGTTAGTTTATAGCTCTTAAAGGATGGCCATTTACAGGATTTAGGTATAAATAAATTGTTTATAAGTAAATTTCCCTTTCTGGAAATTTGAATAAAATAAATTGCTTATAGAACCTCTAACTAGTGATGGGCAATTGGTTGAAATTTACAATCGACCATCGGTTGGATGTAACCGATCAATTATCGGTTATGATCAGTCAGTCAATATGACGTACAACAGGTGCATGTTAATGTGTTTCAGCCCTTAAACTTAAAATGATTGCTGTTTAAGTGTATATTCTTTCCTCTGCTGTTTCTTATGCCACTGTTATTTTATTTTAAGCAGAAAAATAATTCTAACTGATAAAAATGTGTTTATTTGTGTAACTGCTCATTTTCACAACTGTTGTCTCCTGGATAATCATGTTTATTGCTATTTCTAACATTAATTAAAGCACATTGTTGATCGTTTATAGATATTCATTTATAGACTTTCATAATCAACCACCATAATCGGATGTCTAAGACTAAGTAGCCGATGACTGGTTACAATCAATTAATCGGTAACGCTACCTGTAATGCAGTTTAGCATGGAAAGATTCTTGCAAGCAAAATCATTTTGTATGAAAATCAAGTAAGATTTAAGTTTTGGGTAATAAAATGAAATATTGTATTAGAAAATAATACACAATTCTTAATGAATATCTTTTAATATCTGATACACACATTTATGAAAATTGCAAAGGGTAATAATATGTATTTCTTCCGACAGTAAACAAGTCACATTTTCCTTCCTCTCTAAGGGACATGCAGCAATCTTGAGAAGAAAAAAAGAAGCTTTTGGAGTAACAAAATAAATAATGGGGGAGATTGCTCCAAAACCCCACTAGCTCCTGTGGTGCTCAATTAACATGTCGCCAGTACTTAGATATCTTCGCCCTATTGTTGATGTCGGAGTATATGGACAATAGGTTATATTATAACATAGTTGCACGTGCTTTATTATACATTGACACATGCTTTCGTTTGTCGGCGATATCGTTTTGGTTTATTTATTGAAATGGATAAATGATTGACAACTGGCAACATGTTAATTGCTTGGGCATACTACTTACAATCAGCCTGCTACGTCCCTGGTTTACTGTTAATATTGAAGGTACTTCTAGAAAAAGCCTAATGATTAATGACTGCAGTTAAATTATCATTTGCTGGCGTGGCGCAGTCGGTAGCGCGGCGGATTTGTAACCGGAGTCCCCGGGTTCAATCCTCCTTGGTGCCACTGAGTTTCATCGGTGTGTTCTTAGGCAAGACACTTTTCCTTAGCCTCGTCCATCAGATGGGGACGTAAACCGGGCGGTCCCGTGAATCGGTCTATCCTCCGAGCACGTTAAAGAACCATAGGATTCTATTCGATAATAAGAGTACGGTTCCCGGATTCTTATGTATCTTTTCCCTCTCTCTGGGGCGGCTCTAAATAACCTATACTGTGTTGATGAGCCGTTAAACAACATTCAATTCATTTGTTGAACTACTACTCGGCAATTGTTTTTGGTCGAGATTGTTTTTTTAACATGCTGGGATTGATTTAAGGACCTGGGACAGCCCAGGGAAAGTTTGGATCAGATGTGCAAATCAGTAGAACTATGGTGCAGTGTCAAAAATATTTTTTATTATGATGCTAATGTTTTCAGCACAATGCTATCAGCTAAACCAAATGTACCAAATTATTTTGGTGAAACTTTAAATATATCATGCCTAAAACTTTAAGCATTATGCTAATATCAAATTTGAATTAGTAGTATCAACGCTATTGATTCTACAATTTTTTAGCATCATGCTAAAATATCAAACATGTTGGAAATAGTTTTGGCATTATGCTTAATAACTATTTCGACCACTAATCGTAGAACATAGATATAAGTTGAAGGTTAAAGGGTCCATGTTCCATGACTCAGTAACGAACCCATGACCTTTGGTTTATGAGTCAAGTATGTTAACAACTAGACCAATGCTGTCTCTGGTACACTCCTAAAAATGGAAATTTTCTGTAGTTTTTTAGAACTCTTTTTAAAACTCTCAACAGCTGATTTATGCACAAACTTTTTCCAAACTACCTGAATGCTTTGAAACATGTATGATTTTCTTTTTTCTTTTTTTTTTGTAATTTGAGATTTGAAGAAAGATATTCACAACATCAAGACTATTATACAATAAAAATGTTTACATACTAATCAAACTGTCACAAAATATCAGAATATTTGCACAATAACATTTCCTTGGCATTGAGATATTTGACTTAGAGATGAAAGCAAAACCACAGGCAATGCTTTCTATATTACAACAAATTTGCACAATTGTCAAAAGAAAATGTCAGAAAATCACTTCTTCTTCTTTGATTTTAGCGCTGAGGGTGCTGGACTTGTGGTGCCGACATCTTCTGCCTCCGGTCGCGGCTTCTGCCATTTTAATGGATTTTTTCTGTACATACTCCATGGAGGCAATGTGAGCTGAAAGTAGAAACATTGATAACAATATACTAAATCATTTTAGAATTATTTTATCACTAGAATTGCGATTCTGGATTTTAAAAAACTCATTACTCAATGTCAAGTAAAAACAGTTCTGAGAATGGATTGAGCTTCTCCACCTTGCTAAATTAACAGGTTTCATTGGTCCAATTTTTATCACTCAACCAATCAGGATGCTTCATTCAAATTGTCATTTCGTTGTTTCTATCAAGACATCACTTGCTGGTATTATGACATCACTTGCTGGTATTATGACAACCTGTCGTGCTATTATGATGCAACTCAGTCAGTTCTGAGAACTGATCGAGTCTTTAAATTGCTGTGAGAAACAGACTTAGACTGTTGTATCTCTCATTGAGTAAAAGAGTTTCTTGAAACCAAAAATTACAAAAATTCTAAATATAATATGATTTCAAAATGATTTAATAGACTGTTTGATGTACAATTATACTCGTTGTATGCTAGTGGTACTGTCCTAATAAGATTTTTTTCTTCTTAATACCTTTAATAAAAATTCAGACACAAATCAACACTGTATCAATTAAAGCTGCATTGGTCGTAACTTTAAGCTTGTAAAACACAAAATAATTATATTACAAACATTACACAACTACCATTATTGCATATTTACTTAATAGAAACAAGATGTTTTTATGGAATTCAGTAGGGGTAAAAAAAAAAAGAGTCCACTCATAGCCCACACTAAAATTATGCTTTCGGGTAAGACAGATGCACTCCTGACTGAGCTACACAGGACAGTTATGTACCTGGTGGCTAATGGCAGGGTCTTCCACAAAAATAATTTAATATATAGGGGAAATTAAATTTGATAAGGGTAGGTGTGCGAGGGAGTTACCCTTCGAGCGACCAATATTTTTAGGAATCATGATTTATTTAGATGCAATTTGAAGTATATTTCAACTGTAAATGAAAGGATTTTTAAGAAGTATAGCCTACAAGGAGCTATTTATAGACATTGCAGGTATATTGGTGTTTTTAAGGGATAGGGCAGAGAGATTAAAGGATAGTGGGTCAATTAAGGAGTAGGGGGAAATTAGATTTTAGAATGAAGTGATAGGGCTGGGGGAATATGCCCTTAAAGGGCCTGTGGAAGACCCTGAATGGATATCATGTGAACAACAGCAATGTAAATACAGCAGTCCCAGCAATGTTTACATACAATAAATAAAATGTTCTTTTCTTCAAATTTATTGCTACATACTTATTTGCGTCTATGTTCATGTGTCTATTATATTTTTCACTGAATAAAAATCAGACAGTTATTGCCTTTAAACACATTTGTTTAATCCGTACAAAATCCAATATACCGATAGTTTCAATTACATTTGAAAAACCTGAACAAAAATCAGTTGTTTCAATTATTTAATTTTGTATGAACTGGACACAAATCCCTAATGCTTCACTTATTTTCTGTCCTGAAGGTGTAACCCCAGACACAAAGTAATAGTCTGGTCTCAACTAGTTTGAGTATGGTTTGACCAACCATACTTGAATCACTAAATATTGCTTTCATTACGTACTCTTATATAACCAGGGGGAAAATAGCACAAACTATTATAAATGCTAAATGCTGCAAAATGTGTGTTACCAATTTCCTATTATTATTGTAATTATGAAAATACACTTGACATTTGTTTCAAACAATGTATGTATTCACCTTATCGGATATATAATAATGTACTTACCAAACAAGAGATGAAGAATCCTGCAATCAGAATATACATAGTCTGTGAAAACTGCTGGCATACATAGCCCCAGATAAATCCTACAACCTGAAATGAAGAACAACAAAAGGTTAGCTGCTTGCATACATAGCCCCAGATAAATCCTACAACCTGAAATGAAGAACAACAAAAAAGTCAAAGGTATAATAGTTCTACATTGTTGCCTCAGTAATCAGCCAACTTGTATGTTAACTAGGTCACAACAAAAAAGTCAACTCACAGATCAACCTGCATGTTGGTCAACCAGTCGGAAATATGTATGTCAACTGGCATGAAAGTTAATTCAAAGGTAGGTGTTTAGATCAACTGTAAGTCAATTTGTACATAAGTTAATTTAAAGGTAGCTCAACCAGCATAGTATAGATAAACTGAAGGTAAACTTGAAAATAAGTTATTCAAAGATACATGTAGGTCAGCCTGCATATAGGTCAACGTGTATTTGTATAAGTCAATTCAAAGGTACATGTATGTCTACCTATCTTGGGTAGGTCATACCTTCTTTGTTTATCATCCAATTTCAATAATGATTTAACCATGATTTTCAGAACTCTCAATAAAAAAGCTTGTTTGACTATATGCCTACACTCCCTTTAAAAATGGATGAAATATGAAACAGCACTTACTGCAAAGGTCAAAATGATGACCTGAAACATTTTCTCTGCTTTCTTCTGACCGCCAAAATCCTGGAAAGATAAATTTTGTTTCAATTACTACCAAGCAAATACCACGTGTTTTCTTTCATTAGTTAAAGGGATACGCGGCAAGCTTAAAGTTTTTATCATGCACTAAAATTAGCGCCTCAATTTATTTATCCAGTAACATTTTGACTTTAAACCTGCTTGCATATAATTAAATAAAAATATAAGTTTGCATTTGTCTTCTTATTCTACCATAGGTTTAAATATATTAATGGTGCATTACAATCAAAAGTTAGCAAAAATAGTTTGCTTTATACTGTAAGTATTCTTATAATTAATAATTAAATAAAGGCAAGATATGCAGAAAAACTAAGACCTTTCAAACTTTGCTTATAGTTGTACCTTGAGTGGTACATTGCAACATGACAAAGCAAATGTGGATCAGACCTTGACCCTCCAAGCATGGGACATCGTGAGTTTTTAAAAAAACAAGATTGCCATGTGTCCCTTTAACTCACAAATTTAATTAATATACAGTTACTACAAAGCAAGTACTACTTTCATGTACTGGCCTCGTGAAAATATACTGCGCGTTGCATGGAAAATCAGATACACATCATTATGCTTTACACCAGTGTTACTTTTAAGCAATTTGTGAACGGAGATAGGCTTTAGATTTTGGAAACATTAGTGTCGCAAAACTCCAAATTAGTTAAAAAAATTAAACCATGTAAATTCGTGTTGAACATATTATGTTTTATGATGTAGAATGTATATGCACAGACAAACCGCACAAACTAGATTTTAAATATGTATTTACCTATTTTTATGATTTTTAGGCCAAATCATTTTGTTTTTTAATTTCCAGTTACAACGGTTTCAAAAATCTCAGTATCCCAGGACGCCATTTGCATTGAGAATGCCGGAAGTTGATAGTAAACCATGACGTTATTACATTGTCAAATCGCTCCCACTTCATTGGTTCAATATATAAATCAAATTTATTTAATCCAATAAGATAATTTAACAAATATTTCTGCGGCTTTGCTATCAACTTCCGACATCCTCAATGTAAATGGCGTCCCGGGATATTGAGATTTACAAAACTGTTGTAAACTTGTGCTTGTGATCGTCGGAAAGGTACTTGGACATTATTAATTGCACGGATAAAGACATCTTGTGCATAAGGAATAGTGCCGATGAGTTGTTGAGTCCGCGGGAGCTTCTACAAAGGCTAAACGGTGGTCCACGGGGGTCTGTATAGGCGAAAATATAGGCAAATAAAACGGACTACCTTAGAGTCATTTTTTAAAAACAGGTACGTTTTCTGTGTTTTCTGAGCACCAGAGATTTTCTGGTGTGTTGTGAACATATGACAGTATACATTACTGGAAAGATAAATTATTCCGGAGTTGATTGCAGCATTATGAGCATATGCCAGCTCTGTGGGACTTCAAAAACTAACACTGCAGCTGTTGCTTTGAGGGGCCTGTAAACATTTATAGATCAATTATTCATTGTGTGTCCAAATATAAACTATTATCTCATAGTGTATTTGGGTAAATCGTGTTGCCCGATAATTTCCCCCACACTGTTCCTGTCTATGAGTGTGGCCAGTGTAGGCCAACAGACTAGCACAGTGCATCTCAATATGGACAATTTGAAATCGACCTAAACCGAAACATATACGCATGTGTTGGTTACTGGCATAGTTAAATGTTGCATAAAATGGTTACTAACCATATGTGTTGGTATCTGCTTAATGCGTTCGGGAATGTATTTAGAAATATCCATTTTTGATATGCAAAACGTACACGTCTCACTAAACAGGAACTAAATATTCTAAGCTAGGTCATTCAAACGCTTGTGAGAGTAATCGGTTACACTCCGGGTCCACAATATTCCCCGGTCAGGTATATAGATCCGGGACAGGTTTTACATAACTTACAGTCGAGACTTTATGTAAGCTTGTCGACTCATAGGCCCATCTCTTATGTGTTTATCATTTCTGATCATATTGGTGTCTCGTTTCAGAGAAAGGAAATGTCAGAATAAATGGGTAGGTATAAAACGCGGACTAACACACGCGGACTAGCGGACTGCGGACCAGTAAGGTATAAAACGCGGACTGGTATTTTGCGGACCATGTAAATAGATGGGACAAATAATACAAATATATTGGGTAGCAAATATTAAAGTTAAACAAAATAAGTATGTGGTGTATGGTAATGGTCATTTGAAAATAGATTTGCATGAAAATAAATCGTCAACTGCCAGTTGTAATTAAGGTTCAATTGATGTTTAAAGCAAAATAATTTACATATATATATGATTGTTTTGTTTTTTTAAAAATTGTGTTCTTCGGACCTGTTATGCCGTGAACAAATATATTCATGTTTTAAATAGTGGTTCAAGGGAGACAACTGCTATAGTTCTCTGTAGTATGTTTACTCATATTTATGTCCCTTATTCCACAGGTAGATAGCTGGCTATGTTCACAGTACTGAGTAATAACTGTAAAAGTTAATGAGACCATTTATCATGAGATCAATGTATTATATATATTGTATACGGTTGTCATATATGTCTTGACAAACTGATTATTGTACAAATACAGCTTGGTTGACAGGATTGAGTGAGTGAAAACTAACTTAGGGGGTCACCCCTAACACTGCATGGCATGATAACTCTAACTAACTCAGTCTTTCATCTCTCCCTCTTCATCTTCTTCTTCCACGCCGCGTACGTACAGCACATTGTTACATCTGATAAGGACTTCTCCCAAATTTCCAGTTAGAGCTCCATCTATCAACTCTTCTGTGTTGGCAAGCTGTAAATTCATGTATCCGTCAACAGAGACCAGGTATCCCTTGTACTCCATACCCCACTTCAGCTTTACCAACACAGGCTTTCCAGTGAGACCATTCAAAAATGGTTTGGGGTTCATCGGCAGAGACGTCATTTTTGATGCAGTTGTTTTTTTCTTTTGGCTTATTAATTTTTTCCCCTCACACATTCACTCTTTTCTTTAAAATCCATTCACATTCACTTGCACTTTACCGAGGAGAAAGCGATGGAAGAAAAAGGTATTTATAGTTATATTTGTGCATAATATTGATATGTTATATGTGTATGTATATGAGCCAGCTTGCGTTTAGAAGTGTGATATGATATTTTGAGACTGTTTTCAGGATATTTTTGTGCTTTTGTGAAATTATTTCAGGAAATTGTGTATACAGTGTTTATTATTTCAGGAAATAATATTATGTGTCAATTTATTTCCAGGAATTAATAGTTTGGATCTATTTATTTTCAGGGTAGTTTATAAGTGATTTATCTTTTGATTACTATTGTCACTGACATAGATTAGTCTTTGGGTTATTTGTCAGAGATTTTCACTTAACACTTGTTGATAATTTCAGGAATTTAATCACTGATAGTATTATTTTTCAGCGGTTAATTAGTAATAGTGCATATATAGATGTTATCTCTTGAATAACGGACAATTTATTTCAGGGAATTAATATTTTTGTTCATTTTCAGTGATAGTTCAGATTGTGATTACATAACTTTAGTGTTTTTGATATAGTGATAGTTGTGTGTTACTGTGATAAAGTGTTTAAGGTAGAAAATATGATGGCGGCGAAAACAGATGGAAGTCCTAAGGAAGCTCTGTCAGAGCAGGAGATGATCGACTTATTGATTAAGAGTGGTAGATATGATGTAACACCACGGAAGCCGATTAGTAGTACACCTAAGTCGAGGTTGTACGAGGTGTATGAGACCACCAGTATGAAGGCTAAGGCGAGTGGAGATTTGAGTGTTTCCAAGACAGAGGATGTAACTCGTCTTGTCGCACAGTCATCCATTCCTAAGATTCCCTTTTTCTCAGGTGACGACCAGAAGGGGGACGTTACGTACAGCGAGTGGCGCTTCGAGATACGTTGTTTGACAGAGGACCCTGATATAACTCCGAGCATCCTTACTCAAGCCATAAGGAGGTCTCTGCGGGGAACAGCAAGGAGAATGCTCATACCTTTAGGGGAAAAAGCCACCATAACAGATATGTTAAAGAAGTTGGATGCCCTTTTTGGTGATATTTCTACCAACGGCATGATTATGCAGGAATTTTTTAATAGTTTTCAGAAATCGGAGGAATCTGTCACATCTTTTAGTTGCCGTTTGGAAAGTTTGTTACAGATTGCCATTGACAACAAACATCTTGCCAAGGAGGCCAAGAATGACCTGATGCGGCATAAGTTTTGGACGTCACTCCGATCTGAGCAGCTCAAGAGCCAGACCCGGCATAAGTTTGACACCCTGTCAAATTATGATGAGCTTCTGCGGGAGATTCGCATGGTGGACAAGGAGATTAGTATCACTCCTTCAGATGCTAAGACCACCGCACCACTCAAGAAGGTGGGTCATCAGCCCGTGACAGCGGAAGCACCTGTGTCTCCAGGGATTGCAGATGTGGAGAGGAAGCTGGAGAGAAGGATGGATGTGTTGGAAAAGAGGCTGGATAGGAAGATAGACGAGAAGATGGACATGATCCTCAATAGGCTGGATCAGAGGGATGACAGGAACAGAGACTTCTCCCAGAACACTTTCAGGGGTCGAGGTTGTGGACGTGGTTTCCGTTATGGCAACAATCCACCATACAGCCATCCAGGTGGCAGTAACAACAACCACCGTACGGAAGATAACAGGGGCCAACAGAATGGTTTTGGTAGAGGGAATCAACAGCCAAAAGCTTAACCGTCTCTGTTGATGGCCAACCAGAGACTGGTGAATATATAGGCCAGGATATATTAGATAAATGATAGGTAGCTCTAATGAAAGTGATATTTTCTTACAGGGATCACGGGTCAGAGCCTTGTTGGATACTGGGTCGATGATATCTACAGTATCCGAGTCTTTTTATCGTTCTTTAACAGATCCACCAGTTCTACACAGTTTGGATACACTGGGTTTAAAGGTTTCCATTGCTGATGGATCACTGTTGAAGTATATTGGTTTTATTGAATGTACTATTTTAGTTCCATATTTATCTGATATTTTATTTGATGTACCTGTTTTAGTCGTACCGGATACACATTTGAATAGTAATTGTCCAGTGCTTATAGGAACCAACGTTATTCGTTTGTGTAAGAATGTTCTTGCACAGGATACAGATAATTCTTCATCTGATATTCCGGAAGAGTGGAAAGTTGCTATGGACAGCATAAGTTGCAATACATTTACAGTGAAGTCCAGCAACAAGAAAGTACTAAAGGTTGCACCTTATGAAACCATTACAATTAATGGTACAGCTAGACATGTAAGCCATAATGTCAGTACTGTTGTTACAGAGAACTTACAGTCAGATTCTCCATCCGGATATACAGTCTGTCCGAGAGTGGTTAATCTGGAACAACGCGGTAACTGTGCCAAGATTGCAGTTAAAATTTGCAACATGTCTGCTAAAGCTATTACATTTCGACCCAAGTCTGATATTTGCCAGATCAGTGAAGTCAAGGTGGTGGATAACCTGGCCTCGGATCTTGGCAGTATGACAGTGACTAAGGAGGGTAATGTTTCACCCCTGGAAGAACTTGGTGTCAGAATTGATACAGCAAATCTCACGGAGGAGCAACTTGCACGTGTCCGTCAGATCTTAGGAACCTGGGACCATATATTTTCGAAAGGAGCTGCCCATATTGGTAAGACTGACCTAGGTCAGCACAAGATCGTGCTAGAAGACGATACTCCTTTCAAAATGCCATACAGGAGGATACCACCAGGCATGTATGAAGAAGTACGACAGCACATTAGGGAGATGCTTGAAGCAGATGCCATTAGAGAATCTGACAGCCCATTCTCATCTAATGTGGTACTTGTTAGGAAAAAGGATGGTTCCCTGCGATTTTGTTTAGACTGGAGGCATCTCAACAACAAAACACGGAAGGACGCATATATGTTGCCTAGATTTGACGACACTATTGATACCTTAAGCGGATCAAAGTACTTTTCGAAGCTAGATCTTCGATCAGGCTACTATCAAGTGGAAATGGAGGAGTCTTCGAAACCGTACACTGCTTTCTCCGTAGGTAATCTCGGATTCTATGAGATGAACCGCATGGGAATGGGACTTTCAAACTCACCTGCCACATTTCAAAGGCTTATGGAGAAGTGCATGGGTGATATGCATTTAAGGGACTGACTCATTTTCCTTGATGATATTTTAGTGTTTTCGAAGACATTCGAAGAACACGTTAAACGTCTGGAAGGAGTGTTCTCCAGATTGGAACAACATGGGCTATTGTTAAAACCCAGTAAATGTGAGCTGTTCAAAAGCTCAGTGAACTACTTGGGCCATGTTGTGTCAGAATATGGAATAGCAACTGACCCAGAGAAGACAGCAGTTATCAAGAATTGGAAGCCACCAACCAATATCAAGGAACTGCGACAATTTCTTGGCTTTGCAGGCTATTACAGGCGGTTCGTGAAGAACTTCTCCCAAGTTGCACAACCTCTAAATGCCTTGCTGGAGGGTCATGGAACGACAAAAGCTGCCAAGAAAGCCAAGAAAAAGATCAAGAAGCAAGCTGTTGTGTGGAAATGGGGAAAGGACCAACAACAAGCATTTGATACGTTGATAGAAAAATTGACGACACCACCAGTCCTTGGATATGCTGATTATACAAAACCTATGATCCTACACACGGATGCCAGTGGATTTGGTTTAGGCGCTGTCCTATACCAGCTTCAGGAAGGCAAGGAACGCGTAATAGCATATGCCAGTAGGGGACTGAGACCCAGTGAAAAGAAGTACCCAGCGCACAAGTTGGAGTTTTTAGCACTGAAATGGGCGATTACAGACAAGTTTCATGACTTCCTCATGGGAACTACATTTCAGGTCGTAACGGACAACAACCCGTTGACCTATGTGCTAACAACGGCCAAGCTTGATGCCACAGGACACCGCTGGATATCAGCATTAAGCAACTTCCAGTTCACCATCATTTATCGCCCTGGAAAGCTTAATGTTGATGCTGATAGTCTGTCAAGACAACCAGAGTTGATCTTTCCTGATCAGGTTAAAGCAATCTGCCATGCAGTTAAAGCATCACTACCCTTGGTGCACTGTGTTTCGGAAGTTGTAGGACCTCAACCGGCCGGTGAGGAAATTGTAACATCGGAACCTTTTAACCAGATAGACTGGCAGCAGGAACAGAGAAAAGATGCCACCATAGCCAGAGTATTAGACCACCTTGGATGCGGTTCTCGGCCAAGGGAGGAAGACCTCAGGAGAGAAACACGCACTGTACAGAAGTTCCTTCGGGAATGGAATCGCCTTAACGTAGAGGATGACATTCTGTACAGAACCGCCTCCTTTGATGGTCAACAGACAAGACAGCTAGTCATCCCAGAGACTTACAGGAGCATTGCCCTAAAAGGCATCCATGATGATGTTGGACATCAAGGAAAGGAGAAGTCTCTGTGGTTGGCTAGACAACGCTTTTATTGGCCTGGCTTGGAAGGCGATGTTAACAGGAAAGTGGAAACCTGTGGCAGATGTATTCGTCGGAAGACACCAGTTAGGGTGGTAGCAGAACTACACCCTATAATGACTACAAGACCAATGGAATTGGTCTGCATGGACTTTCTTAGTCTGGAGAGGTCAAAAGGAGGCTTTGAGCATATTCTGGTCATCACAGATCACTTCACTCGGTATGCTCAAGCTATTCCTTGTCGCAACCAGACGGCCCAGACGACTGCCAGAGCCTTGTATGACAATTTTTTCCGATACTACAGTTTTCCGGAGACACTACACAGTGACCAGGGACGGAATTTTGTCGGGAACGTCATCAAGGAGCTGTGCAAGATCGCCCAGATTAAGAAAACCAGAACTACACCATACCACCCCATGGGTAATGGATCAGCGGAACGGTTCAACCAGACCTTGTTGAAAATGCTCGGGACCTTGGAAGAGGACCAAAAACAGGATTGGAAATCCTACGTAGCGCCAATGGTCCAGGCATACAATGCAACGAAGAGCGATGCAACTGGTTATTCGCCCCACTATCTCATGTTCGGGTGGCATCCTCGTCTCTCAGTAGATGCCTACTTAGGTACTTCAGTAGATGCTGAAGAAGCGGCATCAGAACCACAGACGTATGGCAAGAAGCTGCGAGACAGGTTGCAGGTTGCGTATGGTGTTGCTGCAAAGGAAGCCAGCAAGAACGCTGTTCAGAACAAGGAGCGATATGATCGTAATGTAAGGAATAGCAAGCTTGAGGATGGTGACAGAGTCCTGGTGAGGAAAGTCGGTCTGCAAGGGAAGCAGAAGTTGGCAGACAAATGGGACAGGGATCCATATTTGATACTCGCGATGCCAAATAGGGATATCCCTGTATACAGAGTGAAACGCGAGGATGGACAGGGTCCAATACGGGTGCTACATAGAAATATGCTGCTACCGTTTACCTCTATTCCCTCTGAGGTCCCATGCCAGATACCAAACCGTAAGGTTGTGTCTAGAAGTAAACCCACCAGAGCCAATCCTCGGAGTACCGACACAGAAAGTTCAAGCTCAGATTCTGAACCTGAGCAACCTATTCAGAATGGTACTAGACAGAAGAAAGTACGAATTGGACCAGATACCATCTCTCTAAGCGAACGCCATGAAAGTAGCACCCTTGAAGATGCAAACCTTCAATTGGATGAGAGCAACTTTAATGCGAGTCGTGACAGCGTGTGGGATATAGATCCAGATTCCCTAGGTCGACCAGCTAGACCACCGGAACATCAACCAGAAGGTCCACCAGCACAACTGGAACATCCACCAGATGGTCAACTGGAAGTTCAACCAGAGGATCTGCCGGTGCAGCAACTGGAGCCAGTACAACTGGAACATCCACCGGAACGTCCACCAGAACGTCCACCGGAAGATCACCCAGATGGTACACTGGTACAGCAACCGGAGCCACCGAGACGGTCAACCAGAGAACGGCAACCACCAAACCGATTGGGACAGTGGGTTGTGCAGCAGACAGCCATAACACCGAAGCAAGAGATTTATTATGTATAATGTTAATTTTTACCATTTTTCAGTGTATGATGTCAGTATTTGTCGCGACATGAAATGTCGTGAAGATATGATGTACTTGACATGTGTATTTTAGCGAGATCAATCTCATTTCCCTTTGAGGTTGCCTTCTCAAGTTAACCCATTATGATGTGTTGACGACGTAAAACCCCATTAATTGTTCTGTTTTCTATTTTCACAGATACGTATGGAGATGGATTAATTTCAGATAATATTGGTTAACAATTTTAGAATTTATTTCAGCACAGTATATGGATGCTAATCTGTTTGCTTTCAGACTTTGGAGTTGGTCCATTTTTGCTGAATTAATATTATTTGCAAAGATAATAAATGTACCTGGTTAAGTCAGTTATGTTGAATATTTTCAGGTATGCTTATTTGTGTTTATTTTATAACTTTTAATTAAATGTCTTATTTACAGCGCTGGCATCTGGTTAATAAATGTCAGGAGCCATTTCACTGAGCCGGGAAGTATGTAGCCGTGCCTTTAATAGTGGTTCAAGGGAGACAACTGCTATAGTTCTCTGTAGTATGTTTACTCATATTTATGTCCCTTATTCCACAGGTAGATAGCTGGCTATGTTCACAGTACTGAGTAATAACTGTAAAAGTTAATGAGACCATTTATCATGAGATCAATGTATTATATATATTGTATACGGTTGTCATATATGTCTTGACAAACTGATTATTGTACAAATACAGCTTGGTTGACAGGATTGAGTGAGTGAAAACTAACTTAGGTCACCCCTAACACTGCATGGCATGATAACTCTAACTAACTCAGTCTTTGCCTACCTTCTCTAAGAGAAACACCTATTTCAGTACAGAGATGTAATAATATATTTTAGTAGTTTTCTATAGACTTGTAAAGGTCTGATTGAGAATGTAGTTTATATATTCTACAGCTATTAGATTCTGGGTAAATATTTGGTTGCAGAACCTAAATATGGATTTGTCTGGTGAGTTCTCGATTGTTTGGTATATTAATGAAATTGCCGCGTTTGTAGATAATGTATTTCTGTAATGGCTGCAATGTCATTCATGTTGTAATAATTTGTTAAATGTGATGTTTGTATATATTGCAGGCTTTATATTACCCGTATATAAAGAACCCTAAATCATGGATTGGAGTTGTTGAATTTATCCCCATAAGACCATGGTTACATAAACTATAATAGTCTTGTAATTTTCTAATTAAGTACAAACATCCGCGAATTCGGTAATCACACATTATTTTTAAGTTATGAGATAATGTTAAACTCATGTTTATATTATATCTCTCAATATGTTTGAACAATGTGCATTGGAGGAGGTGTTGACAATGTTACAATCACACCTGTAACATTTGTTGTGTACATGCGCGATTAGCGAAAGGTGTCATATCTCTAGACAATGAACAAAAAGGGTGTCCATAAATAGGGACTGCATACAATATAAACGACTGAACACTGTATGGTACGGAAAACACAAAACAATATTAACAACTAATTAAATACATATTTTATTTCACTTATCTCATTTCAATATGCAATATAATAAAACTTTCAAACAACAACATGACAGTAAAGAATCAACACTATTTTAATTTATATTTCTAACTTTAGAATAAACATGACAAGTTTAACACATATTGTTCTTCAGCTAGATAACAATTGTATGTATTCCTTTCAATATTTTATTTGGAATAAAACGTACATGTGTATTGCCTTAATCAAGGCAGAATAAAATACAAACTATCTTAGAGAAGGGTACAAACATATCTCGTTTAGATTAATACATACATACATATAATATAGTAGCATAGTAATATAGTCACAGTTAGTAGTTTGAAGTTTGTTCTCGTTTAGAATTATATCCTCAGACCGCGTCAATATAATTTAATCCAGCTTAAACATGTCACCTAAACATTAATAAATACCCTAAATGTTATGCTTTGTTTATATTTTGCAAGAATTACAAAAGAATTCGATTTCATTTTGAGAAACATCGAGTGGTAACTCGCAACAATGTTTATGAAACCAATGTTCGCATTTACAACACATAACCATGTCATCTAAACATTCACGTAAGTTACAAATACAGTAGTTTTCAATTTTTATTATCTTTTCTTTTTTCTTAAATTCATATTATTTTTTGTCACAGGAAATTCTGTCATCATACTGTCATCGATGCATTGTAAATCCTGCTCATAAGTGCATTTACTTGTACTTAAAATAGAGTCTGGTGCAGGAACAATAACGCTTTCGTCTACATCGCCAATTCTAGGTTTTTTTCTACCCATACGTTTATCATTGTTTTTCCTACTTCTTTTTCTCAGTTTAGATAAATTTATTGTTCTCTTCTTTTTGGCATGGAGAGGCATTCCAATACTCCTCATAGCAGCCATAACATGATAACACCGCGTTGCAGACGGACATTGGCACGTTTCTACAGGAAATAAAGTAACTGCATATAATCTATTTTCATGACTCCTAACCATGAAACCTCCTAATTCGGGAACAAGAGTTATACCTTTATCTAGAAGAACTTTATTTGCTAAAGACTCTTGTGCAATTGTTTTTGATCGACTGGCTTTAGTTGCAGTATCTGTGTCTGTGTCTACACATTCAATATTCTCCTCTGATTGATTTGCTTCGATCTTAATTGAACATGAAGTTTCTATATTAGATTGCTTTTCAAGTTCCAGTTTAGCGCGAAGCAAATCAATTAAAGCATCAGGATGAACCACATTATTAAGAGTAACATCTTCTGGGTCTACAGCTGCATATGTATATTGTTTTCTCAAATGAAATTCCCCCATGTTGCAAAACCCCTTTAAGATCCTGTTCACATCAATATTTTGAAAGTAGTAAAATATAACACTATAGTATCAATATCTCTTTCTTTAAAATCTAAAAGACGTTTAATGCGTGCATTGCTAGCCTCTGCAGCATTGTTATTGATTCCTGAAAATGGATTGAACAAATCGAAAGATTCCACTACCCATTTAACCGCTGATTTCCGAATGGAATGATCTATATATATTTATCAAAATATTCAACGAACAACTGAGACCACATGTTTCTATATCCTATTGTTTTATCATCAACAGAGTCTTGATTAGTAAGTAAGTTATCATATTCTTTCTCACTAGTTTCATTATTTGTTTTGCATAAACAGATATGTTTTCATTTATTCCACCTTTGCTTCTTAACCATTCTTTTACATCTCTGATTATGTGATTCCAGCAAAGAAGATTAGTTAGATTTGGAAACACATTACGTATAGCGTTGATTAACCCCTGTTCCTATCGGTAACAACTGGAATGTTCTTTTTCCCTAATCTAGGTATTTTTTCTTCGATATATTGAAAGAAAGTTTCGTGTATTTTTTGGAATTTTCTTTCATGAATAATATGTGCAATTGGGATAACGGGATTTTCAGTAAACATTAAATGTTGGAAAGAAAGAGTTGATACGTAGAAGTCACCTAAGTCAAAGGTAGTGTCATAAAACACGAAAACAGATTCATCAGTTTTCAGCTGTAACAATTTGTCAAATTCATCTATTGATTCTTTTAAATCTATTATAACATATACATCTGGCGCGAGTTTCACATCAGAAATATACCCTTCCAAATGATAATAGATTTCGTGTAAATTATATAAAGAATCATGACTGAGTTTTGAACCTGCACTGGTTTACGGTCTCCTTCTTTCTTAACAGCCTGAATGACAGATTTTTTGGTTGCAACAAACGGTGTATCCTTTTTACTATTTTTATGGGGAGAAGGTACATACACAGATTCGTCACCATAATACAAAATGAAAATGAAGCTACTAATATCGTGACTGCTTTTAACAAGAAAAACATGTTTTTGAAATCTATCATCTTCGTTTTTGCCATCTGTTAATTTGAAAATTTTCTTTACAATAACAAATTCTGTGTTTTCTATCACTAAAGTTTTTTTCTTATTACCATTATTTCTCCATCTATAACCATCAGCCTTCCAGTCATCTTTTTTGTTCTTATTTATTCCTGAACTAAACATGAAATGTAAGCCACCTTTAGGCCTAAATGGTATGGAATCTATAACGCTCGTTAAAGATAAAGACTTCAAAATTGCCATTTGTCCCTTTAACCCATATACCACCTTCAATTTGCAGCCTATGAGATGACACTGGTAAGTTTGAATATGTTTATCTGATCTAGATATTGTTAATAATGAAAATGTATATATAATTGTCATTTAGCCTTTGCTTAATATTGAAAGAAATATATTACATTTACCAACACTTTGTTTATAAAGATGCATCATAAAGTTAACATGAATAAATATTATATGAACTCCAACAATTAATTTGTAACATCACTATCACCGTACTTTGTACTTTGTTCTGATACTAACATCATGTTTATCAAAACTTGCATTTTATCGAATGGTAATGTCGCAACATTAATTATTTACTTGTTTGACATAATTCAATTGTAATCACCATTATAGGCTTTCGTACTGTTGCCACAGGCATGAGATAATCTAATCAACTATCATAAAAATCAGGAGAATTTGCAATTCAACAAGTGGCGTTATAAATAAACAAGTCTACGGTCTTGCCAGCGGCGTTTAAGATTATCATTTAATCGTGTCTTCAATAAATACATACAGAATTGACGGGTGTCAATCATTGTCAGTTTGAAACATCAATATACGATATGATCCGGTAGAGAGGCATATACAGTAAACTGCCATATAGTTACATCAAACGACAGTTAAAAGTACTTACCGAAATATCCGGTATCAATTCCATCACTGACTTTTCATTTTTCAGATCGCTAATCTGATATCCCGGGAAACAAATTCACAATTCTATCATCCTTAATATAGTCCGAGACGTACTTTACTTGACTGTGTCCGATAATAAGAGACATTGTTGCTTTTATTTATTTACAAGTATGAATTATAAACCACAATCGTCCATGTCTAGAGCACAATGACTGTTATTATTGATAATGATTATTTAATTAAACGTTAAATCACACACAAAATCAAATCAAATCAACATGTATAATTGATTAACACAATTAACACTATTTCTACACAAACACGATGCTTGCTTTAATTTATATAGAATGGAAGGTACCTTAGCGATCATTTAATATTTAAAGATACTATAATACAATGAGCAATGACAGGGCACCAATGAAAATGTTGTAGAAATGAGCGAAAATAATTATAAGACTGTTTGATATCAAAAATATTGAAATAAATATAAGATCAAACGTTATTTCATGAAAGTGTGATCAACATCTTACATCTGGTTCGAATATTAATTACTGAATCCACGGATGTTTGTGAGTACAATTGTAAGACTTTAAAGTAAATTAGATAAATGCAAACAACGTTCTTTTGAAGACAGAAGTTGAACATTATCTCATGATTAACCTTTAATTAAAACAGGGATTAAAGTTCTTTTTCATCTCTGATTACATTCAAACAATCATTGTCACTAAATCATAGCGCGAAAAACTTTACTTTTGTAAATTATTTTGCTTTAAACATCAATTGAACCTAATTACAACTGGCAGTTGACGATTTATTTTCATGCAAATCTATTTTCAAATGACCATTACCATACACCACATACTTATTTTGTTTAACATTAATAATTTGCTACCCAAAATATTTGTATTATTTGTCCCATCTATTTACATGGTCCGCAAAATACCAGTCCGCGTTTTATACCTTACTGGTCCGCAGTCCGCTAGTCCGCAGTCCGCTAGTCCGCGCGTGTTAGTCCGCGTTTTATACCTACCCAGAATAGGGTAAATGCTGTTTTACAACAGCTTAGGTGATATCGAGTTGGAATGGGGAAATTCTGGAATATTTAGATTAACAGACGAATGAACTTTTGAAAATTATATTTATGTATGATGAATTTGATATAGTTAATATAAATATATAAATATAAAAAAACGCATAAACTCATAACAACTCATATTTGTAAATACGCAAACACAACGCGGCCTTTGTTATCGCGACAAACATCCATTATAATAAAACAAATGATCAATCCCTGTTTTTTCTTAAAAATTAATATCAACATTCAATGTATATAATTATTCGTTATTAATCTCATCATGGTTTACAATAAATACAAACATAAATAATCCATCGGAAACACAAATAAACAAAGCACTATTGCGCATTAGTTAGAAAAAAATATCATATATCCCCTTCGGTAGCATCACTTACATAGAAGGAAATAAAACAAGATCCTGATATAATAAAAAAATAAAGCAATTTTACTTTTAACTTTTTAAGTATAAGTATATGTTCATTTTCTTTGAGTCTCATAATAGGATTATACAAATACTAGATATGGTATATACTGCTATCTGAAGTCAATATCGAAAACACATAATGCTCTTATTTATATAATTTAGGACTTTTTAAGATCAGCCATTTTGTTCCTTTCTATCTCTTATATTAGGAATTTACGGAAGCATATATATGTTAAATATCATGGTAATTCAAATACATTATTGATAATCCCTGTAAATATTAAGAACTCATATTGAATATTTTGAAGTAAATAATGAACTCAACGATATATATTACTTACTTACTGTTCCGAGGCCAATGGTAAGCCTGTGGCTTCTGGAGGCCTATCTCTTTGTTGGTTTAACGGTTGAGAGAGTCTACTGCGCAGGCTTGGAAAACAACTAGCATCACATTTTATTTGATTGTTATGCAGGTGTTTGTTCAGTCTGCTCTTAAGGCATTCACGCTCGGTGCTTGGACAACACTGTCAGGTAAGGAATTCCAATCTACCACTACCCAAATACTATAGTATTTTTTCTGCGTTCAGTTCTGGCTTGCTTTTTTAAAAAAGTTTTAGCGTATTCCCTCCCGTTCTAGTATATGTTGCTAAAGGGAGAACGTTTTGGATTGATGATATATCGAATCCTCTAAGGATCTTAAAGACTTGCAGCATGTCTGCACGTAACCACCGGTATTGAAGTGTAGGAATACCTATTAAAGGATCTTGGCCTTTCGTTATAGTCTAGGTTGTTTAAAGATGATAGCATTTGTGTTGCTCTACGTTGAACATTTTCTGTCTCGATTTGGTGCTTTTTTAAGTACAGGGACCAAACTGTACTGGCATATTCTAAATGGAGTCTTACTAAAGCTTTAAAAAGTGTCAAAATATGTTTTTATCTAGATATGTAAAGGTTCTCATAATTATGCCTAGGTTTCTATTTGCTAAGGCTATTTTGGAGGTTATGTGTGTGTTGAAGGTGAGATTACTGTCAACTTTTACCCCCAGATCCTTCTTGTAATCAGGTCCCTTCAATTTTCACTGTCTTTCATAAAATAGTTCTCAGTAGTAATTGATTTGCCAATATGCCTTCTTTTACATTTTTTTGAAGTAAATTCTAGATCCGAAGTTTTTGACCAGTCACAAAAATTGTCAGTAGTTCTTTGTAATTTATCCCTGGCTTCTTGGGAGTTTATAACTGAATATGTTTAGTATCATCTGCAAATAGCTTGACTACTGTTTCAGCTATCTCGGGGAGATCATTTATGAAGACAAGGTAAGGGGTTGGGCCTAATACACTACTCTGAGGTACCCCGCTGTATACTTTTCGAATGTTGAGTGATTTCCATTTTAACCACCGTTTGATATCTGTCCCGCAGGAAGTCTTTCACCCAGTCCAAAACCTTCCCTACAATACCATAACCTTTTAATTTAGTAACTTGTTATGTAGTAATGTGTCAAATGCTCTCCTAAAGTCATAGAATATTACAACAAGCTCATGGTCACTATCAAGTGCATCAGACTAATCTTCCAAAACTTCTAATAACTGTAGAGAACAGGATTTGCTCTTCATAAATCCAAAATGGTGTGTCGAAAATAGATTGTTATTTTGCATATTGTCTATAATATTGTTTTTGATGATTTTTTGCATTAAATATGAGACAATATAGGGCATAGGCTTATTGGTCTATAGTATTCTGGAGATTGTTTTTTTCCTGATTTATAAATTGGTGTTATTTTTGCGATTTTCCAGGAGCTTGATACTTTTGATTCATCTAATGGCTTTGTTAATTCGTTTTGACATTCAACAATCACTTTGGGGTGTATACCATCCGGGCCAGCTGATTTATTTGGTTTTAATTCATTGACTGCTAACAGGACATGGTTTTCGGTTATGATTTTGTTGTCAAGCATAGAGTTAACTCTTCTTGTAGGAAAAGCTGGGTTGTCATTTGGTTCGTTGTGTTCGAAAAAACCGGCAAAGTATTTATTAAAAATATTTACTCTCTCTTGACTATGTTCCCATTTTGGTCAATTAATTGTCCTATTGCAGTTTTGGTTTTATTTTTTGACCTTACATATTTCCAAAATAATTTAATGTCGCTATTTATCCCAGTTGCAAGGTCTTTTTCATAGTTATACTTTTCTAGTTTTAGTGTGTAGGTAGCTTTGTTCCTAGCGGTTTTGTATTTTTTTAAAATTTGAATGTGTTTTGCAATGAAGGTATTTTTTATAGGATTTTTCTTGTCTCTGACCAAGTTTGTTGTTTCTCTATCTATGTATGGGAGATTATTATGCTGCTGGGAGCTCCTGTACACACTGGTATATTTTTTAGCAGAATATGATCACTCTTCCCTAGGCCAGGGAGGTAATCTATTTTATCTATTATGTTCTCTTCGTTAGTAAAAACTAGGTCTAGGACAGAGGGCTGGTTGTTTTCCCTTTATCTTGTGCTTGTATCACATGTTGTGTTAAAAAATTGTCCATGACCATTTCAAGGAAAATACTTGCTGGATGATTTTCACTAACTTGTTTATCCAGTTTATTTCCTTAAAATTAAAATCACCTAAAATGCACAGATGAGAGCAACTCACCGAGTATGCTTCCTGTAATATGTGCCCAAGGTCAATGATGAGTTTGGGCTTCTATATATACAGCCTACTAATAAATTGTCGTTTTTTATAATTTAATTTTGGATCCAAACTGATTCGATTGTATCCCTTTCAATCTATGTTAATAGTTGATGTTATAATGTTGGTTTTTTTGTATATATTATAACTCCCATCCCAGATTTTGTGTTATTGTGAAACGAATTCATTTAAACAAGGTATCCCTCAATTTGTAGGGTTGCGCAGATTTGTCCAAAAAATGATGTTTTAGATAGAGTTTCTGTAACTGCGACTATGTCGGGATCCAATGCCTGTACTTGTAAGCTAAGTTCGGACATTTTATTGTTAAGGCTATCAGCATTTGTATATAAAATTTGAAGGACACCTGGAGAGCCGCGGTCACTTGATATATTATTTACACTTTCAGTTTCAGTATTTACAGAGTTAAAAATAAAACTGTCTCCCTATTCACGGTTGACCTCTGGAGAACCAGGTTCCGTACTAGATACCTTTAATCCTCCGATTACTGTCTTTTCCGGACTGACAATTGTTGAGTCCATCATGTTTGGTTATGAGATGTTGTGATCGGACTTAAATGTATTCTTGTTTCCTGTAAATTTTCTCTATTTAATGCTAATGTAATATTTGTTGGTTGATTGTATTGTTTCTGGTTTTGTAATATTTGGGCTGTTTGTTGTTTGGTTTTCTTGGCCTAAAGAGAGACTATGTGGGGGAATGATTACCTTGCCGTCTCTTACTATTGCATTGTTATTTTGTATGCCTGGCTGTTGCCAATTCCTGTAGGAGTAATTTTCTTTCTTCCCTTTGTTTTGGAGTATAGTCGGCTGCCATTATTACTCCTGCTTGGAGCTTTATTTTTTATATGTTTGGCTTCAGTTAAAATTTCTCTTTTTTGTTTTTTAGATTCTAAAACTAGTTTATGTTTATAGCCTTGTTTCCTATCCTAAGCCCTATTTTTATATTTATTTCAACGCCCAGTGCTTTAACGACCTGTTCAATAGTATTGTTCCGAATTGTCTTGCTTACTTCCAGGCAGATTGTAGATCATAATGTTTTTTGTCCTCTGTACTATTTCATGTCATTTTGGATTGATAGCACTATAGTCTAGCTAGCCAGAGGCGGCTTAATTCATGTATCAGATGGATACCGTCAGTCAACAAATTGAAGTTCAGTGATTTCCTTGCGATTTTACTCTTTTCTTTCTTGAGATTTCAAGATCAAGTCCAATTTTTGGGGAGCAAGTTCCAAGTTGCTCAGCATTAAATACTCTGATTATTTTATTAACCATTACGTGGTCTGGCCTAAATTCCATTAAGCGATGGGAAAGATTATATTAGAATGATTTTATAACGGATATTTCGCAATAAAACTTGTTTAAAAACATTGTACTGAAAAAAAGTGATAACCTGTTTAAAATTACCTATTAAATGTTTTAATTTTACAATTTGCAAACTTTTTAAGCCGAAATTAAAGTTTTGTTTCATACCCCAGCCAACCCCGTTTTCGCTTCTTTGAGAAGGGTTGGATGGGGTATGAACGTTAATGCTCGGACCACGTAATGTGCCTTTATTTGGCAGTTTAGTTCCAAGTCAGTGATATATTCTGTCTGAATCTGTGATTTCACAGCATTCCAGTTTTTGATACTTTAAGAGAACAGGTTGACAATAGCCTCAGTCTCAGAGGAGAAGTTTGGGGAAAGATATTTATTTAGTCTATTCGAAACAGTAAAGTAAATGTCTCTTTCCAAGAAACGTATTCCCTGCAGGGTGTACATCACGTTTGAAATGCCAATTAACTGAGTGTAGATTCAAGGAACTGGTTTGATTTTTTATATAGCTGACTTTGCTATCACCGTATACATGTGCAGACACTGCGGCAATCCTGTCGAGATCTAAATTTATCGCATCAACTGCCTTGAGACATTGGGAGAAAACAGTAAATGAGGTAGATGGTTTTATTACGAACCTTGTGGGACATTCCTGGAGGTTGGGCGTCCCTACCTTCCCAGACTGTCCCCCTCTCAGGCCTTGGGAAAACACCTGAGCGCAGATCCCCCCCCCCCCCCCCCCCCCCCCACACACACACACATTAACTCCTACTCATAATCGGTACACCTTTGTATATAACTCTATATGCGGGTCGATTCTTCCAAATATGGCGCGAATACACCTGGCGCGATAACGTAGTGGGGCAATTCTTCCAACCGAATGGGGAATGGTAGTAATGAGCTAAACAGGACAATGATATAGATAACAGATGAATATCGTGTTTTCGATCCCCATGCAATGGTAGGACATCATTTCAAACATGAACACTGGATACACGACAATTGTAATTGCGCTGACATATTTAACAGTCCATCAAACATATCAGGTCATAGTCAGTTAAACGTCCGTGAAAGTAAATAAAATGAATGAATGAAGGAAGGAAGGAAAAATGAGATATAGGGTCCTATAGAAACCACAGCGTCCGAACGCAATGGCATCGTAGGTCCGCACTGTACTGCAAACAAGGACTTGATAATACAGTGAAAGAGACAAAAAAACAACAGAAAGGGTGGTGAAGACAGGATTACCGATTTGGAACGGTCAGTAGGCAATAAGGCCTACTGGTTAGCTTGAATCGATTTTATATGCGCACAATATTCGCTATTATCCTGTCTTCATTGCCCAAATAGACAAGACAGTGTAAGTAAAACTACATCCCATCAAAAGGAATTCTATAGCAATAAAGTCCACATCCAGAGAAACACATACAAAATAATAAACATCTCAGGATGTATCCAGAATCGTACTGAACAACCATAGTAGTTGCAGCTAAAGAGAAAACCAATCTAGGGTACGACCAGAAAACCCGAGGGACGAAAGCTCATGCACCCACCTCCCTTAGTTGGGGTTTCAGTAGGTACAATCATAGAGTCCCAAGAGGTAGTCCAGTCATCGCACAAGTGAAAAGTGAATCGTAATGACTGACTGTAGAGGGGTCAATCACTAAACATGCAGTGCGCTGTAAAACCAAAGGGTTATATCCTTTTCTGACAAACTTCCTGATTAAATTTGTAAAGCGGTCAGGAAACCCGTCAGACGCCTTTAACTTTCGAAGTTTATAGACCACATCTCCATAAAATGAGGGTTGTGATATGCCTAGTCGCAGAAGTGTTTTAAGGTTGGTGTTGTACTTTTCCAGCAGGTCCTCGTTGCGGCGGTAGAATTTAGAGAAAAATCTACGTAGTTTGTGATAACGAAAACTCTGCTGAAGAAGTTTACTTGTAATAACTTGATTTCGATCATCGAAGTCTATAACATCATTACACGCTATAGCAAATCGAATGAGCTGGGAGATATACACCCCATATGAGGTAGCACGAGGTACTTCTCCATCCAGGTGTGGATAGTTAACGATGTTAAAATTGAAACCATCTCTCTTATCATAGATTTTAGTATGAATACAATCATTTGAAATCGAGAGATGAAGATCGAAAATGCTGCTACTGTATCCGAACTGTTGGCTTTATTCAACGTGAGCTCTGGTGGATAAATGTTAGTAACTATATGAGCAAAGAACGGATTATCAATATTGAGTATGTCATCAAGATACCGAGAAGTATTACTAAAGGCATCACTAATTTGAAGTCAAGTTTTATTTGGAATTAGAACCGCCATTAAGTGTTTTGTCATTCTTGTCCTGTAAACGGAGGCGAGGCGACTTAAGGGCAGTTTTATTCCAAGGCTTAATAAATGACTAATACTACGATAAGCCAGACGTAAACAGTATGTGCATTTTTTCCAATTGACTGCTTTTTCTTCTTCTAGTTGAGTGTAGAATCTCAGAATGAGTATTTTCACACTTGGGTAAAATCCAAACATCAACTTAATGTTACTCCTGTACAGTTGGGTGAGGTTAACAAACCGGTTAAAACATCGCTGTAGGTTTACAGTAGTTGGTGGTTTGCCAGCTCCTGTCTGAATGAGTCCAGGGAGCTTATGCAGACCAAGTCAGCAGGAAGCATGTTCCAAAGTCGAATAGTACTTGGGGAAAATGAAGCCTGGTAGCTCTGGATGAGGGTTTGTGGCTGCAGAAAGCAGCTATTGTGGCCTCTGGTAGTGGTTCCAGCTGGAATGAGGTACGGAGTTGATGAAATGTCGATGAGCAGGTGTACTATTCTGTAAAGCAAGATGACCTTTGCTTTGGCTCTACGTTCCTGGAGAGTCTCCCACTGGAGGTTCTGCAGGAGAGATGTGACGCTCTTGTACCTGTCGTAAGAGTTAGTGATGAACCGTGCTGCGCGCCTCTGTATTCTCTCGAGCTTGCAGACATTGGTTTGTGTCGGAGGGTCCCATATTGCTGAGGCATAGTCAAGAGTGGGCCTGACATGTGTTGTAGCATTGGGTTTTGGCTTCCTCGGGATATTTGCTTATGTTGCCTAGCGTGGAGTTTGCTTTCTTACACACTCTATCAACATGGGTGTTTCATGACAGGTCCTTGGAGATGTTGACGCCAAGGTACTTCGCACTCTTCACGGTTTGCAGGGTTTTTCCGTGGATGATGTAGGATGCTTCAATAACGTTCCTCTTGTTTGTAACGCTCAGGACTTCAAACTTGTCTGGGTTGAACAATTCTGTGGAACACGGCAAAACTAGCAGGCTTAAAGCAAGACGCTGTCATACTGTCAACAGAAGTGATCCAAAGATGTCAAAACACAGCATCCTGTATTAAGGAACTCTGGGAATATTTCAAGATACGCTGCCTGTCAGTAATGGAGAAACATATCCCCACAAAAAGGACATCAACAAGATTCACGCAACCTTGGATTACTCGCGAAGTACGAAACCTCTCTAGATGGAAACACAGATGGTTCAAAATTGCCCAAACTACTGGCAAGCCTAAAGATTGGTCCCAATACAAAAACTGAAGAAACAATCACAGCAAAAGGGTAGAGAAGCACCAAGAAGTTTTGGAATTTCATAAAGTCAAGGCAAAACGACAGATCTGGTATCCAGGTACTCACCAAAAATGGTATACACCACTGACACAGTACCAACAAGGCAAACCTGCTACAAGACCAGTTCTCATCACCAAAGAAGACCTACAAACCATCCCAAACCTAGGACCAAGTCTCACACCAGATAAGCCCTACATTGAAGTAAACCCAAAAGGAGTATACAATGTTGTAAATTGAGCTTATTTCTTCATATATTGATAAAGAGAGGAATCCCCGATCCTTTGATTATCAAACATGTTAAACTAATTAAAATGTGACTGAAGTTATTTAATTTTATAAATAAGTGTAGATATGATGATATGATGATACAGGGCTTTATATGACATAATTATCAGCCCAGGATGATATGATGATATGATACTATAAAATATGTACATGAGGTATACAAACCATGGATATATGTACATATGTTATACAATAAAAACTCGCCGGTAGTCGAGAAACGTCCCGTTATATAGATAATCATTTATCAAGCGTTTGGTGGTATTGATTGAAGTACTCTTTAGTTTTAAGGTCATCGCGAGATTTCAGCGGGATTTGAAAAAGAAAGCCGAAAATGGAGTAAATCTTTTTTGTCAAGATCAAATTTTCGTTTATATTCGTATTGTTTATCCTTGAGAAGAAAAGATGGGAGTTCCTAAATTTTATAGATGGGTTTCGGAGAGGTATCCGTGCCTTTCGGAAACTGTGAAAGAATTCCAGGTGAGTTACCAACAAATTACAATGCAGATGTAACTAACTTGTAAAAAAATAGGTGTACAACGGAATTGCACAATATGTCAACAGAAAACAAGAATAATTGTTTCTTTTGAATTTTTAATTAATATGCTTCTCCCGTATTTGATAGAATAACATATCTCATAATTTAGATCGTTGAGCTAGAAGAAAACAGATCTGCGGTGGCCGAGTGGTTAGCATACAGTTGCGTTCAAGTATCCCAAATAAATGCAGAACAAACGCTGAACAAACTGAAAATGAACGTTACTTCGTATGATCTATATTTTTATCATTCGTTGCATTTGTTATTAGCGTTCAGCGTTTCGAAGATTGATGAAAACAAACACAGCGAATGAAACGAACGCAAATGCATTTCGCTATTTCGGGTAACTTATATCCTTTTGAATTTATAATTAAAGTAGCGAGGGACCGCGGAGTATGTGTGCCACCAACATATATGTGATACTTTCAGGACCTCAATCTGGGAGTTAAGTGATTTTTTAAAGGGAGATTCATGCCAAAATCTGCGAAAAACGAGCAGTATTTTTTACCCGAATTCAGGGCTGTACAAATCCAATAGCCCGACGCCCGGGACTAGTCCAAAACCAAAGTCGGGTGTGCCACTTTTTCAAAGATTTCAGTCCCGGACTAGTCCAATTTTAAAAAAGAGAAAGTCGGGCATGTCACTGTTTGAAAGATTTCAGTCCCAGATTTGTCCAATTAACAATGTCGGCCACCTGTCATCAGTGCTCACGCTACCATACGCCATGGTCGCCATTTGCGATTATTTTATAATACTGTCGATTATTTTAAAGAAATGTCGACAAGAAATGGCGATTATTATTTTTTTTATTTATTTTTTTATTTTTTTATATAAATTTTTCGTATAATGGTCTGTTTGACACCCCAAGCAATAAATGACCTCAATAAACATTACATAATCCGTTCACGCCCCCTGTGATGTCGCCATGCGCTTATCAATTATCGGTTGTAAAAGTTGTTAATTCCCTTAATTGGCACTTCGTTGTCGGATAATCGGCATTGTTGATACACGCAAACATCATGTGATTAATGGACCGAATAGCCAATCAGATATGTCGTTATTTGTCATCTTTCTGGCGATTGACCAATCAGACAAACCGTTACGCATCCAGAAGTAGGTACAGTTTCCTGTTTGTTTTTCTGTACACAAACTACGAAGAGATGAAATTTATTAATTTGTGCACGCACTATTATGAACATAGTTGCTACTTTCATCTGCATTAATAGCTATCCCATCACGATCCCGATAGGTAGCAAACTCCCATTTGTATTGTGAACTGTAAAATCACTTGCAATAAAGTAATTAAAACATTGAAACAATAAGAAGTTTGAATATTGTGCCTGGCTTCGTGTCGGCAGTTTCAATTTGTCACAACTTTGAGATCGACAATTAATGACATACAACTATATTATCCTACTATTAGGGTTGTGTTTTCTTTCCCCTTTGATAAGAAAGACCATTTCTGGCATTCAAAACACATTAATGCATGAAAAAGGTTCGTAATTGATGGTATTTCGATTAAATGTTTGAAATTTTCGGGCCGCAAAATTACGGTGTCATAGTACTTCGGATGGTACATAATTTCGGATTTTTTTTTTTTTTTTTTTTTTTTTTTTTTTTACATAATCGAATGAGAAAAACTGTCCTTTACAAATACATGTTGGTGGAAAGAAAAACGATATATAGATGACAGATACATAAAGTATATTTCTATTCATTATTTAATCCATCATTCCTTGTTTTATCAATGTGTAAGGAGTTCCTGGAATCCTACTTTTAAATGAATTCTAGTCTAGGCTCCTACTTCTTTCACTTGGAGAAAGTGGTGACAAAAAGAAAAATATAGCCAGAGGAGGCCCTGATAGTCTAATAAAACCTGATTGAAAATTTGGCTCTTACGACTGACCAAATTGTCTTACGCATTAAAGTTGGCTATTATTTTCTTAACTAAAAAATGTGTGGCTATTAATTTAAAATGGCCAGTGTGAGCACTGTGTCATAAAACAACCCCAGCACACTTCTCAACGTAATCCTTTAATTGCACTCCCTAATGTAATGCAATTAGCAGCCACAGCGGCGATCAGCGATTACCCGGGGCAATTTTATCAACAATCAACCATGCCGGAAGTCCCGCCTCCAAATTACTTTAATTGACAGTCGGCATTGTCGACATTATCCAATCAATTGACCCGATCTATTTTAATCACCGGCTTGCCAATGAAACGACTACTACAGGTAAATCACATGTTCGTCACGTGATTACCTGTTCGTCACGTGGTGAGCTGAAAATGGCGATACACTGAAACAATAACACCAACACGTTGATTAATTAGCAATCCGGCCGATTTGTCGGCAATCTTTCGATGAGTAGAGAAACTAAGGATGTTTGATAATGGAAGTATGTTTGATATGAAACGGTAGGTGTAATTTTTTATTGTTTCTCGGTGTATTGTTGAGCGTAATTGTAACAGACATGAAAGGCAGGTTGGGTAACGGTTTGTGCGTAGTTGGTGTAATAATTACGTTCGAAGAGTTGTCAAAAAAAATGAAATAAAAACAAAACGAACTGATATACATAATCAGTTTGATTTCGTATTCGGCAGTGCTAATGTTTACATTTTAAAAATGAGTTTGTTGAACTTTATCAGTGTTAAAATAAGGAAAATATTCAGAGTGAAAGCGAAAGTGAAAGTAAAAATAAAAAGAGGACACCAATCAAAAAGTCAAAATCATCTGGTGTAGTGGACAAAAACATAAAAATAAAATGTTTATATTAATTCACATGTTATTTATTTTTTTGCATTAGGTAAAATGTAAGAATCTCATCTGTAGCCCCTTACCTTAGTCCTATATAAAGTTATGACTTTTTTTTCTCTCCATTAAATGATTATCTGAACTGTAATATGAAACTCAATATCTATATTGAAATTTAAAAATGCAGATGTGATTCTTACTATTGCTACTGTTTCACCCAATGGCAGTCTACAATCTATACCACTGAAACATACATTAATTGTCTGATGAGTAAATAAGGATTGTTTCCTTTACTGTGTATAATGAATTGTAATGAGTATGCAAGACGCAGTTTTAACATGTTGAGAAATCAAAAGAATTCAGGACTTGTGTCCATTTTTTGGGACTAGTCACATTTTTTTTGGGACTAGTCACTTTTGACAGGGTGACTAGTCCCGGACTAGTGGCTAAAAAATTTATTTGTACAGCCCTGGAATTCCATAAACGAATACCTATAAAAAATACACTTTTAAACAAGTTTCTTCATTGATTTCAAGGGAGATAACAAGAATGAATAAAAACAGTTTTTAATCAATATTTTACTTAATAACCAATGATAAACATGTAAGGTCATCTAACACTATAAATATAAGTGTCATCTCTTGAACACACTCACAGCCCTAACTTTAACACAGTGATATTCCACTAACTGTCCGGAACTTAGTTGCACACACCCTTACACTTCCTCACAAGTTTACTGCTTGGTCTATACTCATAGCATATGGCTTTATTGTTTATTTTCACACTGAGGAGGCTGTGAACAGAGGTTGCAAAACACAGGTTGGAACAAAAGCAACAAACATCAATCAACCCATTTTTTTTTTAAAGTAAAATCTGAAATTAAACATACAAACATCGAACTAAAGCAATGTACATCAATCACGGAACTGGACCTTTTGAATAATTAATCTTTATAAAATTCATTTATTGTTTTAATTAAATCATACATACTCACCAAATTCATGCCGACAAAGTCTACTTTCATTTTCGCTATCCGATAATTACTGCGTCACCTTTAACAAACATTCATTTTCCACTTCTAAATAAATGACACCAGCAATTTGTTTCAAGTCGTATCAAACCTGTTTAATTACAGACATCATTAAAGACTTCATAAGTGTGCTGCTAATCCTTTGATAAGCCAATAAACTGTTTGCAAATAAAAGTTCCACCCACTTTCCCCCCAGGCTATTGATCCTGGTCAAATCCAGGTATGTCACACAGTGTCTATTCTAGGATGCGCGATTCGCGCAATTTTCTACGAGATCGCGCTTTTTTTTAAACTATACCGCGCTGATCGCGCGTACAAACATAGTAAAAACAATTCAATTTGTGACAAATATGCATGCGACGTCGTAATCCGTAAATGTTAACTAAATGACGACAAATTCTGATTATTGTTTATCAGAGCTAGTCTTGATCATCTTGAACGCTTGATTGTAAATACAAACGTTTGCAGGGCTCCGGAAATATGGATTTTGAGTGTGGGCAGGTGACCTTCGTAAATCTGGTTGTCCGTCACTTGCCCGATGGACGTTTCAGCATTAGATAAAAAATAAAGGGAAAATTTGCCTTGACTTTGAAGTCTGCCGATAATTGTGTAGGAATTAACCACCCGTTGCTTTCGTCGCGAGCAATTACTGATGTGTCGTAAAACTCACATGTGTTGTTCGTGATTGTTTAATCCCTCCCACTTGACAGTTTATCGGAATTTGATTGGCCGAGGAAGGTTTGTGGTGCCAATCTTCAAATGAAGACGCGCAGTGTTTACAATTCATATACTGTGTGAAATATACACCCGTAACGAGCCCCTCTATGCAGGGAGTAAGTCAAGGACCAGATTAGTGTGAAAAACACATCAATGTGTAAATCAGTTACTGAGATGGTATTGTCACTTTGTATTTCGGTCGGTGTGTCGTAGTGACCCAAGGTAATCTTTTGTTCAATAATTAAAAATCATGACGCAAGTTGCAACACTTGCATACATGTGATACCTCACGGCGTGAGATGAAATCTCACGGAATTCTAACCCTCCTCCCGGCCCCACGGAATTGTGTGAAAAACTCCCGTAAAATTGCTAAAATCGATTTTTCGAAAATCATCGATCTATTTCACCTGGATTTCACCTGGATCAATAGCCTGGGGGAAAGTGGGTGAAACTTATTTGCAAACAGTTTATTGGCTTAATTGATCTGACCAAAGGATTAGCAGCACACTTATGAAGTCTTTAATGATGTCTGTAATTAAACAGGTTAGATACGACTTGAAACAAATTGCCGGCGTCAAGTGGAAAATGAATGTTTGTTAAGGGAGATGCAGTAATTATCGGATAGCGAAAACGAAAGTAGAAATCTCACACAAAAACAATTGAGTTGTGGGGAATGGGGGTAGGTATCTAAAATAAATAAATCAAGATGGGTTCTCAAACATTTTTAATCAAGATGGGGTGTTTTTCAAGTTAAATAACACATTTTTTTCTCTAATCAATACTCGCTGGTAAGCAGATTTGTCAAGGTGTTGTTGCTTCTAAAAATAGAATGAATTCAAGAACGACAACTCCTACGAAATTTCGTACTTCGTACTCAATTAGATTCGTACTATTGTACATCAGACTCAATTTGATTCATACTATCGGTTATTTTCCAGAGGGGAGATTATTAGGCAGCCAACCGTGCAGCCGTCTTTTGCTCGGCCGTTTTTGAAACATCGCGGCCAATATTTGGTTGAGTGTGTGGGGAAAAAAAAGATTTTTTTTTTTTTTTTATTATACTCTTTCTTTCTCAATATTTTTATGTTTTGTAAGTACGAAAATATAACAACAAACTTTAAAGGGACACTGTCTGTAAGTATTAAAGCAGAATATTGAGCATAACCAAATAACAGCGAAATGAACAGTGAACATGTTTATCATTGGTTATTAAATAAAATATTGTTTAAAAACTTTTTTTATTCATTCATGTTATCTCCCCTGACATCAATGAAGAAACTTGTTTAAAAGTGCATTTTTAGGTATTCGTTCATGAAATTTGGGTATAAAATACTGCTCGCGCGCTAAAAATAGCCCGCGAAAAAACCTCCCAGATTTTTGCATGAATCTCCCTTAAAAAAATCACTAAACTCCCAGATTGAGGTCCTGAAAGTATCACATGTATGAACTTGACCTAGTACTGTATCCATATTATCCAATCAAATAACGGGTGTATCTTTATCAGCCAATGAAACAACTCTCATTCACTTAGTAACCACGTGGTAAAGTGAAACAATGGCGATTCAATCGAACCAATTTGTAAACAAGTAGGGCCATGAGCAAAGAGTCTATCGACGCATGTCGTAATGCATCAGTGTGCATCTGCTTTTATTTCAAAATGCCATGTTCCATTTGAATGAATCCGAGATCAATAACGGAATGGTGTGTTTTTGTTTTGAAGCATGTTTGCCATTATATCCAAGATCTGCTTCGACCTTGGCTAATTATACCCCCACAAACGAAGTTTAGGGGGATATGTAGGAGTGAGCTTGTCAGTCCGTCTGTTTTTTACGGTGTCCGGACGATAACTCATGAAAGGGTTGATGGATTTAAATAGTATTTGGTACACGGATATAACACCATAAAATACAAGTCAAGTTCGATTTTGGTTACAAACCACCAATTTTTAACGGAGTTATGGCCCCTTTTCAACTTAGAATTTGCCCAAAAAACGGTGTCCGGACGATAACTCATGAACGGGTCAAAGGATTTAAATAATTTTTGGTACACGGGTTTAAGACCATAAAATACATGTCAAGTTCGACTTTGGTTACAAACCACTAATTTTTGATGGAGTTATGTCCCCTTTTCAACTTAGAATTTGCCAAAAAAATGCTAGTCAACTCTGAGGAACCTGCTAATTTGGGTTTGTATTAAATTTAAACAATTTATAATGCATCCTCTTCATGACCATGTCTCTTTTTATTACACTTATACATCTTTGACTTGAATGGTGTAACACGCAAATTTTTGTTAGTCTTCTTCCCTGATCACTAACAATATTGAAAACTCTCTCTCCTCTCCACCCTCTCTCTCTCTCTCTCATTATTTTTTTTTCCAGTTTATTTCATATTTTGTAGTTTAAATAATTTGTTTGCCATTGTCTAAATTGTATGAATATTTTGTAGCCGGATTTCTAATGTTGTCATAACTTGTGGCCTGACCCCATTTCCATGAACATTTATTGGAAATAAATATGTTTAAACTAGACCATTGTTTTCTTGTGGTTGCCGTGTTTATGTGACAAGGCTGCATTGTGGGGGTATTAATCACTTTCAGTGATAACTCTAGTTTTCGATAATTATTCGAAGAACTGGCATCTCAAAAAGATATTAATAGAGAAAAAAATACATACCAGTCAGATTTAGGCATAAACCGTGCTAATAATTTTTAACACAGAAAAATCAGCTTGCTGATTTATCAACATCAGATGTCTATAACGAAAGTGAAAGTAGGAAAAAACTTGTGTTTGATCTAATGCATATTTCTTTATTTTATCTGATGTAGTCTAAGTAGAAAAAAGTGTTCGACATAATGCATTTTTTTATCTGCCTACCCTTTTGTAATTACTGCACTAGGAGCATCATGACGATGATGTTCGTCTTAATTCCATAGGATCTACCAATATCTAATATTACCGTGTTGGCACCCGGTTCATCTAGTTCCCTACCCCATGTTCATCAGTGATGTCTTATCCTCGGGGTATCCCTGCCGACACCCACCCAACCCTCTCCCACCGGTGGAGGTAAACACTGATATGTGCATAATGCTAACAACCTATAGCTTTGATCCTTCCTAATTTAAAGCATTAATTTCATTATTTTACAATGAAATCATCTAAAAAATTATGACAAAAAGACAGTAAAAGTATTCAACTTAGCGCGCGGTTTCAAAAAAAAAAGGCATGTTGACATAGCTTAATTTTGGGGCAAGTGACTTTTGAAATTTGGGCAAGTGGATTTTCAAAATATTTGCAGACCCCTGCGCTTGTCTTGAAAACAAGCAAACGTTGCAGATGATCTAGGCTAAGCATGTAAATCGTAGCGGAGTTACCGTTATTTGTGTATTCCCGGGTTAGGTGGCGCTAGCTATCACATGGCGTGCTGACGTTACTCGATTTCAGATTGTACAGAATACATTAGATGAAAATAAGTTTAGGACATGCTTGTTTTGCCTTGCGGTTGCAGACATTATTTCCGTTCGTTTTAAAATTTGTAAAATTGTTGTTTACAGTAACATGTACGGCAACTTTAAAAGGTATATGCAGTTCATGTGTTTTCACATATTCCCGCCTACTTTTTTAGAATCCCCCTTTTTTCAAGTATAGGGGGAGGGGGGAAAACCCGCCTGTTTTTAGCTCGACTGATCAGAGATCAGCAGAGCTTATGCCGTGGTGCGTCGTCCGTCGTCCGACTTTCCGTCCGTAAAGTTTTATTTGTAGCGACTACTCCTCTGAAACTACTGGATGGATATTCATGATACTTTCCAGAAATGTTGCCCATGAAGTCTAGTTGATCCTAGCAAAAATTCATGTTGATGTGAAATCCAAGATGGCCGCCAAAGCTAAAAATATATTTTTTCCCCCCTACTTTTTTTAAAATCCCCCTTTTTTCAAGTATAGGGGGAGGGGGGAAAACCCGCCTGTTTTTAGCTCGACTGATCAGAGATCAGCAGAGCTTATGCCGTGGTGCGTCGTCCGACTTTCCGTCCGTAAAGTTTTATTTGTAGTGACTACTCCTCTGAAACTACTGGATGGATATTCATGATACTTTCCAGAAATGTTGCCCATGAAGTCTAGTTGATCCTAGCAAAAATTCACGTTGATGTGAAATCCAAGATGGCCGCCAAAGCCTAAAATATATTTTTAAAATACAAGTTTGTAGTGACTACTTCTTGAAATCTATAAGTGATATTGATATGGGACTTTTTCTAAAATGATCAGCATGACATGATGTTGGTCGTTGTCAAAAGTCGTTCTGATTCGACGTTAAGCATGGCTGCCAGCGGCCATCTTGGTTTACATAGAGTTATATAGTAAAAACTTGTAGCGACTACTCCTCTGAAACTACTTGGCGGATTTTCATGAAACTTTACAGGAATGTTGCTCTTGATGTGTTATTGATCCTAGCAAAATTTCAGATCGGCCAGAAATTCAAGATGGCCACCACGGCTAAACATAGACTTTTAAAAACAAGTTTGTAGCGACTACTTCTTGAAAACTATAAGTGATATTGATATGGGACTTTTTCTGAAATGATCAGCATGACAAGATGTTGATCCTTGATGAATATTATTATGATTCGACATTAAACATGGCTGCCAGTGGCCATCTTTGTTTACCTAGAGTTATATAGTAAAAACTTCAACTTGTAGCGACAACTCCTCTGAAACTACTTGACATTTTTTTATGAAACTTCACAGGAATGCTGACCTAGCTATCAAAATCTATCAGTAGAGCTTCAAGGTCATTGACCTCTTGTTTTATTTCTAGAAAAGACACTGGTCACGTGATGGTCTGGCAAATGCGAGACAATAAATTTGCGAGAAAATAACATCGAGTTGGCTTTTATGCAAACATATATCAAACAAAGGAAATAGACCGATGATTTTCGAAAAATCGATTTTAACAATTTTACGGGAGTTTTTCACACAATTCTGTGGGGCCGGCAGGAGGGTTAGAATTCCGTGAGATTTCATCTCACGCCTTGCGGTATCACATGTATGCACCAAATGTTGTAAATTCATTGTTAAGCATTCAAACCACTAATGACCGTTTTTCCTCGAAATAATTAGTTTTCCTTAAAGGAGAATGATTGAACTCTACAATGATATCCAATTTATATAAACTTTAATTTTCGATAAAATAGTTTTTATCGATCTATTAGCTTTACACCCCTTCTCAGTCAATAAATGTAAAATCGCGCCTTGCTGAAGTTGCGCAAGTTGAAGGTCGGCATATTTACACATGTAACTCATGACTGTGGCTTAACCAATCCGGATACAGCAAAAATAATGATGTCATCTTAAAGAGCCATTCTCATGGTATTTTTAAAAATGGGAAATTCCTGAAAATAGTCCCGATGAAAATGGGTTGAAATAGGTCAACTTTGGACACCGATTGCATAAAAAGTAATTGCATCTATAATTATAGGCATTAAAATGGCACAATGTCGCAACAAAGCGTGGTATACAATCTTTCCAGTAATATATCAAACTTTAACCTTAAATGTCGTCTCAGCAAATGGTAAACTCCATTGTTTTTAGCTCGACTGATCAGAGCTTATGCCGTGGTGCGGCGTCCGTCCGTCCGTCTGTCTGTCCGTAAAGTTTTATTTTTAGCGACTACTCCTCTGAAACTACTGGATAGATATTCATGAAACTTTACAGAAATGTTGCCCATGATGTCTAGTTGATCCTAGCAAAAATTCATGTTGATGTGAAATCCAAGATGGCCACCAAAGCTTAAAATGGGTTTTTAAAATACAAGTTTGTAGCGACTACTTCTTGAAAACTATGTGATATTGGACTTTTTCTCAAATGATCAGCATGACATGGTGTTGGTCCTTGTCAAAAATTGTTTTGATTCGACGTTAAAACATGGCTGCCAGTGGCCATCTTTGTTTACATAGAGTTATATAGTAAAAACTTGTAGCGACTACTCCTCTGAAACTACTTGGCAGATTTTTATGAAACTTTACAGAAATGTTGCTCTTGATGTCTTATTGATCCTAGCAAAATTTCAGGTCGGCCAGAAATTCAAGATGGGCACCACAGCTTGAATAGATTAAAAAAAATAAGTTTGTAGCGACTACTTCTTGAAAACTATAAGTGATATTGATATGGGACTTTTTCTAAAATGATCAGCATGACATCATGTTGATCCTAGTCGAACATTATTTTGATTCGAAGTTAAACATGGCTGCCAGTGGCCATCTTTGTTTACATAGAGCTATATTGTAAAAACTTGTAGCGACTACTCCTCTGAAACTACTTGACGGATGTTCATGAAACTTCACAGGAATGTTGCTCTTGATGTCTAGTTGATCCTAGGAAAATGTCAGGCTGGACGGAAATTCAAGATGGGGGCCACGGCTAAAAATAGATTTAAAATAAATAAATTTGTAGCGACTACTTCTTGAAAACTGTAAGTGATATTGATATGGGACTTTTTCTAAAATAATCAGCATGACATGATGTTGATCCTTGTCGAAAATTATTTTGATTCGACATTAAACATGGGCACCAGTGCAGGGCTTTTTTACCTTATATAACAGAGGCCTGTAAAGGGCCTCTTCCCAACTGAAAATTGGACTGTTTTTTCCCAACTGTGGCAAAAATAGTTCCCAATCGGAAAACAGCAGTCTCTTAGAATTTGAGAAAAAGCATGAATTCTGCAATGTGTTTTTGTCTGCTAAGTAAATTCCGACTTGGAAAAGTTAATAATTATGGTAAATAATGGATGACAATATAAATAAAGTATATTAATGTCATTAGCTCTACTGATCAGAGATCAGCAGAGCTTATGCCGTGGTGCGGTGTCCGTCGTCCGTATGTCCGTCTGTCCGTCCGTCTGTCCGTCCGTCTGTCCGTCCGTTAACTTTTATTTGTAGCGACTACTCCTCTGAAACTACTGGATGGATATTCATAAAACTTTACAAAAATGTTGCCCATGAAGTCTAGTTGATCCTAGCAAAAATTCATGTTGATGTGAAATTCAAGATGGCCGCCAAAGCTAAAAATAGATTTTTTAAATACAAGTTTGTAGCGACTACTTCTTGAAAACTATAAGTGATATTGATATGGGACTTTTTCTAAAATGATCAGCATGACATGATGTTGGTCCTTATCAAAAATTGTTTTGATTCGACGTTAAACGTGGCTGCCAGCGGCCATCTTTGTTTACATAGAGTCATATAGTAAAAACTTGTAGCGACTACTCCTCTAAAACTACTTGGCGGATTTTCATGAAACTTTACAGGAATGTTGCTCTTAATGTCTAATTGATCCTAGCAAAATTTCAGATCAGCCAGAAATTCAAGATGGCTGCCACAGTTAAAAATAGATTTTTAAAAAATAAGTTTGTAGCGACTACTTCTTGAAAACTATAAGTGATATTGATATGGGACTTTTTCTAAAATGATCAGCATGACATGATGGTTATCCGAGTCGAACATTATTTTGATTCGACATTAAACATGGCTGCCAGTGGCCATCTTTGTTTACATAGAGTTATATAATGAAAACTTGTAGCGACTACTCCTCTGAAACTACTTGACGGATTTTCATGAAACTTCACAAAAATGTTGTTCTTGATGTCTAATTGATCCTAGCAAAATTTCAGGTCGGCCGGAAATTCAAGATGGCCGCCATGGCTAAAAATAGATTTTCAAAATACAAGTTTATAGCGACTACTTCTTGAAAACTATAAGTGATATTGATATGGGACTTTTTCTAAAATGATCAGCATGACATGATGGTTATCCGAGTCAAACATTATTTTGATTCGACATTAAACATGGCTGCCAGTGGCCATCTTTGTTAACATAGAGTTATATAATGAAAACTTGTAGCGACTACTCCTCTGAAACTACTTGACGGATTTTCATGAAACTTCACAGAAATGTTGCTCTTGATGTCTAATTGATCCTAGCAAAATTTCAGGTCGGCCGGAAATTCAAGATGGCCGCCATGGCTAAAAATAGATTTTCATGCAAGTTTGTAGCGACTACTTCTTGAAAATTATAAGTGATATTGATATGGGACTTTTTCTAAAATGATCAGCATGACATGATGTTGGTCCTTATCAAAAATCGTTTTGATTCGACGTTAAACGTGGCTGCCAGCGGCCATCTTTGTTTACATAGAGTTATATAGTAAAAACTTGTAGCGACTACTCCTCTGAAACTACTTGGCGGATTTTCATGAAACTTTACAGGAATGTTGCTCTTAATGTCTAATTGATCCTAGCAAAATTTCAGATCGGCCAGAAATTCAAGATGGCTGCCACAGTTAAAAATAGATTTTTAAAAAATAAGTTTGTAGCGACTACTTCTTGAAAACTATAAGAGATATTGATATGGGACTTTTTCTAAAATGATCAGCATGACATGATGGTTATCCGAGTCGAACATTATTTTGATTCAATGTTAAACGTGGCTGTCAGTTGCCATCTTTGTTTACATAGAGTTATATAATGAAAACTTGTAGCGACTACTCCTCTGAAACTACTTGACGGATTTTCATGAAACTTCACAAGAATGTTGCTCTTGATGTCTAGTTGATCCCAGCACAATTTCAGGTCGGCAGGAAATTCAAGATGGCCACCACGGCTAAACATAGATTTTTAAAAACAAGTTTGTAGCGACTACTTCTTGAAAACTGTAAGTGATATTGATAAGGGGCTTTTTCTGAAATGATCAGCATGACAAGATGTTGATCCTTGTCGAAATTTTTTTGATTCGACATTAAACATGGCAGCCAGTGGCCATCTTTGTTTACCTAGAGTTATATAGTAAAAACTTCAACTTGTAGCGACTACTCCTCTGAAACTACTTGACAGATTTTTATGAAACTTGACAGAAATGCTGATCTAGCTATCAAAATCTATCAGTAGAGCTTCAAGGTCATTGACCTCTTGTTAGTTATTAAAATGTTTACAAACTTTCATTTAAGCATCATTTATCTTTTATTTTTAAGTCCCGCCTCTGTTAGGAGAGACGTGAATCTGCTGATTTCTTGTTTATATTTGGGTATTTTACCCAAATGTTTTTTTTTTACCCCAATTATTTTTTCTAATTGATATTTTTACCCTTCATTTGTTTACATTTACTTTTTTTTCTTTAATTACTCAGAATTATTCTAAATTGTACAGTTTCAACTAAATTGTCAATTATGTGTACACGTGTGTATGTTTTGTTATGTTTGTGTTTCCTTTTTCAGTTCACAACACTTTGGTCAGTTTGACTCATAAGAAACGTCTTCATTATTGAAAAGATAACTTGTAATTATGGCTCCCCCACACACAGTGTGGTAGGGGAGCCATGTTGATTTTGTGCTTTCTGTCTGTCTGTGTCACAAACGATGTCCGATCAATAACTAGAGAATGATTGGAGCTAGGATCCTCAAACTTGGACGGATGGTCGGTCATGACAAGTAGATGACCCCTATTGATTTTGGGGTCACTAGGTCAAAGTCGCGGTGACATTGACTATCAAAACGATGTCCGATCAATAACTAGAGAATGGTTGGACCTAGGGTCCTCAAACTTGAAAGGATGGTTGGTCATGGCCAGTAGATGAACCCTATTAATTTTGAGGTCAAAGGTCAAGGTCGCGGTGACATTGACTATCAAAATGATGTCCGATCAATAACTAGAGAATAGTTGGACCTAGGGTCCTCAAACTTGGAAGGATGGTTGGTCATGACCAGTAGATGACCCCTATTGATTTTGGGGTCACTAGGTCAAAGGTCAAGGTCGCGTTGACATTGACTATCAAAACGATGTCCGATCAAGAACTATAGAATGGTTGGACCTAGGGTCCTCAGACTTGGAAGGATGGTTGGTCATAACCAGTAGATGACCCCTGTTGATTTTGGGGTCACTAGGTCAAAGGTCAAGGTCGCGGTGACATTGACTATCAAAACGATGTCCGATTAATAACTACACAATGGTTGGACCTAGGGTCCACAAACTTTGAAGGATAGTAGGTCATGACCAGTAGATGACCCCTGTTGATTTTGGGGTCACTAGGTCAAAGGTCAAGGTCGCGGTGACATTGAATATCAAAACGATATCCGAACAATAACTACACAATGGTTGGACATCGGGTCCTCAAACTTGGAAGGATGGTAGGTCATGACCAGTAGATGACCCTATTGATTTTGGGGTCACTAGGTCAAAGGTCAAGGTCGCGGTGACATTGACTATCAAAACGATGTCCGATCAATAACTATAGAATGGTTGGACCTAGGGTCCTCAGACTTGGAAGGATGGTTGGTCATAACAAGTAGATGACCCCTGTTGATTTTGGGGTCACTAGGTCAAAGGTCAAGGTCGCAGTGACATTGACTATCAAAACGATGTCCGATTAATAACTACACGTTGGTTGGACCTAGGGTCCTCAAACTTGGGAGGATGGTTGGTCATGACCAGTAGATAACCCCTATTGATTTTGGGGTCACTAGATCAAAGGCCAAGGTTGCGGTGACATTGACTATCAAAACGATGTCCGATCAATAACTACACAATGGTTAGACCTAAGGTCCTCAAACTTGGAAGATTGGTTGGTCATGACCAGTAGATGACCCCTATTGATTTTGGGGTCACTAGGTCAAAGGTCAAGGTCGCGGTGACATTGACTATCAAAACGATGTCCGATCAATAACTAGACAATGGTTGGACCTAGGGTCCTGAAACTTGGAAGGATGGTTGGCCATGACCAGTAGATGACCCCTTTTGATTTTGGGGTCACTAGGTCAGAGGTCAAGGTCATGGTGACATTGACTATCAAAACGATGTCCGATTAATAACTAGAGAATGGTTGGACCTAGGGTCCTCAAACATGGAAGGATGGTTGGTCATGACCAGTAGATGATCCCTATTGATTTTGGGGTCACTAGATCAGAGGTCAAGGTCGCGGTGACCTTGACTATCAAAACGATACCCAATCAATAACAAAACAATGTCCGATCAATAACTAGAGAATGGTTGGACCTAGGGTCCTCAAACTTGGAAGGATGGTTGGTCATGACCAGTAGATATTCCTGATACAGATAATAGATACAGTCACAGGGATATTGAATATCAAAACGATCTCAGATCATAGAGAACTGTTGGACCTAGAGTCGTCAATTATGTCTGTTCGGGCGAGAGGGGGAGCCATACGTTTTTGTCCCATGGACAATAACAATTTTTTTAGTTTTATTTACATTGTTTTCCATCTGAGAACGCTTTTACCTGACAATATGTATTTATTTATTTTTTATGGGGAAAATTAAACGGAAATACATGTAAATACACAGACTGGAATACAGTACCTATTAATTATAGATTATTTCAGGGCCGTATATGATCAATTTCAATTTTTATCCCATATTATTTCAACATGTTTTAAGAATGGAATTGAATTGAATGTTAAACGTTTAACGGCTCATCAACACAGTATAGGTTATTTAGGGCCGCCCCAGAGAGAGGGGAATGATACATAGGAATCCGGGAACCGTGCCCTACTCTTATTATCGAATAGATTCCTATTTTTCTTTAACGTGCTAGGAGGATAGACCGATACACGGGACATGTTTTAAGAAGTAAGGCCAAATAAAATTATACTTGTGTTTACTGCAACATTGCTGAAAAAAATAGGGTAGGTAGGTAGGCATTTTTTTTTTCTTTTTGGCAAAGTTACATTTAAGGTGGCAATGAGCTTTTAAGAATGGGAAAATGTGGTATTTTAAAAACTACAATAGATAACAATATGCAATTGTGTCGGTTTTATTGTTTCCCAAAAGGCCTGGCAACAACTGGCTCTTTTCCCAAACACTTGCAATTATTGCAAAGGGGTAAAAAAGTAAAAAAATGTTCAGCAAGTCCAGAAGAGGGTCAGCTCCAACAGCAGCACAATGAGCATGCTCTTCCTGAATGTGACTGAGTGGTGTATCATGTATAATGGCGTATTATTCCAGTGTGGCAGTCATGCCTGTGAAAGTCAAGAGTCAAGTACTCGTCTGACAGCCCAAATTTGCAAAATCAAAAGTTCATGAGTCAGTTGGCGAGCGAGCATAATTTCATGAATATCATTTTGGCCTTAAATATTAAATTGATTTAAATACTGTCATGATATGACTGAAAGCTTTTTAAAAGTGATATTACACCTCATACATTTGAAAATACACAAGCTGATCTGACAATTTTAACTGATCAAATGAATTTCAATTGATCAACCGAAAAAAGATCAGTGTCACCTTACATTGCAATGCAGCCAAACACCAAAACACTTTTGATTTTAAACTTACTTGACATCTTTTGGTGGCAAAAACTGTCTTACTTCAATGTGTCCGTGTGCAAGACAGTTCTGGTATCCTCATCCTTCAGGTGGGGATGTCTCTTTATGGGGGAGTGTAGGGGAAAGGAAATGATCTATACCCTTGGAATTGGGAATTTTTGTCAACATTTTTGCTGAATTCGAAAAGAGAATAATTTAATTGAAACACTGGACAAATGAACTCATAGAAACACAAGTTTACAGTACATGACAATAATTTCATGTTAGTACAATGATTTCTGTAACAGTACAATAAAAAAGCCTTGCTGTTAGCTTTGGATGGTTAGATTGTTGGAAAGTCTTGTGAGGGTTGATGATATGATGCTTGATTATACATCATGAAGATAGGTTTCATTTACATGGCTGAATTTTTTAACATAATACTTTGAATTAAGCTACATTGTGTTAAATATTTTATCCTGAACCTCAACATTTGTGTCTGGTATTAAGCAGCCATGTTTCCCTGATAAATCGAGGGAAGTCTGTGACTTGCTATGATTCGCTTTGTCATAGAGAACCAGTAATGAAGCATGAACGTAAACTGCCGAGGAAATTCAGTTTACACTCCAGTGTTTTTTTTTGGCTGTTTATATAGCCGAAATTCGGTCATATTCCCAATGCCAAAACATACCTTTTTTTCCCAATTAAGAGGAAAAAATTCCCAATTTTAAAAAAAAAAAAAAAAAAATTAATTTTTTTTTTTTTTTTTTTTTTTTTTGTGTCCCAATCCAATGATTGGGGTTCATTGGATTGGGGTTCAAAAGCTTATAAATTCTTCTGTTTATCCTGGTGTACAAAAAACAGTATTAAAGATATAATTATGAAAGGAAAGCTTTACTTTATATTTTTCCGAATTTTATTAAAAATCGCGCTACAATTCCCAATTTTATGAAAAATCGCGCTAAAATTCCCAATTCCAACGCCATGGGCTATGTTCCCAAAATAGAGAAAAAAAACACTGCACTCTTCTCAGAAACTACTTAACATAATGAATTGAAACTTCACACATGTCTTGGGAATCAGTTTCTATGACTTGTGCTTTTACCATAGTTTGTGATAACCTGTCAGATAAATTACCTGTTGTTTCCATGTAGATACCTGTCAGATCGGTTATATAATTTTGTTTTCAGATACCGGAGTTTGATAACCTGTACCTGGACATGAATGGTATTATCCACGTGTGTTCCCACCCTGAGGATGACAATCCGCACTTCCGTATCACCGAGGAAAAAATCTTTGCGGATATCATGCACTACCTGGAGGTATGTTGAATCTTAAATTTAGGACAAGGGAAAGATGAGCAGTAGGGATATGAACCTTCTGCATTTTTCAGTTAAACTAAAACCTTAATTAAAAATAAATAAATAGGGCTGCATCTCGTATGAAAACACGAGGAAGGTCATTATGTGATTGTGACCTCTAATAAAAGAAGATAAAGGATGAAATTTCCCATCAGAATTGCAACCTCCAGGTGTATAGGTCTGCAGTTCACGGAGCTCACTTAAGAAGAAGAAAATGTTTGTTGATTTTGTCATTGACATTGGAGCTGTTATTATATTCCATCAAGTATGTCAACAAAAGAGGGTCATTTCTGGTTTACATGTTTAGCATTCTAGATACAAAATGTCAGATATTACAAATCAGTGTTGTTTCTGTTGCAGTTTTTGTTTCGAATGATCAAGCCCAGGAAGGTTTTCTTCATGGCTGTGGATGGTGTTGCTCCAAGGGCAAAGATGAACCAGCAGAGAGGCAGAAGATTTAGGTAGGTAACCAGCAGAGAGGCAGATGTTTAAGGCAGGTAACCAGCAGAGAGGCATAAGATATAGTTAGGTGATCAGCAGAGAGGCAGATGTTGAAGGCAGGTAACCAGCAGAGAGGCAGAAGATTTAGGTAGGTAACCAGCAGAGAGGCAGATGTTGAAGGCAGGTAACCAGCAGAGAGGCATAAGATATAGTTAGGTGGTCGGCAGAGAGGCAGATGTTGAAGGCAGGTAACCAGCAGAGAGACATAATATATAGTTAGGTGACCAGGAGAGAGGCAGATGTTGAAGGCAGGTATCCAGCAGAGAGGCATAAGATATAGTTAGGTGACCAGCAGAGAGGCAGATGTTGAAGGCAGGTAACCAGCAGAGAGAGACATAAGATATAGTTAGGTGACCAGCAGAGGCAGATGTTGAAGGCAGGTAACCAGCAGAGAGGCATAAGATATAGTTAGGTGGTCAGCAGAGAGGCAGATGTTGAAGGCAGGTAACCAGCAGAGAGACATAAGATATAGATAGGTGACCAGCAGAGAGGAAGATGTTGAAGGCAGGTAAACAGCAGAGAGACGGAACATATAGGTAGGTATCCAGTGGAGAGGAAAATATTTAGTTGGTAACCTGCAGAGAAGCAAAATATTTAGGTAGGTAACCAGCATATAGATAGAAGATAGCACAGAGGCATAAGATTCAGGTAGGTAACCAGTAGAGAGACAGAATATTTAGTAAAGGTAACCGGCAGGGAGGCAGAAGATTTAGGCAGGTATCCAGCAGAGGCAGACTATATTTATGTGTATCACACCCATTGCATCACAGGAAGTGTTCGCCTGGGGTAGTCGCTTAATAGCGGTCAGTAAATAATTCTCATTTCTTTTTGTAAAAAAAGGCATTTTCATTAATTTAAAGTGCAGGTAACCAGCAGATATGCAGAATATTAAGGCAGGTGACCAGTAAAAGCTTTAGGCATGTAACCGGCAATGAAGCAGAAGTTTTAAGGCACAAGCAATTAAACATCAGTGTTTATATCAATGTTTATTTCTTAATTGTTTGTAGAGAACTTTTCATGTGAAACGTGGTTGCTTTAGTAAAACTGATGCTATTTAATGTTTGTAATATCATCAGGTCTGCCAGAGAAGCGGAAGATCTGGAACAGAAAGCCAGATTGAAGGGCGAGACGCTGCCGTCAGAAAAAAGATTTGACTCAAACTGCATCACACCAGGTATGCTTCAAGTTGAAAGAGTTGATATGTACATGTGAGCAGTCATGGAAAAAGGGGACCAGTTACTTTTTAATAGGGAATTCGGGAAACTTGATGATGCCTCACCAGGAAAGGGGAGCGTGCATTTTAGTGAACATTACCCTTGTTCATACAAGTTGAAGTTTGAAGGTCAATGTTGGGTATCTTAATGTTTCCTCAGCAAGTGGACAGATTTGAATATCATTTTGCATAAATGCTTTAATATTACATCTGAGGGTGGGGTGATGGGGGGATAGGGTAGTGGGGGTGGGTTGGGTATGCATTCCCCAAAATATCTGACATACTTTTGTTATTGCTATTTAAATAGTTGAGTAAAATACATCAGTTATTTTATAAAACCTATGGTAAAAAATAATGAGAAAAGAAAAATACTTAGCTGAGCACTGCTTGCAAAGTAATGGGCTTTATATAACACTGTCATACATTTTAGGGACGCCGTTCATGGTGAAGCTGCAGGAACAGCTCAAGTATTTTGTGGTGAGGAAAATAAGCACAGACCCACTGTGGCACGGTGTCCGGGTGTATCTGTCTGGACATGAGGTGAGGCTTGATACTTCTAGATTAGTAGTAGTATAAGGTTTTATTTTTCCTCGCCGTTGGCAACTAGGCCTTTTGGCGAGGTTTTCAATAGTAGTTTATTTATAATAATCTTAGTAGTTTAAATAATGTTACTAATGCTTATCAATCACGCACGGATGGCAGGATCCAAGCAGACGCAAGACATGGCAATATATGGTTTGCAGGGACACAAGAAGATTAACTTGGCAGAGGCTGAGTGATGGGGACACAGGTGGAATAAGCTCATGTTGGTCTATTTTATATATAAAATTCAATCGAGGATTATAAATAATAATTTTATTTTCCAGCGCCAGCGCGTCACCATTTCTTAAAAATGATTTAACTTAATATGTACATATATACATAATCCATGTTGTGTCTGCTTCATGCTCCCTTCCAAAAGGAATGGACTCTTATAATTATAAGCATATAATGTTAAAAAAGAAATCGTTAAAATGTCCAGTGTTGTTAGTAAGACATCACTCCAAATCTCTCAATATAAAATAATTCAATATGAGTTTTACGCTTATGAGAGCAAAAACGTTAAATGGAGTGTGTCCCTCCGCCAAAGCCACGGGGAGGCCACACTGGGGAGGGCATGAAGCAGAGGTATACATAGGTTTTACATGTTAATATTATGTACCCCATTATCCCGATGTGTGCGTCAGATCAAACTAAAAATAGCATCTTCCCAGCCGTTTATATAAAATCAATGTGAAGTAATAAGCATATATAAAACTAAATAGGACAGCCAGGAATTTCTATTAACTTAACTGTTGATATAAAACAACCAAATATTAAAATCACCCACCGGGGCTGGTGGGGTCATACAAAGTAGTGTTACATGGAATTATACGACATAAGGGAGTGGGAGTGGATGTAGTGGGGGGAAATATGTAACTTAGTAATATTATTGTTTATAAGATAAACATTTAGGACATTTTTAGGACATATTTAGTATTTAATAAGCATCTCCATGACACCAAAAGTATACTTTCCAAGTTTACAGAAAGTTTTAAAATATGGCACTCATTTAATTTATATAGAATATTTGTCAGAAGATCAGGGCGAGTTCTACTCGTTCTGTCTTTAATAGCCGTAAGACTTGAAAGCGAGTCTGAGAAAATAACTGAGAATGGAGGCTTGTATTTAATAATCCATTTAAGGGCTCTGTCTATAGCGACTAGCTCAGCGGTAAAAATTGAGAGACCGTCAGAGATTCTAGTAATTTTAGTAATATCTTTTGTTGGTATAACAAAGGCTGATGCTACACGTCCTGAGACAGGATCTTTGGAACCATCTGTATAAATTTGTAAAAAGTTATTATATTTACTATCCTTATGTTGTAGGAAGTTCAGTTTAATTTCTGATGCTTCATCGTTTTTGTTTATTATAGAGGAAAGGGAAATGTCTACATTAGGTTGAATTAGAGTCCATGGAGGGACCACTCCTACTGAAAAATCTGCAATTTGATATTGGTCTAGGTCATATTCCTCTATTAAATTATAAATGGTTGTGCCGAATGGCTTTGGATTTTTACTAAATCTATTAAGACATTGAGTATTTACAAAAAAAAATGTTTACTGGATTTGATTCCTTTTTTGTCTGGACCCTGGCCCAGAAACGAAGCATCTGTTCTTCTCTATGAATATGTAATGGCAAAACGCCAGCCTCATGTTCCAAAATATGCTGTTGAGTAGAATTTAGGGCTCCCAGTGCAATTCTTAGACATTTATTTTGTAATATATCGAGTCGATGAAGTAGTGATTTTGAGGCACATGAATATACATGGGATCCGTAATCAAGTTTGGATCTTATTAAAGTTTTATATAAAAGTGTTAATGATTTTTTATCAGATCCAAAATCAGTACCTTTAGCATTCTTAATAAATTTAAATCCTTTTCACATTTGTTTAAAAGGTTATATATATGGGCTGTAAAATTTAACCTTCTATCCCAGATAAGGCCTAAAAAAGTGACTGTGTTGCTAAATATAATTTTAGTATTACCCAGAAAAAGATCTGTAGAAGTGTGGGCGGTATTTCCAAATATAATCCCTGTAGTTTTACTAGTGGAGATTTTAAATCCCCATTTTTTAGCCCAATCCCAAATTAAGTTTAGTCCCGTTTGTGCTTTAGCTTGTAATGTATCTATACGTTTCCCAGAAATCCATGCGCCACTATCATCTGCAAATTGACTAACGACCAAACCGGAATCTTGAACTACATTAGGTAGGTCGTTAATTAGAATGTTAAAAAGGAGCGGAGAAATAATAGATCCTTGTGGAGTACCACGTTCTAATAGTTCTTCTTCAGAAAGATCTTCATCAACTTTTACTTGAATTTTTCTATCCTGGAGAAAGGCCTTGACAAAATAAAAACAGTTTCCTCGAATTCTGAGGTCAAATAATTTGGATAATATTCCAGTATGCCGGGCTAGATCGAAAGCCGCCTGGAGATCAAGAAAGATGGCTAGAACAGATCGGCTCTTGTTTTTAGCAAATAAGATGTCATGTTGTAATCGGGCTAGCTGATCTTGAGTGCTACGCCCTTTTCTAAATCCTGACTGAAATTTATTAATTAAACCCTTTCAGTGCTCAAGAAATAGGATAGCCCGACGCCCGGGGCTCCTCGAAATCCATTCCGGGCCTGTCTCATTTTGCAGACGAGGAGCCCGTCGGGCCTGTCAAAAAAAACAACAAAAAAAATAAAATAATCCCCCAAAAAATCAGTTTTACTGGATCTCAAGCTCAAGTTCCTCAAGACAAAATACTCCCATGTGTATTGTGAACTGTGAAAACACTTGCAATAAAGTAATTAAAATGTGTTGTACACACATTGAAACAATAAGAAGTTCGAATATTTTGCCTGGCTTCGTGTCGGCAGTTTGTCACAACTTTGAGGTCACAGTTGTTGACATAAAACTCATTATTCTGCTATTAGGGTTGTGTTTTCTTTCCTTTGTGATAAGAAATACCGTTTTTGTCATTAAAAACACACTAATGCATGAAAAAAAAATCGTTATTGATGGTATTTCGATTGAATGTTTGTGAAATGTTCGGGCCGTAAACTTGTGTCGAGCGATCTTCCAAAACTATTTAACCCACGGTTGACTACTTTACAGGAATGTTGACCAGCAAGTGAAGATGCGCACCTGGGTTTTCATTTTTTTTTTAACATACAGTGCTCAAGAAATAGGATAGCCCGACGCCGGCTCCTCGAAATCCATTCCGGGCCTGTCTCATTTTGCAGACGAGGAGCCCGTCGGGCCTGTCTAAAAATAAAAAAATAAAAAAAAATCCCCCAAAAAATCAGTTTTACTGGATCTCAAGCTCAAGTTCCTCAAGACAAAATACTCCCATGTGTATTGTGAACTGTGAAAACACTTGCAATAAAGTATTTAAAATGTGTTATACACACATTGAAACAATAAGAAGTTCGAATATTTTGCCTGGCTTCGTGTCGGCAGTTTGTCACAACTTTGAGGTCGACAATTGTTGACATAAAACTCATTATTCTGCTATTAGGGTTGTGTTTGCTTTCCTTTGTGATAAGAAATACCGTTTTTGTCATTAAAAACACACTAATGCATGAAAAAAAATCGTTATTGATGGTATTTCGATTGAATGTTTGTGAAATGTTCGGGCCGTAAAAGTGCGGTGTCATAGTAGTTCGGATGGTACATAATTTCGGATATATTATTATTATTATTTTTTTTTTTTTTTTTACATAAATAAGAAAAACTGTCCTTTACAAAAAAATAATACATGTTGGTGGAAAGAAAAATATATATACTGTATATGTATAAATACAGATATAAAGTATATTTCTATTCATTATTTTATAAGGTGTAAGGAGTTCCTGGAATCCTACTTTTAAATGAATTCTAGTCTAGGCTCCTAATTGTTTACTTGGAGAAAGTGGTGACAAAAAGAAAAAATATAGCCAGAGGAGGCTCTGATAGTCTCATAAAACCTGATTAAAAATTTGGCTCCAAGTTTAGCTCCAGTTTCACCAAGTCGGCTCTGATTATTATCGTTTGGCAAAAGTGCTAGTACTCTCCTTTGCATTGGTTATAAATTACTATGTAATATTCTATTCTAACATATTTTAAACGAAATGGTAAATAAGTCCGCTGACCAGGGAGCATAAAGTGGTAGCAAAAGGAAAATATAGTCAGAGGAGGTTATGAGCTTGATTAATACATACGTAACAAAATTAATGTGTGCTATAAAAGTGAATAAAGACACATTTCCAATAAGAAAAAAATATTGGACCTTTCCATTTTAAATCGGGGCCTGTCCATTTCAAATCAGGGCCTGTCCATTTCAAATCGGGGCCTGTCCATTTTCAGAAGCAACAAGCCCTGGGCCTGTCTCTTAAAATAATTTTCTTTGAGCACTGACTTAGATTCTAATAAGTGTTCAAGTCGGTTTTTAACCATAAATTCCATTAGTTTACTTGGATGGGACGTTAAACTGATGGGTCGAAAAGATTGTGGGTCTTTGGTTTTTTTATTAGATTTATGTATTGGAATGACACAGGCCAGTCTCCAGGATTCAGGATAGTTATTAGAAGACCTTATTTTATTATATATAGAGTAAGCCAAATATTTAAAGTAGAATCCGGCATATGTTTGAAGAGTTGATATGAGAGTTTATCGGGTCCCACGGCTGAATTTTTCCTGCTAGCAATTGCATCTTTTAATTCCATTAGAGTAAATGGTATATTTAAGGTGGAATCGTCATCTTCAATATTATTATTATTTATTTTATTTTTAAATTCGGTTTCAAAGACCGTCTGATAATTGATCGTTGCCTCTGAAAGATTTTCTTTGCTTGAAACTTTGGCAAAGTGTTTAGCTAGTAAATTAGCTTTGTCTTTGTTAGTTGTGGCATTACTGAATTTTGTTTTAAGAAGGGGAATGCTGGAAAAAGAGTTGCCACGTATTTTATTAATTTTATCCCAAAATGTTTTTGAATTGTTTTGTTTTAAGGAACAAGTATTAATGAATGTTTCCCAGTTATTTTTCTTGGCTTGGGTTACAACTGTTTTAGCTTCCTGTTCCGCCTTTTTATAATTCTAGATTAGTCTTTTTGACCCCTATTTATCCCTTAAACCGCTACATATATATAATGGAATGTTCTTTCTTTGAATTAAGACCATTCCATTTATGTGACAAAAGGGTGTTTTCGTGGAAATGACTGATCATTTACTTGATTACGAGTTACTTGCAGGCTGATCTGGGTTTACAATGGTCGCAGAGGCTATTATAGTCATGCTTAGCGGGTTAAGTATGGCCCAATTATAACGAATGGAGTCCATTTTACAATTGTAGAGATTAAAGGATTTAAGTTGTGTGTCAGCCATTGATGTGGAGCCAAGTTGCAATTATTGTGCCATTGACCTGCCATATAAAGTCATTCGAATGCTCAATATAAAAAAAAATATAAGCATGTTATGTGGTTTGTAAGGAAATGATGTGTAAAGCATTCATAACATAAATACCAGATCTTTAGCTTGCACACAGATTGCGTAAAGCAATCATTATTTGACTTCATAGACATTTTAATCTTCCTATCGCAGAGAAAAACACCTGAAAATATTCTAATTATATCATTAAAATGTTAAGGTAACATATCTTAATATAGAAAATCAGTGATTTTTTTCACCCTTTTGGGAATGGTACCGGTACCCATTCAATTGGGAAAACTCACGTTGTTTTACCTTTAATTTTAATTTTTCATTATCAGACAAAAGAAATATTGTATGCTTAAATAGTATGTATACCATGTATACATTATCTTGTAGTTTTTCATTTCCCTCACCTTAAAGAATTTATTTTCCTCCTTCTTCTGTTTAAAGTTTTAATCCTAAAAAAAAAAGAAAAGAAAAATAGAGATTTTATTTCACTCCAATTGGGGAAAAAACACTTTTTGACATTGGGAATGGTACCGTTTTTCAGTACCACTTATATAAGGAAAAAACACTGGATAATATAAAATCAATCAGTGACATGTAAGGCAATATTGATAAAAACATTTGAGGTAAAAAAAAAATAATATTATTTTTGACTAATTACATTTTGGTTCTTTTTACAGACTCCTGGAGAAGGCGAACACAAGATTATGGACTTTATCCGAGCTGAGAGGTCACAACCTGGATATGATACAAATACTCGACACTGTTTGAATGGGTTGGATGCTGACTTGGTATGTTGTTATTGTTATTGTTATTCTTAACTGTTGAGTGCGTAGTGCAAAGGTTTATAATCTCTCTGCCTATACAGACTTAATTGAGGGTGCACTGTTTGAATTGTCGAGTGCATCCGGGTATTTGCTACAATGGGCGATTAATAGGTGGTTATGTTTTGGATCGTACGTTGGATTTCTATGGTCTTATTTAATTTCTAGCTCGACGTCGAGAAAAAAAAGAGAGCTGTTGTCATCACTTGATTGTCGTCTGCGTCGGTGTTAAAGTTTGTATGTAAGCTTGTAGCTCCCAAACTACTTCACATAATGGATTGAAACTTCACACATATATTCGGCATCATTAGACTAGATCATAGAGCTAGGTTCTATAACTCATGCTTTATTTTAACAGTTATGGTCCCTTTTATACCTAAAAAATTGGTTAAGGTTTTGTATTTAGGCTTGTCAAAAGTCTTTTTTTAATTTAAATTTTTCATGAATCCCGCTAAAGAATTCAATGAACATGATAAAAAACATCACATATATGGTCACTTTCATGTGTGAAGAACTCGCAGAGACTGTCAGACAGGTGCCGTTCAACTTAGTTCCCAATACATAGACAAGGCCTCGTAAGTCGAGCGTCTCCACCGACGGGCGGTGCTTCCTGTTTATATATATTATTATGATGTATAATTATTGCAGTAGTATTTAACAGATTATCAAACCTTTTGTGTAACTTATGCTTTAACAAGAATGCCAGCTTAAAACAAACAGGCGAAATACAGGTTTTAGAAGCGTAACAGACGAAATTCGCATTTTGTGATTATTTCAAATGAAATTCATGTTAAAATTACTCCATAACAAAATACCTGTATTTGGAGTCCCAACACTCCCTTTTTCTGAGACTTATGTCCCTAATTGCCCTCCAGAATTTGACATTAGGCCAAATAAAATTATACCTGAGTTTACTGTAACCCGACAGAACCACTGAAAACGACCCCCGACTCCTTTTTAGCTCTACTGATCAGAGATCAGCAGAGCTTATGCCGTGGTGCGGCGTCCGTCGTCCGTCCGTCCGTCTGTCTGTCTGTCCGTAAACTTTTTTTTGTAGCGACAACTCCTCTGAAACTACTGAATGGATTTTCATGAAACTTTACAGAAATGTTGCCCATGAAGTCTAGTTGATCCTAGCAAAAATTCATGTTGATGTGAAATCCAAGATGGCCGCCAAATCTAAAAATAGGTTTTTAAAAAACAAGTTTGTAGTGACTACTTCTTGAAAACTATAAGTGATATTGATATGGGACTTTTTCTAAAATATAAGTGATATTGATATTGGACTTTTTCTAAAATGATCAGCATGACATGATGTTGGTCCTTGTCAAAAATCGTTTTGATTCGACGTTAAACATGGCTGCCAGCGGCCATCTTTGTTTACATAGAATTATATAATGAAAACTTGTAGCGACTACTCCTCTGACACTACTTGACAGATTTTCATGAAACTTCACAGGAATGTTGCTTTTGATGTTTAATTGATCCTAGCAAAATTTAAGGTCGGCGGGAAATTCAAGATGGCCACCACGACTAAAAATAAATTTTCAAAATACAAGTTTGTAGCGACTTCTTCTTGAAAACTATAAGTGATATTGATATGGGACTTTTTCTAAAATGATCAGCATGACATGATGTTGGTCCTTGTCAAAAATTGTTTTGATTCAACGTTAAACATTGTTGCCAGCGACCATCTTTGTTTATATAGAGTTATATAGTAAAAACTTGTAGCGACTACTCCTTTGAAACTACTTGGCGGATTTTCATGACACTTTACAGGAATGTTGCTCTTAATGTCTAATTGATCCTTGCAAATATTCATATCGGCCAGAAATTCAAGATGGCCGCCACAGCTAAAAATAGATTTTTAAAAAAGAAGTTTGTAGCGACTACATCTTGAAAACTATAAGTGATATTGATATGGGACTTTTTGTAAAATGATCAGCATGACATGATGGTTATCAGAGTCAAACATTATTTTGATTCGACCTTAAACATTGTTGCCAGCGACCATCTTTGTTTATATAGAGTTATATAGTAAAAACTTGTAGCGACTACTCCTTTGAAACTACTTGGCGGATTTTCATGACACTTTACAGGAATGTTGCTCTTAATGTCTAATTGATCCTTGCAAAATTTCAGATCGGCCAGAAATTCAAGATGGCTGCCACGGCTAAAAATAGATTTTTAAAAAAGAAGTTTGTAGCAACTACATCTTGAAAACTATAAGTGATATTGATATGGGACTTTTTGTAAAATGATCAGCATGACATGATGGTTATCAGAGTCAAACATTATTTTGATTCGACGTTAAACATGGCTGCCAGTGGCCATCTTTGTTTACATAGAGTTATATAATGAAAACTTGTAGCGACTACTCCTCTGAAACTACTTGACGGATTTTCATGAAACTTCACAGGAATGTTGCTCTTGATGTCTAATTGATCCTAGCAAAATTTCAGGTCGGCCGGAAATTCAAGATGGCTGCCACGGCTAAAAATAGATTTTTAAAAAAGAAGTTTGTAGCGACTACATCTTGAAAACTATAAGTGATATTGATATGGGACTTTTTGTAAAATGATCAGCATGACATGATGGTTATCAGAGTCAAACATTATTTTGATTTGACGTTAAACATGGCTGCCAGTGGCCATCTTTGTTTACATAGAGTTATATAATGAAAACTTGTAGCGACTACTCCTCTGAAACTACTTGACGGATTTTCATGAAACTTCACAGGAATGTTGCTCTTGATGTCTAATTGATCCTAGCAAAATTTCAGGTCGGCCGGAAATTCAAGATGGCTGCCACGGCTAAAAATAAATTTTCAAAAAACAAGTCTGTAGCGACTACTTCCTGAAATCAAAATCAATCAGTAGAGCTTCAAGGTCATTGACCTCTTGTTTTTTTTTATTGAAAATAAAAAAAAATAAAAAAAATGTTTTTTTTTTTTTTTTTAAATAATTATTTTCACGCAATCAAGGCCGACTCATGTGCTCATTGTCCTGCTGTTGGAACTGACCCTCTTCCGGACTTGCGAAAAGTAAAATTAAACGGTTTTACCCCTTTGCAATAATTGCAAGTGATTGGGAAAAGAGCCAGTTGTTGCCATGCCTTTTGGGAAACAATAACACATACACAATTTCATTTGTTATCTATTGTAGTTTTTAAAATACCACATTTTCCCATTCATCAAAGCTCATCGCCACCTTAAATTAACTTCGCCAAAAAATAAAATAAAAAAATAAAATAAAATGCCTACCTACCTACCCGATTTTTTTCAGCAATGTTACAGTAAACACAGGTATAATTTTATTTGGCCTTATCAATAATTATGCTTAGTGTTGGTGAAGTTGATCTTAACATTTATATTTTTTGTTTTCTCTAACATAGATGATGTTGGGGTTAGCATCACATGAACCACATTTCTCGTTACTGAGAGAAGAGGTCAAATTTGGGGGCAGAAAAGACAGAGGAAAAAGGTATGTGTAATAATGAATCGGTTAGTTGGACAACATCCGTTATAGTCGTTTTCTGCTCATCATCACCTACATGTAAACCATTATAGGGTTGTAAAACACCATACATTTCCAAATAGGACATACGTGTAAACCGTTATAGAGTTGTAAAACACCATACATTTCCAAATAGGACTTACGTTTAAACCGTTATAGAGTTGTAAAACACCATACATTTCCAAATAGGACATACATGTAAACCCGGGGCGTCCGTGGCCGAGTGGTTAACGTCTCTGACTTGAAATCACTTGCCCCTTACCGCTGTAGGTTCGATCCCTCAGGGGCCTAGGAATCTTTATGTGAGGAAGCTATCCAGCTGGCTTGCGGAACGTCGGTGGTTCTACCCAGGTGCCCGTCCGTGCACGAAAATTGCCCGGAGGGGCACCTGGGGTCTTCCTCCACCAATGGAAGCTGGAAAGTCGCCATATGACCTTAGCTGTTGGTGCGACTATAAAATCCAATTCAATCAATCATACATGTAAACCCTTATAGAGTTGTAAAACACCATACATTTCCAAATAGGACTTATATGTAAAGCGTTATAGAGTTGTAAAACACCATACATTTCCAAATAGGACACGTGTAAACCGTTATAGAGTTGTAAAACACCATACATTTCCAAATAGGACCTATATGTAAAGCGTTATAGAGTTGTAAAACACCATACATTTCCAAATAGGACCTATATGTAAAGCGTTAAAGGATTGTAAAATAACATTCATTTATTGCTTGAGGGATAGTGATACATTGGGAGGTGAGTACTTTGATCCTTATCCCTATACTTAAATGCCAGTTAGTGTTGGTTCTTAGGGATGACGGGAGGTATACATAACTGGTTCAACCCAGGACAAATGGGGTGGTCTGCCTCTATCACATAAAAAATTGACTCATATATGACCTAAAATGTGCTAAAAATGATGGAAAACATCATTCAAACAAACAAACAGTTTGTTATTCTTTGTGGTTTTGCCTTTAAACTTGCATCTTTAAATGTGTGGCTTTTAAGTAGATTACCACTTAGGCCAATGGTGAGGGGCATGAGAGTTGTTGTACCTTACATTACCTCCCATGAACAAGACTCAATACAACCGAGTCTGCTACCTTTCTCTCTTGTTTGTGTTTGTTGCTTTCAGGGGATCCTTTTTCAGTATTTGTTATAGTTAGTGTTCTAATGGATTACAGCCGCCGAATATGATTAAAAATTTAATTTGAACTTTTCCTACTTTTCAGACCAGCCACACCAGAAGAGACAACCTTCCATTTGCTGCACCTGTCTCTGTTTAGGGAGTACCTAGACTTTGAATTCTCACCACTGAAGGTAACAGAGATGAAGTTTAATTTCCATAGCCTTACATGTTTGTCTATAAATGTTTTGTTTACCTCGGCAGAGTGATTGTCTATAAATGTTTTATTTCCATAGCCATACCTGTTTGTCTATATATGTTTTGTTTACCTTGCCAGAGTGATTGTCTATGTTTTATTTCCATAGCCTTACATGTTTGTCGATAAATGTTTTGTTTACCTCACCAGAGTGATTGTCTATAAATGTTTTGTTTACCTCGCCAGAGTGATTGTCTATAAATGTTTTGTTAACCTCGCCAGAGTGATTGTCTATAAATGTTTTGTTAACCTCGCCAGAGTGATTGTCTATAAATGTTTTATTTCCATAGCCATACATGTTTGTCTATAAATGTTTTGTTTACCTCGCCAGAGTGATAAATGCTGTTCTATGAACAATTGAAAATGTATTCTCTGGAACTGGTGCAATGCAAAGTAGATATCTGCAGAAAATATTTGAACTGAGAAAAACATATTTGTTAGTTAACCCTAAACCAGCTATAAAGTATGACATGTAGACTTTGCATCCATTGTAAACCCAGATCATCAGTCATTTTCCCCAAATCATCCCTTTGTTACATAAATGGAATGGTCTTAATTCAAAGAAAGAACCGTTCATTATATATATACTGAAAGGAAAAAGAAACCCGACACAGAAATTTCCGCTATATATTGTATACACTGCAAACTTAATTCCACATATATTCCAAGGAAATCCCAAGATGTCTTGTAAAAAAAAAAGTTGCAGTTTGTTAGAGAAGGGACACAACAGTTACTGTGATGTTGTAGATGTTTTAATGACAGTACACTTAATGAGAAATTCATAAATGCTGAAGTTCATCTTTGAAAAATTGAGCCAGTTCAGTACTTATTTAAAGTAAAGAGTTTGCAAAATTTTGCATCCTAAGTTTGCGCCAAACGCGTACTCTGTCAATAATGAAACTTTGCAGGAATACTATTTGCTGCAGCATATTGTACATACAATATAATTTATGGCGGAAATTCCCGTGTTGCGTTTCTTTTTCCTTTCAGTATATGTAGCGGGTTAAGGGTTAATTCTGTTTGTGAAGTAGTCTAGTAATCTCAGTGACATTGCAGTTTTGAGCAGTCTAGTAATCTCAGTGACATTGCAGTTTTGAGCAGTCTAGTAATCTCAGTAACATCACAGTTTTGAGCAGTCTAGTAATCTCAGTAACAATGCAGTTTTGACCAGTCTAGTAATCTCAGTAACATTGCAGTTTGGAGCAGTCCAGTAATCTCAGTAACAATGCAGTTTTGACCAGTCTAGTAATCTCAGTAACATCACAGTTTTGAGCAGTCTAGTAATCTCAGTAACATCACAGTTTTGAGCAGTCTAGTAATCTCAGTGACATTGCAGTTTGGAGCAGTCCAGTAATCTCAGTAACATCATACTTTTGAGCAGTCTAGTAATCTCAGAAACAATGCAGTTTTGAGCTGCAGATTACTGACCCACTTGGGAACAAAATTTGGTAGTGGCATTCCCATTCATGCAAGTTTATGACCATTCATGATAATTGATGACCATTCATGCAGACTGATGAAATTCTGACATCCATGCAAATTGATTTCATTCTGACATTCATGCATATTGATGATATTCTGACATTCATGCATATTGATGACATTCTGACATTCATGCAAATTGATGACATTTTGACATTCATGCATATTGATGACATTCTGACATTCATGCATATTGATGACATTCTGACATTCATGCAAATTGATGACATTTTGACATTCATGCATATTGATGACATTCTGACATTCATGCAAATTGATGACATTCTGACATTCATGCATATTGATGACATTCTGACATTCATGCAAATTGATGACATTTTGACATTCATGCATATTGGTGACATTCTGACATTCATGCATATTGATGACATTCTGACATTCATGCATATTGATGACATTCTGACATTCATGCATATTGATGACATTCATGCAAATTGATGACATTTTGACATTCATGCATATTGATGACATTCTGACATTCATGCATATTGATGACATTTTGACATTCATGCATATTGATGACATTCTGACATTCATGCATATTGATGACATTCTGACATTCATGCATATTGATGACCATTCATTGACATTGATGCCTTTTATCTGGATTCCTATGTATCCTCTCTCTGGGATGGCTCTAAATAACCAGTGTGTTAATGAATCGTTAAACAACATTCAGTTTAATTTATTTTTGTGTGAGTTGACATCATTCAAGTACAGCTCGGAAAGTACAACAGATGAATTTGAGAGTATCATCAAAAAATCCATATTAAAAGCTCTTTTCTATTCCAGGACAAATTGACAACGTTCAAGTATGACTTGGAAGGCATCATTGATGACTGGGTGTTGATGGGATTTCTAGTGGGCAACGATTTCATACCCCACCTGCCTAATTTGCATATTAACCATGATGCGTTGCCTCTATTGTGGCAGACATACATCGATATTCTGCCGTCCTGTGGGGGTAAGTCAGGTGTTCAGTTGTGTTGAAATTATAAGTGATATCTCCTGAGTGTAGCTGAATGGCGTTGGAAACACAAGGTGTTCATTTTGTTGTCGAGCCCGTTTATGGATCTCGACCTAGCTATCACAGTGTTGTCCGGGTGTAAGTGTGATGTCTGTTCGTTCGTCTGTCCGTGCATCCAACTTTCATTTATTTATATCTTCTTCATTACTTGCACTTCACCAGAATGTTCCTTATTTGCATCTAACATCATGTGATAAAAAATCTGGACTCCTTTACCATAGGGCCCGACATGCAGGCCGTGGCCTTCTAGTTTAGGTATTTAATAAAGGTACTTGAGGCCATCTGTAAGAATCTTGGATGTGTATGCAAACACAGGTAATAAGTCATAATGTGCATTACTATAAAAGGTGCATATGCATTGAATTCAGCCTCGTGTTCTGTCTGGTTTAATTATTGTTTATAAAAAGGTTTGGTTGAAACCACGTAAAAATCAGCATATTTTTTTACTCTTGTCTGTCCTGTCCGTAATTTCCTCTTCCTTTTTGCTACAGGTTACCTCAACGAAGGTGGCTACCTGAATTTAGAGAGGTTCGAGAAATATCTCTCAAAATTGTCAGAGGTAAGACTTTGTCCTTATCAATCTCTATAACCTGAACCATATCAATAAAGTCTTCTTTTCCACACACACAAAACCCTGCAGGAAAAAACATTAAATCTAGATAATTTTGCAGAGATATTAGATGTTTCAGTTGAAACCCTTGTTAAGGTTATATTGGGACAATAACCTCGGAGTGAGTTGATAAAGGATGAAGTTTCCCATCAGAAACGTTCTAAATTTAATATAAATATGCGGATGGCGGGAGGTATACAGTACTGGTTATATCCAGGAAAAATGGGGTGGTCTGCCTCTACCACAAAAAATCAACCGTCATAGTTATCGTGTTCTTGGGCAAGACACTTTCCCTTAGCCTCGTCCGTCGGATGGGGACGTAAACCGGGCGGTCCCGTGTATCGATCTATCCTCCGAGCACGTTAAAAAATCTATTCGATAATAAGAGTAGGGCACGGTTCCCGGATTCCTATGTATCCTTTCCCTCTGAGGCGGCTAAATAACGTATACTGTGTTGATGAGCCCTTAAACAACATTCAATTCAATTTGTGCTTAAACGACGTAAAACACGTTTCAAACAAACTAATAATATAAATATGGAACTTTTATTTCGCAAAATTGTGTATAGAACTATAATATGTCAGAAATAGTTGAAATCACACGACATCATGTGGTATTGAAGTTACCGGTATGTGACGTCAAATACGCCCTGGAACAAAACAAACCGATAAATACATTTAAAAGCTTTTTTGCCCCTCCAATGGGTGGAGCTGGCCTATAGTGTTACCCTTGTCTGCCCTGCCCGTCAGGTTTATGCTTTTTGTTACCCTGGGTTCAAAAACGGCTCCGCTTTGGTCCAGTTTTGGAAAGTATTAAAATTATCTGTCCAATTATATGTAATTTATGGGTGTACAAGAGGATCCAAATATTCTAACTCGCAAGGCATAGAGCTCTCATTTATTACATGTAGCATTAGCTTACGGTCCTCTGTCAATTTGTTCAAATGGTGAGCCTTGCGTTAAATTCAGCCTGCCTCTGGGATCACAGTTTTACACATTTTTATATAGGACAATCTGGACAATTAAATAGGACAATAGGCTTCTTGTTTATTTTAGTTCTCAAGTTACTTAGCTAAATGTAATATAATTAATATAGTTCTAGATAGATAGCAAAATACATTGCTTATACAGTTTCCTGTCTCGTGTTTTGCGATCCATTGCCATACAATTCTCTGAGGAGATACCCAACTCTGTTGCATGCCGTTTCGCCTATATTATTTTCAACACTTCCAACATATATGGCTACTATTTCAGTTTGATCTGACCACATTTTCTGAGCAAGCTGGAGATCTTAAGTGGTTGGCAGGGAAGAAGGGTCAGTCCAGTGCGGAGAAGGAAGAAATGTTGTCTGCTGCCAGGAAATTTAAGAAGAATATGGTAAGAATTATAAAAATATGATAAAAATACTATTTTAATTACTTTTACATACAGAAAATGGAGGGAAGCTAAAATAGACAACCTTCTGTGAAGCCTTATTTTTTTCTTCAATTAAAAAAAATCAATTTAAAGATGTGTTTTAGTGCTGCGTGTGCAGCAAACAGTTTATATTTTCGCTATTTTAAGCAGTTTTCTAGCATGACTGATTCTGCTTAATTTTGGCATAAAATAATTGCTTCAATCTATCAGCTGTGATAAAGCAACTGCCAATACCCTTGATACCGATGAGTAAAGTTGTAAAGGCAACTGACAAGACCCTCGATGCCAACGAGTAAAATTGTAAGGCAACTGCCAATACTTCCTATGCCGACGAGTAAAATTGAATTAAGACAACTGCCAATACTTCCTATACCGACGAGTAAAATTGAATTAAGGCAACTGCCAATACTTCTTATGCCGATGAGTAAAATTGTAATGCAACTGCCAATACTTCCTATGCCGACGAGTAAAATTGAATTAAGACAACTGCCAATACTTCCAATACCGAGGAGTAAAATTGAATTAAGGCAACTGCAAATACTTCTTATGCCAATGAGTAAAATTATAAGGCTACTGCCAATACTTGCTATACCGACGAGTAAAATTATAAGGCAACTGCCAATACTTCCTATACCGACGAGTAAAATTGAATTAAGGCAACTGCCAATACTCCATGTGCCGACGAGTAAAATTGTATTAAGGCATCTGCCAATACTTCCTATGCCGACGAATAAAATTGAATTAAGGCAACTGCCAATACTTCTTATGCCGATGAGTAAAATTATAAGGCTACTGCCAATACTTGCTATACCGACGAGTAAAATTATAAGGCAACTGCCAATACTTCCTATACCGACAAGTAAAATTATAAGGCAACTGCCAATTCTTCCTATGCCAACAAGTAAAATTGTATTAAGGCAACTGCCAATACTTCCTATACCGACTGAGTAAAATGACAAGTCAACTGCCTATACTTCCTATACCGACGAGTAAAATTATAAGGCAACTGCAAGTTCTTCCTATGCCAACGAGTAAAATTGTATTAAGGCAGCTGCCAATACTTCCTATGCCGACGAGTAAAATTATAAGGCGACTTCCAATTCTTCCTATGCCAACGAGTAAAATTGTATTAAGGCAACTGCCAATACTCCCTATGCTGACGAGTAAAATTGTAAGGCAACTGCCAATACTCCCTATGCCGACGAGTAAAATTGTACGGCAACTGCCATTTCTATGCCGACGAGTAAAATTATAAGGCAACTGCCAAAATACTCCCTATGCCAACGAGTAAACTTGTAAAGCAACTGCCAATACTCCCTATGCCGACAAGTAAAATTGTAAGGCAACTGCCAGTACTCTCTATGCCGACGAGTAAAATTGTAAGGCAACTGCCAATACTCCCTATGCCGACTGGTAAATTTATAAGGCAACTGCCAATACTCTCTATGCCGAAGAGTAAAATTGTAAGGCAACTGCCAATACTCCCTATGCCGACGAGTAAAATTATAAGGCAACTGCCAATACTCCCTATGCCAACGAGTGAAATTGTAAGGCAACTGCCAATACTTTCTATGCCGGCTGGTAAAATTATAAGGCAACTGCCAATACTCCCTATGCCGACGAGTAAAATTGTAAGGCAATTGCCAATACTCCCTATGCCGACTGGTAAAATTATAAGGCAACTGCCAATAATCCCTATGCCAACGAGTAAAATTGTAAGGCAACTGCCAATACTCCCTATGCCAACGAGTGAAATTGTAAGGCAACTGCCCATACTTCCTATGCCGGCTGGTAAAATTATAAGGCAACTGCCAATACTTCCTATGCCGGCTGGTAAAATTATAAGGCAACTGCCAATACTTCCCATGCCGACGAGTAAAATTGTAAGGCAACTGCCAATACTCCTATGCCAACGAGTGAAATTATAAGGCAACTGCCAATACTCCCTATGCCAACGAGTGAAATTGTAAGGCAACTGCCAAGACTCTCGATGCTGACTAGTGAAATTACAATTATGGTAAAACATGTTTTGTATGATTTCAGAAAAAGATGGAGAATCAATTTGCAGCTCTGAATGACATGTCCGAGGATCAGGAAGACTTTATGGGAGCTGGTGCAGAGTTTATGGACGAATCTCCAGAAGAAATAAGTGGTATGTGCACCACCTGGTCATTGTCTTTGCCCTTTAAAGGGAGACATGGCAATCTTGAAGTGTTTATCAAGCATTGAAAGTAGCTTCACATTTGATTTATCCAGTAGCATTTTGACTTTAAACCTGCTTGCATATAATTAAAACACTTTTCTTTTTTTTTCGTCTTGTTCTACCATATGTTTACCAATATTATTGGTGAAATATAATCAACAGTCAATAATACGTACAAACAATTTGCTTTAAACTATTCTTATAATTAATATTAATGATAGAAAAAATGCAAGTTATGTTGAAAAACTAATGGGAGTTTTTAAAAAATTGAGATTGCCGTATGTCCCTTTAAACAGGTGGTCAGCTTTCTCTACAAACTTCTTGGACGACCCTCTTATACTGTATGTAACCACTGACTACCCCTTGTGAACTCAATTCTCAGTTTCTTGAAAACTGTAATTTAAAAAGTATCTCTGTTATGTACCTTGGTAGCATATTAATTTACTCACATTGTTTTTATTTGTTTGTATGGTGTTTTAGTCATTTTCAACGCATGTAAGGTTATATATGATGGTCAATTTTTTTTTTTGGTGGAGGCAGATAACCCACTTTTCCTGGGTAGAACCAGTACTGTACACCTCCCGCCATCTGTAAGAACCTACACTTCCTCACTGTGGGATCGCATTGTTTGGAAAACATACTTACAAATAATCCTGTTTTCCTATTACTGGGTTCCCGCTAACTCGGTAGATTTTAAATACCGGTAGCCTCTGAATCCGGAGACCACAGGTTGGAGCTTCTACGGCACCACTGGGTTACCCGGATGTGTGTCCTTAGGCAAGACGTCTAGGCTAACCTCAGTCATCAGATGGAGACTTAAACTAGGCAATCCACATGAATCTGCTTGATAGGAAGATTAGACAAGGTTTATAATTATTATATACCACCACGATTTGACTAGGATTGTTTATACATTTGTTCCAGTGTTATTTTTTGGTTGATTTTGTAATTCCCCCAGTTATACTGATTCTATGTGTCCTTCCCCTCTCTTCTGAGTGGCTCAAAATAACGTAAGATGATGTGGTATAAAAGGGCAGCTCAACAACAGTTCAATTCAGTTCTGTAATATACCTCGATGGTTTAACTAGGTATGGAAAGGAACATTTTATACATTTTTGCAATCTTCTTTATGATTGATTTGAGCCACACATCTTTTTAGAATGCTTTAATACATGTCTTACTTCATTTGTGACCATCATATATTTTCCGTTACAGATGATTTCACGGTATCCGATGAGGATTCAGAAGACACACTGGACGACGAATTCCGCCACCACAAACGCCACTACTACATGACAAAGCTTGATTACGAGAAAGTCACGCCGTAAGTACATCTGGTGGAATTGGGAAATGAAAACGTCGGTCTCTGAATTGCTTTTGACTTAGCGAAATTAGAAAGTCGTTATTTTGATTTTTTGTCTCCACATGTCAAACTGTATTTTAATGCTTGGTAAATTCTTCAAGATTGCCGGGGGTCCCTGTAATGTGCTGATAACAATTTAATCAATTGATCTGTTACTAGTTGCTTTACGACCATATTGATACATGTAATTGTATTTACAGAGAGGTGTTACAATACCAGGCCGAGTGCTACGTGCGAGGTATACAGTGGATTCTGCTGTATTACTATGAAGGTGTACCATCCTGGAGTTGGTGAGTTTTCTGTATACTGGCTCCCTGAGTTGAACTCGGGATATCAGTCCAACAGGGAACCAGTATTGGTTTGCCATCATGGAGTTGTTCAGTTTTCTCTATACTGGCTCCCTGAGTTGGACTCCGAATATCAGATCCAACTGGGAACCACTTTATATTGGCTCCCTGAGTTAAACTCAGAATAGCAGAATCAACAGGGAACCAGTATTGGTGTGCCTTTCTGAAGTTGTTGAGTTTTCTATACACCGGCTACCTGAGATGAATTCAAAATATCAGATCCAACAGGGAACCAGTTTAAGTTCTCCCATCTTGTGATTCAGTATGATTTAACATGCATTGAACTGGAGTTAAAATGCACATTTTCATTATCTTTCTAAGAGACAATTTTGCAGTCATTAAAAGAAGTTTCTGTTGTGGCAGTGAGCAGAGACAGTTGTCTGAATTAAACTAGGGTGAACAGTAGGAGATATCTTATTTCGACATCACATGTATGGCACAATGATTTAAGGTGTTTGACCTCATATTTTATTTGTGGGTCCCAGGTATCCTGGCAGAGGGGTAGAATTTCTTCAAATTTATGTTCATTTTGTCATTCTTTGTCGTGCTCATTTGGTTGTCATCATAAATCATGTGAGATTCAAGGATGCTATTCAAGAGGCCTACATGTAGTGTCTACAACATAATTCACGGTTACTCTGCATTTCTGTAGGTAGGAAGGTTCTTGGCCCATCCTGCACATTTTTATTTCAATGTAAATGGAGCATGAGCCTAGAATGTTCATCTCATTATGATGTTGTTGTGTCATATACCCTATAAAACCCTTTATACATTTCATGACTTATACACACCTCTATGCCCCTACACAAGTTATGCCAGTTTAGCTCAATGTTCTGAAAACATTTCAGGTTTTACCCTCACCACTATGCACCTTACATGAGTGATGTCAAGAACTTCAAAAACATGGTGCTGAATTTTGATCTCGCTACACCATTCCTGCCCTTTGAGCAACTCATGGCTGTCCTACCTGCTGCAAGTAAAGAGTTTCTGCCCGAAGCATTTCAGGTGAGTGAAATTGTTCCCTCAGTAATTTACTTATCATTACTAATATTGGTATGTTGTTTCTACCAGTTACGGGGGCTGTTGTGGCCCAGTTAGCATGTTCAACTCCGGAGATCACGTATGAGTGTCACTGGGTTAGTTTTCTGGGTGTTTTCTATTAGGCAAGATACTATTTTTAGTCTCATCTGTCGGACCGGGACGTTAATTAGGCACTCTTGTATCAGTGTCTATCCTCTAACCATAGACATTTGTGTTTTACTTCCACATGCAAGGAATTACAGGGACATATGTTCGAGCCTGAAGTTAAAATAAGTTTTTTTTTGAAGTTTTAGCATATATTTTCTAGTTTAAATTAATAACTCATTATTGACATAATTTCAGAAAAAAACATGATGGAGAAAAAAGGCTTGTGTTTGCAAATAAATGACTTAATTTTGACGAACTATAAACAGCTCTTTGTAATTGCTTGCTTTTGTATCAGTCAATTTTCATGCCAACTATTAGTTATAAAGAAATATATATGTCAACTGGATTTCTGAAAGCAGACTGCCATATAAAGGGTCTAGATCCTACGGAAAGTTATTTTTCCATCAACTATAGTATGGCTACAATAGAATCTAAACTTTGATCAATTTCTATCCACCGAAGATGTGTACAAACTTCATGACTGTATTATAATTATTTGTTTATTTTTCATCAACTAGAGTTTGATGACGATGGACAGCTCACCTGTGATAGATTTCTATCCGCCAGAATTTGAGACGGATCTCAATGGTAAACAGCAAGATTGGGAAGCCGTGGTTCTTATTCCCTTCATTGATGAGGTAAATTACATATTTAGATCATTTTAAACATGAATCTTTTTGTGTCGCCTGCGTAGAATGGCAGACACTTAGAGATTTCTTTGTCTGTTGTCTGTTGTCTGTCGTCGTCCGTGGTTGTCTGTCCGTCACACTTTAACCTGCAACCTGGCCTTGGCCATAACTTGAAAAATACGTTCATGAAACGTCATGAACATATTCATCTTACCCCAAGGAATGTCGTTACACATGTCCAATAACTCTTTCATATCGGCAGATGTCGTTTTTCATAAAACTTTTACCAGCAACCTGACTGACCTAGCTCATAATTTTAGACGAGGACATGGCAGGCAACACAAGTTTAACACCATTCTAGTTTAAAAATAATTTGGTTCACAGAACCCTGCTCATCTCGTAATTCCAAGACTGTGCTGTCAGTCATGACCTCTGCCTGCAAAACTCATTTTCAACTTATTGTAATACCAGAACTGTCTGCTGCAGCCATGATGTTTGCCATGCAAAACTCATTTTCAAATTATAATTCCGGAACCGTCTGCTGTCAGCCATGACATCTGCATGCAAAACTCAAATTATATAATTGCAAAACCGTCTGTTGTCGGCCATGAGGTCTGCCTGTTATACTCACTTTCAAATTATGTAGTTGCAGAACCGTCTGCTGTCGGCCATTAGGTCTTCCTGTAATACTCACTTTCAAATTATATAATTTCAGAACCGTCTGCTGTCGGCCATGAGGTCTGCAGAGAGTCGGATGACCGAGGAGGAGAAGAGCAGAAACATACATGGCCCACATTGTTTGTTCGAGTACACACTGGATCCCGGGCCCGTGTATCCATCCAGTCTGCCTGGGATCTTCCCTGATATAGCATTTAACCATAGCAGGTAAGATTTTACTGTAGTACCACGATCATGTATTTGTTTGAGTAATACCTGGAGCCCGGTCCATGCATCCGGCCAGTCTTCCCGAGATATTCGCTAATACAGCATTCAACAATAGCAGGTAAAATGTTACTGTAGTACAAAAATCATTAATAAGTATGAGCCGGTATCCTGTCATGCAAAGCTGTGTTAACTTTAACAGTTGATTATCAGGTGAGCATTCAGACCCATTTGGATCTCCTGTTTCTGGAACACCCTAGAGACAGATACTCATTATACTTCGCATGATAATATAAACAAGTATTTTAAAGAACATATTTCTCCCACAGGTTAACACTGGTTCCCAAAGAAGCATTCTGGCTTAAATCTCATCTGATCAAGAAGCATATCTTGGAAGGAGCAAAGTTGGACGTGTACTTCCCTGGATTTCCCACACTCAAACATATCCCACATACGGTATGTGAAGTTTAAGTTTGTGACATAAAGATCACAGTTGTGTAAAAGGTCTTTATGGCCTGCTGTTTTTACCGACCCAGTAATTTGTTACCTCAAAATTAAAAAAAAACACCTACCTACTTACTGAATTTTTTTTCAGCAGTTACAGTAAACAAAACTATTTTGCTTTGGCCTAGTGCCAAATAATATGTGTTGCAACAGTATGGAAGACAATTTACAATCTGGTATGCAGATAGACTGAATTTGAGAAGTCAATGTGAAACTAGTCTACATTTATATTTTATATATAGTAAAATAGTTTTACATTCACCCATCGATTTGTAGCAAATTGCACATTTTTTATACAGTAACCTGAATTCAGTATTATTTACTTCATCTATGCTGTATTCCAGTCTAAGTTAAGTAAGGAGGGAGTGAAGGTGTTCCAGGCGAGCAGTCGAGGCTACAACGTCATGTTACAAATAACAGACCAGCCGCAACCTGTACGTAATCTTTGGTTAATAATTGTTTGATTGGCGTATTATGAGCTGTAGATAATTTTTCACTGCAATGAGTATTTACTCATCAGATTCAAAATGAATGAGTAAAACAAACTCAATCCGAGTAAACCATTTCTTTAAATAGTTCATGCTTTCAAATTAATATAAATTATTTTAAAAGAAACAACTATTCTCATCAAATGGAAGTTAAATAAAAACTAAAGAAACACTACGACCTTAATATTATACACATGCTTGGAACAATTTCAACATGTAAATATGGTATAATCTGTTACACAGGACAATAATTATGTGCAAATATAATCTCATGATTTTTAAAAGTTTAGAGTTTTTGTAGTAAGTTGATGAGACAAAGACATATAACTAGCCCATATACAAAGTTTATGTGGTGTGGTAGAAAACTGGAAAGGTAAAAAACTGGAAAGGTAAAATGGTTGGGTTGAGCCCTTACAGATTTGATACATTGTGGTATGTATGACTGTAGGTAAATCTATTTCGGGAAGTGGATTCCCACTCAATGGGAACTAATTGTCTTCCAGGATATAGACAGAGTTGCAAAGGAATACATCGGCAAGGAGATCTATGTTGGGTGGCCACATCTGTACGAAGCTAAAGTGGTAGCTGTCTGTGATGAACAAACAAGGTAAAAAAATGGTATATTACATATTTGTCTGTGATTTGTATAGGAAATACTGGGAATAGAAAAGCTATATCTACTCGTTTGCTCTACTGTGAAATTGCTCGGCCTTTTCCGTCAGTGGCGGAAACGCCAAATGACGTTCCGATTGTTTTACGGACGTCTTCGTCAGATTCCGCCACTAGGAAATACCGATTACGGAAATTAACGAAGAGTTTGGTTCCACTTGTTTTGTTTGTATGGCGCAACGTTGTTTTGGCGTTCTCGTGCAAACTGGTGTAAAAAGGCGTGAATCATCAGAAATATTAATAAAACATCATTTTAAATTATGTGGAAAGTATATAGTTTAATAACCAGTGTTTTTGAGATACTGAAAATATCTCAAAAACACTGGTTATTAAACTCTATTTAATGCTCCCAAAGGGAGGCATATCATAATCGCAGTACGTCCATTTTTCCATCAGAAACAATCTTGTCTCAGCCATAACTTTGAAAGAACTGAAGATATTTCCATGAAACTTTACATAAATGTTAACCACAATGAGAAGGTATGACATGTGCAAGAATCGGGTCAAGGTCACACTTGGAGGTCACAGGTCAAATGAGTCAGCATTTTCGGGGGCATTTGTCATTTATTGGTGTCATTTCATTTCAGGCTATAACAATTTTATCACATAACATGGCTTCTGGGAGGAAATAAATCCAGGACTTATTTATCATAATACACTAGTGTATTATAGATGCAGATGAGGACCGTATCACTGTGTTTGTGTGCAGTAAAACATTTAGTCCTAATTGTTTGCATGGTATACAATACGTTCAGACACCTTAAATATTTATCATTATTTGAAATCTTACTTTATAAAATGCATGTTAGTAACGTTAAATTTAGTTTAATGTATCACCTTATTTGTAGTGGGAACGTGATAGCCGCGTAACGTAGCTAATGTCATGTAAACAAAAAAACGATGTCACGATTTCTATTACGAATAGCCGCCTTATACAATGTAAATTGACAACTCTAAAGTGAAACTGTCACATCGTAGTTGTGTTATGAGATAAATAGAATCTTACATTCTTGACTATATATTATTAACTTTAATATCGTAGGTGTGTTATGTGATAAATAGAATCTTACATTCTTCACTATATATTATTGACTTTAATATCGTAGGTGTGTTATGTGATAAATAGAATCTTACATTCTTGACTACATATTATTGACTTTAATAAACTCGTTGGATATACAGATAGGATACTCGGCAGAGCCTCATATCATCATTTTATGCAACTTGTTTATTAAAATCAATAATACACAGTCACTCATGTAAGATCCTCTATATAAAGTCACTCAGGATTTTATTTGGCAGTTTGTGGGAAATAAATGCAAAATGTTGAATGTACATGTATAGGAGTTTTGGAATAATCACAAATGTTCATGCGGGATTTATTTTTGTCGATTTTGTGCTCAAGTCAAGCCAAATTGAAACGTTTCCCTGAGAACTTTTACCATGAGAAAAATATTTGCTTGTAGATTTCACATTTGACCTCACCAGTTTGTTGCATTCTTCTTCTAGTTTCTCCCTTGTGGATTCCCCAGCGATCAAGGGTGGTAAATCAAGTGAGCAGAATGTGCCGCAGGTCAGGAGAGAGGCTTGTGATGAGAATACCTCCAGCACTTGGTGGAGAGAAGCTAACTCTATTACAGACAGGTTAGTAGGAAAAAGCGTTAATTATTATATATTCTGAAACGACCTGCGCAGTCTTTCATATACACAAAGAAGAGAGACAACTGTGTGTTATTTTACGGTAAAATACGGCTGTTCAATTAATTCCCCGTGTACTTTTCATCCGTTGGAAGAGCCACGTTACATGACGTCACTTTTTAAACCCTAAGTGTCACAGAACGAAAGTAAATAAACATTTTGGTAAATATACGTCATGAAGACAAACTCAACAGTAATTTTAATGAAATTTTAATAATTACAACAAACTTGCCATGCTCCCAAAACCTTGCACACACCCGATATAAACCCATCATATGCATCAATGCAGATAACATTAATAAGCATCTTAAAATCAAAATAATAAATACGTACCTGTATTTTATCGGTGAATAAAATACAGTCAGTCGTTCGGATGATTTAACGCACTCATGATTTAATTACTGCACATCCAAACTCCTATTTTATTCACCGATACAGGTTCGTATTTTAATATTATTTCTTAATAATATTGAAAATTAAATAATATTGGAAAAGTAGATGTTCCCTTTATAAGTTAAATTTAAAGTGCAATTTTCATAGAGAAATGGGAATGGCGAATCCCGCCAGCAAGGTATTACCTTAACCTTAAAATATTTTCACGTACCATCATTATCATCCATGTTTCACCCTAAAAATAGAAGAGTAATAACTTCCATTATATATTGTACAGATGATTACACAACTTGTGTTATAGCATTATATTATTATTTTTCTGTGAACGATTAGATAATACATGAATTTGTTATATTAAAGTTTAAACTTCCAAGGCATCATTGCTGGATTTTCCATTTAATCTTTATATAAATTGTATTGTGAATTCGGGTATCTGGCTGCCACCTTAATTAGGTTGTGTCTCTTTTAATAAAAAATGCTTCGTGCCCCAAAAATGTCACTTTCTTGCAATTTTTGTCTTCCATGGTTTGCTGTTATGTACCTATTCTTTAAACTATTAAACTTATAAATAAAGTTTATTCTGGCATAGTCAAAGTTTTCCGGTCATGTTTTGTTTCATGAACATGTTTAGGTTTATTTAAATTGAAATCAATACACAACAATAGATATTTACAATTGACGCATTGCAATATCTGTGAAAAGTGAGAATATGATTTTATTTGACGACGTAGAAAACTTTGAACAGGTAAATTAATCCACAGTTAAATGTATTTATCAATTATCAATTATCTGGCAATAGTTGTGCAACTATACAATTCAGATTTACCTCATTTCCCTGTGCGGTCATGCAATGGTAAAAGTAGTATCTACGTCATGCAATTAATACTTATTTTTACATACAAAAGAGTATGATAATGGACCTTTGGAAACGGCCGAACACGACACATACAAAATATTGCAGTCTCAGTTTGATTGAGACTGTTCATGAATGGTAGTGAAATACCGCTCAAGCCCTCTAGCCCCGGGTTGAGCAGAACTCAATATTCATAAAATCAATAGTACATAATTTTAACCATCCCGAAGATGGCATGCATATGGCGGTTGACAGAGATTTTCCTCCCTCATGTCCAGCAGCGTATGGTCCCAGTATCTAGCAAAATACTATGCCCCGAAGAGCGAAATAAACAAAATGGAATTTAGTTGGGAGCAGCGGTTATGAAGCCTGTATATCACAAGTAACAGCCAAAAGACTAAATTAAAAAGCAGACAACTTTTTACATATATGTTTCTCTCCGGGACTATCAAGAAATGTTCATACAATGTTTAAGAGTTAAAAAAGGCCATTCACCGTTAAGTGATTTTGTTCTCATGTTTGTGTTTACACTTTGCTTCCAGATACAAGGACAGACTGGGTGTCATTGTAGGGGATACACACCTTCTGCTGAGAGCTCTGCCCATGACGGGTCGAAAGTAAGTGACAACACTTCAGGGTACTGTATGTAATATTCTCTTGCATTTAAGTACATCGTTTTAGATGTTAATTGGTCATATAATGTTTTTGAAAACAATTTTTATCTAAAAATCTTTCGTAAGCATTAGAAATTTGCTTATAAGAGATATACTGGTACACTTAATTTATTATAGTGTTGGAACAAGATTCTAGAAGAAGTATTCTGTAATGAAAATGTTTTCTTAATACATGTGTGATCTTGGCATCATGAAGAATAATAGGCCAGCCTTAAAAATAACGTGTTGACTGTTTGGCATCGCAGGATTTCATGGATGATTTGTTCTTCTGAAAACAGAAAAAAGACTTATAGGGACAATGTCGGTAACTTTTAGCCTATAAAACACAAAATAATTACGTTGACAAACATAACACACCAACCATTATTGAATATTTACTAAATAAAACCAAGATTATTTGACATAATTCAATAGCGGTACAAAAGAATAACCGTTTTGTGGGATTTAACTCATAACCCACACTAAAATTACACTCGCAGGTAATAATAGTCGAGCGTCGCTACCGACTGAGCTAACCGGGCCAGATGTATTACGTTAAGAGATACAATATATAAAAGCTAATGCGCTAATGGATGTCATGTGATCAGCAAAAAGTGGGACCCACATTATTTACAAATAATAAATTTTTCAAACTCGCGAATGTATTGCTACAGGGTTATCTGGGTATATGCTAATGTTTTCATGTAGACATTTCACTGAATAAAAATCAGACAGTTATTTAGCTATACTCAATATCAGCTTACTTACGGACAGTGTCCCTTTAATATGAAATGAATGAAAAATATTCTAAAAAATAACCACGACAAAAAATAATAACATAGAATTAATAAAAAAAAACATGTCCCTTTTTCATGGGTATGATATTGCATATAGACTTATAAAAGTTTTATTTTGTATTTAGGTATATATTTGGATCTCATGGCCGCGTTACGATGGAGAAACAGTTTGGAAACAGACCCGTGCCTTTTGCTTTACAGACTACAGTCAAGGTATGGCTTGATTTTGATGAATATTTAGATAATTTTTATGCCCCCGCCAATGAATCGGCACCAAAATTGACCTTGTATTACCGGAGTTACAGCCCTATTTTCATCAAAATATTTGTTAAAATACCTTGTGTCTAGCTCCAACAGATTTTAACCGATTGTTTAGAAATTTTATAGGATGCTTACCTATTATGTCAAGATGTGCATATCGATTCAGCACCAAAATCGACCATGTATTACCTCAGTTAAGGCCTTTTTTTGTCAAATTTTATGTTTTTTGCATTTCTAGTTTTTTTGTTGTTTTTATCAGGATGATGAATTACTCTTGCTTATAAAATACATGTTAGATGCTAATTGCTTAGAAGCTTTACAAGTGAAATTTGTATAGATTTTGTTGAAGTTAAATATTTCAAAACAAAATCTCCCTACTTGGTCTGTCAGAAGTTAAGATGTCATACTTTTTATAAATTTGAAAATTCAAAAAAAAAAAAATTATTAAAAAAATAAATAATGTTTTCATTCATTTACTCGTATTCAATTTTGTACAGTACTCCCTGATGGATTAAATTTAACACAAAATATCAATAACATCTTTTTTGATAATTTAATTAGGACTAGACCAGTGTCCTCAGGGTTCGACACAAACATTTTTTGTCTGGGATCCGACTGGAATCCCTACTTTGTACATCTGGGTGCCCACTTCAACATTAGGGATCCCACACAAAACAAAGAGCATTTTAGTCCGACATATTGTATTTCATTTTATTATTTGGGATCCTCAATAATAGAGGTAGAACGAAAGGCAAACTGAATTACTTTTTCGGACAATTTTTGCACTTGATTTTTGGGGGATTTTCGAATAAATAATCTATAAAGTGTGTTCTTAATAAGAACCTGACGGCAAAATCAGGGTTCCCAGTGGAATCCCCAGCTTCTAGAAGTAGGGATCCTACCTGAAAATCTGGGATCCTAGGGATCCTGGGACACTGTTAGTCGATTCCCTGGTGCTCTATCAGTAAGAACTGTAAACTTAAGGATTACAAAGTCACCCACCATGAGCATTTATCACATTTCAGGACATAGCAGTTCATGACCCCAACTTCTGCCAGTTTAAGACGTTAAAGGAGTACCTGCCTGAGGGGCAGCCTGTGTTCATGCTGGGCTGGCCCCACTACGGCTGCCAGGGGGAGGTAATCGAGGTTGACACAGAAAGTGGGCGCGTCAGAATCAACTTGACCATATTCGAGGAGCCTCAGTTGGACAGAATTATGAACAATCAGAATGTAAGTGTTTCTTGTATGTTCACTGAAATGTCTTATTAGTTGTAGAAAAGCTTTCAGTAATATTCCTGTATCTAAGCTTTCAGTAATATTCCTGTATCTAAGCTTTCAGTAATATTCCTGTGTCTAAGCTTTCAGTAATATTCCTGTGTCTAAGCTTTCAGTAATATTCCTGTATCTAAGCTTTCAGTAATATTCCTGTCTAAGCTTTCAGTAATATTCCTGTGTCTAAGCTTTCAGTAATATTCCTGTATCTAGGCTTTCAGTAATATTCCTGTATCTAAGCTTTCAGTTATATTCCTGTGTCTAAGCTTTCAGTAATATTCCTGTGTCTAAGCTTTCAGTAATATTCCTGTATCTAGGCTTTCAGTAATATTCCTGTGTCTAAGCTTGCCTGAGGGGCAGCCTGTGTCTAAGCTTTCAGTAATATTCCTGTATCTAAGCTTTCAGTAATATTCCTGTATCTAAGCTTTCAGTAATATTCCTGTGTCTAAGCTTTCAGTAATATTCCTGTGTCTAAGCTTTCAGTAATATTCCTGTATCTAGGCTTTCTGTAATATTCCTGTGTCTAAGCTTGCCTGAGGGGCAGCCTGTGTCTAAGCTTTCAGTAATATTCCTGTGTCTAAGCTTTCAGTAATATTCCTGTGTCTAAGCTTTCAGTAATATTCCTGTATCTAGGCTTTCAGTAATATTCCTGTGTCTAAGTTTGCCTGAGGGGCAGCCTGTGTCTAAGCTTTCAGTAATATTCCTGTATCTAAGCTTTCAGTAATATTCCTGTATCTAAGCTTTCAGTAATATTCCTGTGTCAAAGCTTTCAGTAATATTCCTGTGTCTAAGCTTTCAGTAATATTCCTGTATCTAGGCTTTCAGTAATATTCCTGTGTCTAAGCTTGCCTGAGGGGCAGCCTGTGTCTAAGCTTTCAGTAATATTCCTGTGTCTAAGCTTTCAGTAATATTCCTGTATCTAGGCTTTCAGTAATATTCCTGTATCTAAGCTTTCAGTAATATTCCTGTGTCTAAGCTTTCAGTAATATTCCTGTATCTAAGCTTTCAGTAATATTCCTGTATCTAGGCTTTCAGTAATATTCCTGTATCTAAGCTTTTAGTAATATTCCTGTGTCTAAGCTTTCAGTAATATTCCTGTGTCTAAGCTTTCAGTAATATTCCTGTATCTAGGCTTTCAGTAATATTCCTGTATCTAAGCTTTCAGTAATATTCCTGTGTCTAAGCTTTCAGTAATATTCCTGTGTCTAGGCTTTCAGTAATATTCCTGTGTCTAAGCTTTCAATAATATTCCTTTATCTAAGCTTTCAGTAATATTCCTGTGTCTAAGCGTTCAGTAATATTCCTGTGTCTAAGCTTTCAGTAATATTCCTGTATCTAGGCTTTCAGTAATATTCCTGTATCTAAGCTTTCAGTAATATTTGGGAATTTCCTATCTTAAAAAGCATTAGTGAACACAAACATAACTGTGTTGCAATACGTTACATTTATTAGTAGCATCTTTCAATCTAATTTAAAAAAATCAAATCAAATGCGTCTTTTTTGAATACCAGCATATCTATTTTTGATCAAAAATATTATCCCCAAAGTATGAAAATGTTTTTATCATGCAGTTATGCACTTTTCATCCTGATATAAAAAGTGTGACCTAATACATTCTGCTTTATCAGGCAGTGACTGATAAAGAAAATGCAGATGGAATATCTCGACTTTAATTTTATGTAACGCTCTCTGACATCATAAAAAATATGGCGGTGTCTACATCAAGCTCAACAGTCTGTTTCATACACAGAAAAAAATGGATATCTACAAGATTGAACGAATACTCTGTCAGTGCCCTTTACTGACAAGTATATAGGGCTGAGTGGGAGCACACAAAAGAGCTTGGCAGAGACTCGCTATTCTTTGTTTTCTTAGCCTCGCCGAATAAACTTGACAGTTAAAGGCACACCTAGTATTATCTATGTACTTTATTCTACCTAACAGTGACACTGTCCCCTGAAGTTTATTCTACCTAACAGTGACACTGTCCCCTGAAGTTTATTCTACCTAACAGTGACACTGTCCCCTGAAGTTTATTCTACCTAACAGTGACACTGTCCCCTGAAGTTTATTCTACCTAACAGTGACACTGTCCCCTGAAGTTTATTCTACCTAACAGTGACACTGTCCCCTGAAGTTTTTCATGAAAGAATCATGTCATAGTTTAGAGTCACATGTCATCATATATAAAAATGAAGGCAATATTTGCTTTATGCCCTGAAACTATAAAATGAGATTATTTAAAGTTGGTAAAGGCTGAATGCAGTTTTTCAAAACTTGTCATCATTTCTGTCTATAGATGTCTCGGTTACATTTAATGGTATGTTTGTGTCGGCTTGCGTGCTTAACTGGAGTCATTTTAATATTTGTACATTTTAATCGCTAGTGCTTGGGGCTTGTTTGAATCTAATGTTTCTTTATGCTTTTTATGCAATTTAAACATTGAATACATATTACAGCAAAGTACACTACAAGGAACAAAGCAGGTGGAACATTTGCTCCAGAAAGCACCCAATGGCATCTAAATTTAAAATTACTATCATTTTCAAATGTTCGAAGGTGCAGAAATTTTACGTTTTATTGTAAAAAAAGTTCCTTTACCCCTTAAAAATAAATTTGATTAGGGCCTATTTTGTTACCAACAGTAGGCCAAACAAACGTTTAAACTTAAAGTGTTTTGTCACATGCACAATATGACCTATTTATGTTTTTACATGCCACTATATACTTCAGGGCTCGAATTTAGCACTCGCAACTCACATTTTACGAGTTTTGTATTTGAAGATGCAAGTTGAAATTGCAACAGCTGGCAAAATTTTGCTAGTTGCTTTCAGATTAAGAAAGTCTCTTAAATGTATGACTTTACAGGGTTTTCAAGGATAAAATAATAACTAACAGGTGAAACAAATGCTTCTTAGGTCTGTTTTAGAAGTTGTTCTACAACATCAGCACCACAGGCATTGATTGCATAACGTCATCAAGATCATGTTTTATTCTAATGATCTATTTTTAGCGCACACAGGACAGACTGTGTAACACTTTATCGATCACGCGTGCCGCTGTTTTACATATAAAATAATGTTAATCGGTGATATTGTTGGCTACTAACATGGCCGGAAAAAATACCTTTTTTTGCAAAATTGGCCAGTATATTACATAGTATTGGCCTGTAGATTTCAAATTTGGCGAGTTGACATTTTATGCACTGGCCAGAGTTTGCAAGTGTATAAAAAAGTTAATTTCTACCCCAGTACTTGTCTGTCGTCATCATCATCATCAGAATTCATACGAAAGCTTCTGTTTTGACTGGGTTGATGGGTTGTCTTTAACAGGCAAAAGTATAGGTAACTTCTACTTAATATTTATACAAACAGAATATTGATATTTATAATTGACATGATTATATTTGATGTGTGACTTTAACAGAAATTATTTTCTATCTTGATTCTCCTACTGCAGGATTCCATGTTTGAAGAGTGCTAGTAAAATATTAAATTGATTCAAGAATAAATTCCAGTGCTTTTATTTATACTGCAAGAGATTTATTTATTGACATATTTCTGAAGTTTTGATATAAAAATTAATAGGTTTAAATAAACGGTAAACACATTCAGTGTACGCTGTGTCGTGATCTTACAGCAGTATAAACTATAAACCATTAAATTACACATTAACTAAACACATGAAGGAGTTTTATCTTCTTTGCTTTAGACTTACCACATTACGTAGTTAAAACTCAATTCAATCTCTGTCATTCAGACACATTAACAAAGCATATGACATCTCTGTCACTCAGATGCATGATGAACCCTACTTCCCGGGCTACATAGCTGCCCAGAGGCTTGGCATCAGCTCCAGCTTACTGGGTCGGATGACCGGTACAGTGTTCATGATGGCTGGCGAGGCTGAGGTCGCCAAGGAACAGCAAAACCCGCACAAGGTCAACATCGGACTGAATCTGAAGTTCACAAGACGCGGGGAAGAGGTGCCAGGGTACACGAAGAATATCGACGGAAAGTGGATGTACTCGCAAAAAACTGTGGACACACTAAGGGAATACATGATGAAGTGAGTGGAAATAGTATGGTTTTAAAGTTCAACTGAGTTTTACTGGCAAGTAAGATAGAGATTAGCCACTGTTATGTTAGCATTATTAGTTTTAGCGGTGAGATTCTCTGTGTATCAATGAAAAGGAGAAAAAGGACCTTGGATATTGCTACACCCAACAACCCAGATAAAGCTGCAGACTGGAATCAAGTTTGTTCATGGACAGTATGGTTAATGCAATTCTTCTCACCCCTATGATTAAACATTACTGCAAATGAATAATTTAAATTTGACTTACCGGTATATGAGAACATTCCTTGTAATTAATCTAAGGTTATATATGCTGTTGTAAGACTTAATTTCAGTGTGTATTACACATGTACAGGTGTAACTTCCACCAACTGAAGATACGCGTTCTGCTTGGTCTGTGACGAATTTTACCTAGATTTGTCCCCTTTAATTGTTGTTAAGCCATGTCCGTTAATGGGGACGTAAACCAGGCAATCCACTTATTAGAGTCTTATCTTCAGCGCATGTTAATGAAACCATAGATATCTATTCTTTAGTTAGAGTAGGGCAGGTGCCAGAATCCTAATTATCCATTCCACTCTCTTTAATGTGGCTCTAAATAACCTATAATGTGTTGATGAGCTGTTAAACATCATACAGTTCAATTCAACAGCTCTTAAATACTTCCTTCAGGTTTTAAAGAACTGCTGCCATATACTTCCTTGCATACCGGATAAGGCTATCCACGTTTTACATGGGGGATGGAAAGTCTTATATTTATGGGTAAAGATAAAAACATCCGGTATGCAGGAAAACATGCAAAATGTTAGTAGCTGGCAGCGTCAACGCACAACATGTCTCTGATATGCAAGAAAAATAATCTATCATGGGTATTTGATTCAGATAGGGAATTCCAACCCTCGGTATAAGTGTTTTAATCGAAACCTTGGCAGCGCCTCGGTTCCAATAAAAACACTTATACCTCGGGTTGGAATTAGCCGAGGTTTCGATTAAAACACTTATACCGAGGGTTGGAATTCCCTATCTTCACCGGATACCCATGAAAGGTTCTTATAATATTATACGTGTATATTCCTCTACTGGGATTGCCTGGTCAACGTCCCCTTCTGATGGATGAAGTAGTGGGATAAATTGAAATTTGCTTGCCCAAGGTCACGCCCACACCCCCACCCCACACCCACTTTCTCAACCCCCACTTACTCCTGATTTTCAAGCTATGTTTCTACTAAATATTAATTTTATGAAACTTAACCAAAAAGGATTCAACACTCGCTATAAACAAGTTTAGATTCACAATTAACTAAACCTGTTTCAAAAACAGTTCAGAGGAACGATGTTGCAATTCTTAGTCTGTACATATGCATGTATCTACTTTTTTTCAGCCACCAGTGTAGTAACCCATTTATTCTCCCCGTAATTCGGCATGTTGTTGGTCGGGGAGGACCATCCCACTATATACACATGTATCTTGTATTGAAACAATTCGTCTTGCAGGTTTATTAATACTTAACTGTATGGATATTTATAACATTTACCTTTATATCAGGTTCCCAGAAATGTTCCAGATTCTCTCCAGTTTATCAGAAAGCAGAAACAACGACAACTACTATGAATCAGAAGTTATACCCAAAAGCTGGTAAGCTACAAGTTTTAATAGTGTATTATGCTTAGATTTCAAGCCATTTAGTAGGCCTGCGAACCTTTCTTAATAGCAAGAATATAGTGTGACACAAGGTGAAAAATATCATTCTGTTAAATTGTTTGCATACTAATTTACATGAAATTGTTTTTAACTGTATACCCAGTCTCGAAATAGATTATAAAAATCTTCAATGGGTGTCAGGTGCAGATAAAACTTCTTGAATGGGAACCGAGGCTCTGCATTGGTTCAGATTTAAACACGTTCTACCGAGGGTTGTAGTTTCCATTTATACCGAGAGTTATAGTTTGCCTATCTGAACTGGAGCTCCCTTGCATACCGTTGACGTGGTGCAATGAGTGATGGTTACTGTTGTTGCCAACAACTGATGTTTGCACGTTTATTAACAAGATGACATGCAACTGTTAAAACTTTTGATGTCATTATTGATGCTTGTTACATGTGTCAGATCTGGTTTTCCAGCACGTGTACAACACAGATATCATTCACTAATAATACCCAGAGCCTACTGATTGCAGGCTGATAGCCGATAACACACGTGTATGTTTGTGACTTTTGTTTCTATACAGTTTGTAATCGAAACTTGATTAAGGATTGAAAGGAATTTAAATTCTGAATTTGTGAAAAATAGTGTTCTGTTCTGAATGCCTCATTCCATCAATAATAATATAACTGTAAAACACTCTTCGAAATGTTTCATTTGACATTTAAATGTCCAAATTGACAATTGTGAGTTTTTTAGCTCTACTGGCCGAAGGCCAGCAGAGCTTATGGGATGCCGAGTTGTCCGTCGTCCGTCCGTCGTCTGTCGTCCGTCGTCCGTTGTCCGTCGTCCCTCGTCCGTCGTCGGCGTCGGCGTTAACTTTTGTCTCGTTAAGACGATAGGGCCTTCATTTTTCATCAGATCTTTACAAAAATTTAACAGATTGTTAATATCAATAAAAGCTCAGATGAGTTCGAAAACCAGCCAGATCGGACAAGTTACAGCGGAGTTATGGCCCTTGATTTAGTTAAAAATGCTATATTGTTATAGTTTGCCTCGTTAAGACGATAGGGCCTTCATTTTTCATCCTATCTTTACCAAACTTTACCACATTGTTAATATCAATGAAAGCTCGGACAAGTTCGAAAACCAGCCATATCGGACTAGTAACAGTGGAGTTATGGCCCTTGATTTAGTTATAAATGCTATATTTTGCACCGTTAAGACGATAGAGGCTTAATTGTTCATCCGATCTTTACCAATCTTTATCAGTTTGTTAATGTTGTTGAAAAATCGAATAAGTTTGAAAACCAGCCATATTTGACCAGTAACAGCGGAGTTATGGCCCTTGATTTAGTTAAAAATGCTGTATTTTGCCTTGTTAAGACGATAGGGGCTTTTTTGTTCATCCGATCTTTACCAAACTTTATCAGATTGTTAATATCAATGAAAGCTCGGACAAGTTTGAAAACCATTCATATCGGACCAGTAACAGCGGAGTTATGGCCCTTGATTTAGTTCAAAATGCTATATTTTGCCTCAATAAGACGATAGGGCCTTCATTTTAATCTGATCTTTACCAAACTTTATCAGATTGTTAATGTCTATGAAAGCTTGATCAAGTTCGAAAACCAGCCAGATCGAACCAGTTACAGCAGAGTTACGGCCCTTGTTTTTGTTAAAAATGCTATAATTTGCCTCGTCATACGATAGGGCCTTCATTTTGCATCTGATCTTTGTCAAACTTTAGCAGATTTTATGACTTTCTCTTTTTTTATATTATTATTATTTTTATTTTTATTTATTTTTATTTTTATTTTTATTTTTTATTTTTTTTTTAATATTTTTATTTTTATTTTATTATTATTTTTTTTTTAATTACTAATATATTTATTAATTTTGTTTAATTTAATTTTTTTTTTTTTTTTATAATATATATATATATATATATTTTTTTTTTTTTTTTTTTTATTATTATTTTTTATTTTTTTTTAGCTCTATGTTGGACCTGTCGGACCAGTTACAGAGGAGTTAAGGCTCTTGATTTAGTTAAAAATGCTATATTTTGCCTCGTTAATACAGTGGGGCCTTCATTGTTCATCTGATCTTTACCAAACTTTATCAGATTCTTTAGTTATGGCCCTTGATTTAGCTAAAAAGCTGTTTTTTGCCCGAAACTTTCAAAAAAACGTAAATTGCACTCACTCGCTTCATTGATGTTATAAGAACTGTGTTAGCCAGTAGAGCATCCACAGGCCCTCTTGGGCCTCTTGTGTAAAATGTTTAATGTCGTTCCAGCACCTACAACCTCAAGACAGTCCAGGAGTACATCAAGACGCTGGACTGTACCTCGGTCAAGTCAATGAAGTCTGGTGCAGATATTATATCCGAGGGTGTCATCAAGGCCGTGGAGCAGGAGACAAATAGAGTGGTGGTCAGTTAAACATTTGAGTATAGCGTTAAGGAAATCAGAAGTGCAATATCTTTATATATATTTTTGTTTAAAAGTTAGGACTGTTTTAGATATTGAAAGTGAGATATGGATTCAATATTTGAACACACCAATATTTTAGGCCAATATTTGAGCACACCAGCATTTGAGAACCCTATATTTGAACACAACATTTGAACAGCCAACATTTGAACAGCCAATATTAGAGCACCCAACATTTGAGCATGCAGCATTTGAACACCCAACATTAGAGCACCAACATCTGAACACCAATTTTGAACACCCAACATTTGAACATCTAAATACCCAATATTTGAATACCCAACATTTGGAACACCCAACATTTGAGCACCCTACATTTGAACATGCAACATCTAAACACCCAATATTTGAATGCCCAACATTTGAACACCCAACATTTGAGCCCGCAACATTTGGCGTGTCAGTGTAGAATTTTGATCCTTCATCTCTGAGGTCGCTGTCACAACATGACCTTTACAAGTATAACATAAAACCTCATTTACTTCCATTATCTTCCGCAAGGGGGATATATTAATTTGATTCGTTAATAAGCATGGGGTCTTATTACATGCAATCTCCTGTTTATGGTGCTAATTAAGGTCAGGATTTTTAGTTATTTCAGGATTCTTTCAGATGATGAAATATTTCCATAATATTTGATACTCTTTTTAAAAAAAAAAGCAAAAGATGTTGCTCGAAATTCATAACGGATGGCATATATTGCCGGCTGCTGGCTATTAGAGACAGCCCTGACACAAGAACCATAACTCTGTCTTCATTTAAATTAGAGTTATTGCTCTTTGTAATTTTGTACGCATAATTTGTGTTCGCTCAATAACTCAAAAACTATTAGAGAGACTGCAACGAAATTTCACACATGATACAGGGCAATGAGTGAAAGTGCAGTGTGCAAGAACCATAACTCAGTCTTCATTTAACTTAGAGTTATTGCCCTTTGTAATTTTATACTTATAATTTGTGTCCGTTCCATAACTGATGAAGTGAAGATTGCAATAACCATAACTCGATCTTCAGGTACAATAGAGTTATTGGCCTTTGTAATTCTATGCTTAAAATTCTTGTTCAAAGCATAGCTCCAAAACTGCTTAATGGATCTGCAATGAAGCACAATGACAGAGAGCAATAAGAGGATGTGGAGAATGCAAGAACCATAACTATATGTTTATTTAAATTCGAGTTATTGCCATTTATTATTTTATACTTATTATTCTTGTCGGGTGCATAGCTTAAAAACTACTAATGGGTCTGGAATGAAACTTCACACAATGATAGAGGGCAATGAGAGGAAGTGCAGAGTGCAGTAACAATAACTCCGATGGAAATTAGAGTTACTGCCTTTTGTAGTGTTATACTCAAATTTATTGTTCATTTTACTTTCTGCTTTATGTGCACTGATAAAACTTCCTTTAAACAAAGCACCCAATCATGGGTTCTATCGCTACATATGAAAAAACACTGCGGCGGGGGATATGGCTGTCTCTCAGACTGCGGCGGGGGATATGGCTGTCTCTCAGACTGCGGCGGGGGATATGGCTGTCTCTCAGACTGCGGCGGGGGATATGGCTGTCTCTCAGACTGCGGCGGGGGATATGGCTGTCTCTCAGACTGCGGCGGGGGATATGGCTGTCTCTCAGACTGCGGCGGGGATATGGCTGTCTCACAGACTGCGGCGGGGGATATGGCTGTCTCACAGACTTCGGCAGAGGATATGGCTGCCTCTCAGACCGCTTCTTGTTTAAGTAGACCGCATAATTTGTTTTGTATATTCATCATTTGTGTACAAAATGAATATTTCAGGAAATCAACAAGAAGCGCCAGAAAAGGGTCAAGATGCAAGTGAAACCCCATCTGTTATTCAGGGTATGTCTCAAATCTTGAATAGTCAAATCAAAATCAATTTTCTGTGAAGACAGAATTAAGTAAGAACATTTAAAGATACGTATCTTGTTACAGTTTTGTGGATATTTCTTAAACATTTGTTGAATTTGATTGCTAGTTTTTTTTGTGTGTGTGTTTAATTCTAAGGATTACAGTCCCTCTACCATATGAACCCCTATAAGAATCCCTAGTTGACTCGGCTTTATGTCTGGACTTTTTGTGGTGCATCGATTGTATGGGGGACTTCGGTTTTAAGACTTGTTAGGTGGGAAGTACTTTTAAATATTTCAATAATTATTAAACCAAGTAGCATTTGGACTCATTGAAATCACATGCCTTGTGCATGATATGTACTGTCATTTTGCATCCTCTCTACACTTCTACATTGCAGCATCTGTCCACCAGTGGGGCATTAATCCCGGACTCCACGACCACGTATCGGTTATTTGACCGGATAGTAAACATCCGACAAGGCTATGCCGTACCCTTTGGTCTACGGGGAATAGTTGTGGGAATCCACCCTGCGGAAGTGGAGGTCAACACGATGTATGAAGTGATCTTCGATGAGGAATTCCTGGGAGGAATTGACATCAGGTATACGTATAGAACATAAAGGTCTATCCGATACATACAAAAGCTCAGTGGTGAGAGCTTTGTTCATTAGGGCTGCAAATCTCTGACCTGCGTGGGTCTTAGTCCTATGGCGTTTGCCTGTTCGGTGGAGTTTTTTTAGAAATAAAAGCTGACTGTCCATTGTTTTAATTATGTAAATTAACCTGTAGCTTTAATTATTAACTAACAACTATATTAGCCTTGTTTTACTAGAAACTCTACACACAATAGGACGCAAACTCAATATGAACTGGAAGTCGGCCAATATGAATATGAAACTCGCCAATACAAGATTTAAACGACGTCATTCACGTTAAGTAACGTCATTCGCGCTCGCTTTTTGACATATAAATGTAACGCTATTATAAATAAATGCAAAGTATGTCAAAATAAGTTGATTAAAACAAATTATACTGTAGTGGCTGTTAATAAAATTGCCATTAATTAAATCGTTTCATATTGTCCGAGATATTGGTCCTCGGACTGTCATATTGGTCCAAGGCCGAACCTTGGACCAATAACTGGGCCAATATGAAACGACTTAATTAATGACAATAACTAGGCCAATATGAAACCACTTAATTAATAACGTCATATTATAAATCAAACTTTCTACCAAATATTGGGGCGGGTGTTATTAGTTCATGTTTCTGTTGAGCTCTAGTCAATTTGCATTTATTTCTATCTCTCAAACTCTGTTAGCCCTTCTATCTCTCAGACTTTGTTAGCCCTTCTATCTCTCAGACTTTGTTAGCCCTTCTATCTCTCAAACTTTGTTAGCACTATTCCTTAAACATTATACGGGTATACGTTCTGTCCTGCGATACATATTTTAACCAAAAGTAGCGATGGATGATCTTGACATACATTTAATATTTAGGTGACCTATCCTTCCATTTGGTGGATTTACCCAAGCATTTTTGCTGACCTTTCCTTCCATTTGGATAACCTCTCCTTTTATTTATGTAACATCTCCTTCTATTTGGCAGGTTCGACTCCCACTGAGAGCTTGACTTGTCAAATGAGAAAGTATTGATTCTTATGGATGGTGAGAGGTATTCAGTACCGTTTCTGTCCTGGTAAAATGGGGTGGTCTGCCTCTACCAGAAAAAAAACCCCGTCATTTATGGCCTAGCATGTGCTAAAAATGACGTAAAACACCACTCATACAAACAAACTATTTGTGTGACCTCTATCTTGCCATCTGGGTGACCTTGACACAAGATTGCACTCTATTGCCAACTTACAAGTGACCTACAGGTCCCAGACGATTCATAAGCTATAAAGAGCGTTTTAGACGCTCTTTAAATGTTTGTATTCTTACTAATCTTATCATATATTATTCCTATCTTGCAGAGGTTCTTCTAATAGAGGTTATCGAATGCCTCCGTCTGCTGTCCTCAATTTGACGCATGGTGAACGTAAAAACGGTGTCAAGCCACAGGTCACAGAAAATCAAGCCGGCAGTAACCAACATAGGAACGTGGCGAGTGACTTCAGTTACACCACGGCGAGTCAGGGAGGTTATAATCAGGGTAACCAAGGAAACAGGAACATGTCAGGCCCCTCTGGATATCAGAATAATAGGCCTGGTAAGCTATATGTTTGGTACAACTTAAAACAAATGGGTTACCTTCAGTTGCGATAATCCATCCTTGGTTTGTCTAAACTATGATTTGATTTAATGCTAAAATAAATTTTTGAAATGACACAGGATATGTACAAAATTAATGATCATCAAATTACAAAAGAAAATGTTAGTTGGCAGGGACGTCGATCTGCCGATTTTGCATCCGGTAACCGGACGCATTTCCCCCTCCAAAAAGTATGTTTTTCCCCCCCATTTCAGACTCAAAATTCCCCCTTGAAAAAAAAAAAAAAAATTATAAAAAAATACTTCTGGTATGTAAAATATTGAGTATGAACTGTATTTAATACAATAAAACATGAAGACTATTTAAAACAATGATCATAATCAAAATTATGCCAGTAATTCCCCCTTTCCTGTAAAAGCACGCTAAAATTCCCCCACCCAAGGGTATGGATTGCAGTCCCCCAAAACAGATCGACGGCCCTGGTTGGGATTGTGGGGCAATATGAAACATGAATTGGAAAGATATATAACAATTATTGATTTTTAGCTCTACTGATCAGAGATCAGCAGAGCTTATGCCGTGGTGCGGCGTCCGTCGTCCGTCTGTCCGTCTGTCCGTAAACTTTTATTTGTAGCGACTTCACAGCTGAAACTACTGGATGGATATTCATGAAACTTTACAGAAATGTTGCCCATAAAGTCTAGTTGATCCTAGCAAAAATTCATGTTGATGTGAAATCCAAGATGGCCGCCAAAGCTAAAAATAGAGTTTTAAAATACAAGTTTGTAGCGACTTCTTCTTGAAAACTATAAGTGATATTGATATGGGACTTTTTCTAAAATGATCAGCATGACATGATGTTGATCCTAGTCAAAAATCGTTTTGATTCAACGTTAAACATGGCTGCCAGCGGCCATCTTTGTTTACATAGAGTTATATAGTAAAAACTTGTAGCGACTACTTCTCTGAAACTACTTGGCGGATTGTCATGAAACTTTACAGGAATGTTGCTCTTGATGTCTAATTGATCCTAGAAAAATTTCAGGTCGGCCGGAAATTCAAGATGGCCGTCACAGCTAAAAATAGATTTTTAAAAAATAAGTTTGTAGCAACTACTTCTTGAAAACTATAAGTGATATTGATATGGGACTTTTTCTAAAATGATCAGCATTACATGATGTTGATCCTAGTCAAAAATCGTTTTGATTCAACGTTAAACATGGCTGCCAGCGGCCATCTTTGTTTACATAGAGTTATATAGTAAAAACTTGTAGCGACTACTCCTCTGAAACTACTTGGCGGATTGTCATGAAACTTTACAGGAATGTTGCTCTTGATGTCTTATTGATCCTATCAAAATTTCAGGTCGGCCGGAAATTCAAGATGGCCGTCACAGCTAAAAATAGATTTTTAAAAAATAAGTTTGTAGCGACTACTTCTTGAAAACTATAAGTGATATTGATATGGGACTTTTTCTAAAATGATCAGCATGACATGATGTAGATCCTTGTGGAAAATTATTTTGATTCGACGTTAAACATGGCTGCCAGTGGCCATCTTTGGTTACATAGAGTTATATAGTAAAAACTTGTAGCGACTACTCCTCTGAAACTACTTGACGGATGTTCATGAAACTTCACAGGAATGTGGCTCTTGATGTCGAGTTGATCCTAGAAAAATTTCAGGTCGGCCGGAAATTCAAGATGGCCTCCACAGCTAAAAATAGATTTAAAATAAATAAGTTTGTAGCGACTACTTCTTCAAAACAATAAGAGATATTGATATGGGACTTTTTCTAAAATGATCAGTATGACATGATGTTGGTCCTTGTCGAAAATCGTTTTGATTTGATTTTAAACATGGCTGCTTTGTTTACATAGAGTTATATAATGAAAACTTGTAGCGACTACTTCTTTGAAACTACCTGACGGATTTTCATGAAACTTCACAGGAATGTTGCTCTTAATGTCTTATTGATCTTAGCAAAATTTCAGGTCGGCCGGAAATAGATGGCCACCACGGTTAAAAATAGATTTTCAAAAAACAAGTCTGTAGCGACTACTTCCTGAAATCAAAATCAATCAGTAGAGCTTCAAGGTCATTGACCTCTTGTTTATAAACAGAAGAGAGCAAAAGTATTATTTTGTATATGCTGAGTTTCTAACTTTCTAATTTAGGTTTAGGTTACCAAGATTACAACCAGGGTAGGGGAGGTTACTCCAGAAACACAGATTCAAATCGAGGCTCAGATAGGAACCAATCAGAATGGGACAGAGGGTATAGGAATACCCAACAGGGCAGTGATAATAATTATGTGCCACCCCATCTCAGAGATGGGTATTCAAAAGGTGTCGAAAGACAAAATGTGGGGCAGGGCGGGGAAAGTAAACAGCAGCTTAGGGATGGCTATTCCAAAATGGTCAAAAGACAAAACGAAGGTCGAGGAGCTAATACAAATTCACAGGTATTTGGCAAGACAGGTTTAAATGAAACTAGTTTATAACATTATAATAGTCATTATCTGGAATGGGTCTGAATGGGTTTTCCATTTAGGTGCCAGGGCACTCGTTTGGCCCCATTCCACTCCCCTAAATGTATATATTTTCCCTCCTTTTCCTGTGAAAAATTCCCCTCTTTAATTTTTTTTTAATTTTTTAAAAAAAAATTATTAGAATTTTTTTAACTCCAATACAGGAAAACAGCATACATTTTGCAATTTGGAATGGTGAATTCTTGGTACCACTTAAATAATAAAAAAGAAAAACACGAATTTGTCTTTGTTAGAATTCCCCTTTGATATGAAAACAACACAAAATGTCCCTTCCTGAGGGCCCTGGCCCCAATCCCCTAAAAGCTGACTAGTGCCCTGGGTGCAAACATGGTAGGTCTACTTTCCTATTGAAAACAAATGTTACAGAACACTGTAGCAGTACAAGTTGTTTGCACCTACATAATGGGACTGGTAAAACCCCTGAGAGGCCTATTCCGGAGTTATTCTGTTCCAAAACATACTAACTTAAATTGGTTCAATCAAATCCCATGACAATTGTTTACACATGCATAAATTTCATAAAATATAATCACAAAGCTTTAGAACAATTATTGATGCATCTTGAACAAGCTGAGAAAACAAAGATGTTCTGATGCTCTTACCCTCAGTTTTTTACACGCAAACCTGTATTAAGAGTCCAATAAAACAGTCATTTAACTGAGGTGGTCTCTTAATACAGGCACATTTTAATTTAAAACAAAAGTGAGAACTGAGTGCAGTGGTCTCTATATAGAGGTAGTCTCTCAGTAGAGGTGGTCTCTTAATACAGGCACATTTTAATTTAAAACAAAACTGATATATTATGCAGTAATTTCTCAATAGAGGTGGTCTCTCAGTAGAGGTGGTCTCTTAATACAGGCACATTTTAATTTAAAACAAAACTGAGATATTATTCAGTGATTTCTCAATAGAGGTGGTCTCTCAATAGAGGTGGTCTCGCAGTAGAGGTGGTCTCTTAATACATTCATATTTTAATTTAAAACAAAACTGAGATAGTATGCAGTGATTTCTCAATAGAGGTGGTCTCTCAGTAGAGGTGGTCTCTTAATACAGGCAGATTTTAATTTAAAACAAAACTGAGAACTGATGCAGTGGTCTCTCAATAGAGGTGGTCTCTCCGTAGAGGTGGTCTCTCAATAGAGGTGGTCTATCAATAGAGGTGGTCTCTCCGTATAGGTGGTCTCTCAATAGAGGTGGTCTCCGTAGAGTTGGTCTCTCAATAGAGGTGGTCTATCAATAGAGGTGGTCTCTCCGTGGAGGTGGTCTCTTCGTAGAAGTGGAGGTGGTCTCTTCGTAGAAGTAGACGTGGTCTCTCTGTAGAGGTGGTCTCTTAATACAGAAACATTTTAATTTAAAACAAAACAGATATTATGCAGTGATTTCTCAATAGAGGTGGTCTCTCAATAGAGATGGTCTCTTAATACAGGCACATTTTAATTTAAAACAAAGCTGAAAACTGATGCAGTGGTCTCTTTATAGAGGTGGTCTCTTTATATATGGCGAAACTTTTTCACTTTCGTTCCTCCAGATGTTAAAAGATAAATAAGTAAAAGGCAGTAACTGGTTAAATCTAGAGAGTTTTAACACGTGATAATTTTAAAAAAATATATAAAAATTTTAAAAAAATAATTCTGTGTATGTTTCTTTAAGCCAAGAACTGACACCAGAGTCGATGTATCTGGGAATGTGTTCAATGGGGCCAGTGCTGGTTCGTCGCATCCAAAATTTGTCACACCGAAGGTTTCCGAGAGCGTCCCTACCGCCAAGCGAAGATCTCAGACGGAATATCAGAGTGGTGGTGTAAGTTTTACTTTCGTATATAACTTAAAATAGTCTTTTTCAAGGTCCACACATTTTATTCAAAGTGATATATGATGTAATAAATCACTGTTTGATTGCGAATGTATAAATACAATTCATAAGTGTACAGTGCGAGTGAAATATAATTTATATAATTTGCCTGCAAACAAGTGATTTATTATGCAGTAAATCACTCGTGGATAATCTGTAAAAACGTTAAAGAATGTTATCTTTTCTCAATCTGCAGGCTACAGGCCTATGTCCAGACTCGATTCCTTCAACACCTGTGGCACATCACATGTTTGATACAATTGTGCCCACTCCCGTCAACCAGTCGTATGCAAGACCATACCAAAACAGAAGGGATGAACCTCGCAGGAATGTTAACTCTGACGGTCTTTTTCAGCAGCCCTACTATTCGCTTGCACCAGTGAACGCGGTTTATGGTAATATGTCCTACAACTCGGGTCAAGCAATAGACCCGAATTTTAGCAGTTGGGATAGGGGTCAACCAATAAACCCAAATTATAGCAGTTGGGATATGGGGCAACAAAATAACAGTCAGTGGTCAGCCGGCAGTTGGAATCAGCAAAATTACTATCCTGGAAGCAGTTATGGCAGCCATCATGGAAATCAACAACAAAATGGCCAATATCAGGGAGAAAGTCAGTACAATGGTTTTCCTCATCAAAACCAAGCTTCCTCGTACAGACAGAAGGAGCGATGCCAAAAATGTGGATATACAAACCATATAACGGCGGAGTGTAGGTTCCAGTACCCGATACAATGTCACCTATGCAAATGCATTGGGCATAAAGACACTTCAGGCCTTTGTGGGAGGATTTAGGATATAATGAAGATTTTTTTCTGAATATTAAGTGTCAGAATTAAAAGAACCGATTTCCAAATTAAAATTGAACAGATAGCTACAAATTATGGTATTTAAAAGGGCTGTTCCATTAACAAACCCGGGACCCCAGGAATGCAATTTAATAAACATCTATGGGTGAACCCTGTTTTTGTGAAATTTGATTCTTTTAACTAAATTTTGCATCTATGGGTGTTCAGTTTCCAAAGTGCCTTCCTGGTGTCCCATGTATGTTTTAATGGAATAGCCCAAAAAGGAAAGGAGACAAATATGCAAGAAAATAATAAAGAAAACAATTGACAAATGCACTACAACTAGTAATAAAAAAAACATTAGGCAAAAACAAATGTGCCACAATTACAATCGAAGAACGGTAGGCAACTGTCATAGCAAAAAGAATAGAAATTGGAAAATTGTTGCAATTAACAGTGGAGAACATTTTGCCAGCTGTGCTATATAAAATGATGGACCCCATTGGTATTAAGCCTAAGGGGCTATCATGGTTAAACGAATATGATTTGTTTTATACGCCCATAGGGACTTGTTATGTAGTTGGTGTCTTCCGTCCATCTGTATGTTCATTAACTTTTAGCTGACAAGTGATTTTGGCTAATAACTTTCAAAGTATTAGGTCTACAACAAAAACATTGTGTACATATCTTCAGCATGATCCGTTGAATACATTTTATTATTTCCCTTTGAAAAAAAGGTTAAGTCAGGAACTGTTATGCCTTTTATTTATTAGTGATCAGTGCTATATCTTTGAAACTTAAATCAGATAACCTTCTTTACTCTAAACGGTCCATAAGTCCTAAATGAATATTCTTGAGTTATGTCCCTTAGGAAAAGGTTTAACCTGGCACTTGACATGGTAGAAATCTTTCCTTGATAATATTGCTTATCAGTAATGTCTAATGGAGCTCTGTGGTCTAGTGGTAGAGCGTTGGACCCAGGATCGAAAAGTCACGGGTTCAGTCCCCGCCATGACCATATGTGTTGTGTCCCTGAGCAAGACACTTTTTCTGCATTTGCTTAGTACTGGTTCTACACAGGAAGACACCGAGAGTGATTAAAATAAGTTCATATAGTTTTCGTAACAATCGATGTAAAATAAATAAGTTTAAACTGATACGGACCAGGGCCCCGTTTTATGAAACAACTTACGACAATTTTGATTGTAAATCAATTTTTTAAATGTTTCGCGATAACTAACACTTTTCAAATAAACGCGATTTCATTTCATTTTCTTATACATGTGATATTTCTGCACTGCATGCACACAATTGTCTGCACTGAATGCTTATGTGAAAAAAAGTGAATGATTTTAAAATTTAAGACTTATCGTAAGATGTTTAATAAAGCAGGGCCCAGGTATGTTATACAATGAGAGTATATGCCCTGCTAGGCGGGGCTCTACCTTATAGTTTTAATGTCTCGTTTTGCTTTTAAGCTAAGGCGTTCTTAAAACATAAATTCATTTTTAATACTGTTTATGTTAAATCTATGTTCAAATTCTATGTTAAATCTGTGAGCTTGACTGAAATATTAATCAATTAGAAATTAATATAATAGCATATGTGCCATTTTTGATAATAAAAATTAAAAAGTAGATTTGCCAGAATGAAGCAAAATTTATAGGTTATGTGTGGCAATCAATAAAGAAGAAAAGATATTGGAAAAATGCTACAATTATTTCGAAATATAATGCTTATTTTGCTAATCTGCCAGATTTAGTTAATATCAAGAATTGAATTGAATGTTGTGTATCCCTATATGGTTACTTAATGTAGAGTAGGACCACTGCAAATCCCTCAAGGCAGAGGGTAGGAACCCCACTCCCCACCTCTCTTCATGTTCGGTTTGTCATGCTCATTAAAAGCCTTTATCGTTTCCCTATGTGTGTAAACTTGGGATCTTAAATGAAGTGTCTACTGCAGAATTGACAGCAACCCTGTTAGTAAGGCTGGTTAGAAGGTTCTAGGTCCATTCTCCATATTTTATCTCAATGTAAATGGGGGATGAGCCTGGCATGTTCATTCCTGTTTGGCACCATATAACCTTGTGTTGGTGCGCTGTAAAACCCAATTCAGTTTTACCGTCATATATAACCTTACATGTGTTGAAAATGACGTAAAACACCATACAAACAAACAAAACCAATTCAGTTTGCATAGAGATTAATTAGAGCCACCCAACAGAGAGGAGGTAATGATACATAGGAATCGAGAGCTTGCCCTACTCCTAGTAACAAATAGGTACCCAGGGGTTCCACTAATTTTCAAATCTAGGAAGTTCAAACTTCCTTCATGTCAATTTTGGAAGTTCAAGGCAAAATTTAAGGAAGTTCACACTTAACGCGACATCACCGTTCGAATTATTGTTTGTGTTAATAAAATTTAAATAACTATGCATAGTTCCATGTTCTTTAAATGCGTTTTTAAAACATTTAAAGTACATAATTTATGGATATTTATTAAACTGTATTAAATTATTCATTAAATTATATTAAATAGCTTCATGTTTGCATTAAGTTTAAGTTTATTGAATTTGTCATCATCATGATTCATCAATCATCATCATCATCATACGATGGTCCTTGGAATCATTGTGCTTGACTACAGTTGACTTCTGTAGATTTTGTTATTGTTTGTTTGTTACTTACCAATCATTGCAATCAATGTACTAAATTACTTGCTCCTTTGAGGGCCCTTAATTGGTTAATAAAATCTTGTATCTTGTAGATTGACAGCCCCTTCCTTAGTGAATGAATTTTGGCAATTTGTAGCTTGACACACTTTGCAAAACTTACGCTTAGAGTCAGAATTAAACTCGAGCCAATCAAACTGGCGGAGTCAGGCTTCTTGAAACACTTTGCGTCTACTACTAGTATCCACCTTAGGTTTTTTAGCTGGCAGCTGTATTTCACATGAGCTTACAGTCGGCGCGGGCGCAGCATCATTTTTACGTTTTTGAGTGACACCGAAATGCAATAGAGAAAGTTGCGACATTTTGACGCTTATGACGTTCTAAACTAAAGCAGACAATATTTAACCATTTCTTAAATTTACTCATATTTTTACTCATTTTCATAAATAAAAGATGTTCTATTATGCTTTAAAATTGCTTCTCGCTGTATTCAAACAATCATATAAATCGGCAGCTAAGATTTTATTCAAAACAATAACTCGATCGACAAACTGTTGCATCTTCATAATCAGCTAATGTCACGTTATCCGTTTGCCAATAAACAAACAAACGCATACAAATAACCTACCTTTCATAATTAGTCAATCAGTCACACATGTCGAGGTAAAAAATCGCGCTGAATGCAAACAATCGCAAACAATCATTATAAAGCGGCAGCGTAATAGTTTATTTAAAACAATTACACGTTCGGTTAAGGTATCTGTTATAAACAAACAGGTGCATAGAACCTGCCTTTCATTATTCATAATTAGTCAATCAGTCACAAACATCAAAGTAAAAATTTGCGCTGAATTCAAACAATCGCAAACATTCATTATAAATCGGCAGCGTAATATTTTATTTAAAATAATTAGGTGCATAAAACGAACCTGCCTTTCATAATTATTCAATCAGTCACAAATAAAACGTAATCGACTTTAATCCCATTAATTAATTGCCACACTTCTTTGAACCCAAAAGCGATGTTTGTATACATAATACTTGACACAATACACAATTTAATTTACACGCGTGGCTAACCCCATAATAAAACTGGATCCAACCGGTTTCACCTGTCGAAAGCTGTCACAGTAACACAGTGGGTGTTAATATCATTGCTTTACAACTTGACTGTGCAGTGTTTGGATGTAATTGTACCCGATGGGCGGAGCTATATCGGTGATTTAACCAATTTGACACTGACCACTGTACGCCCGCGGTAAAGAAAGTCGGCGTACATTGATGTTTTTGGAAGTTCAGTGTACGTCTTTGATCTCAATTTTCGGTTATGTATTTAATTGATAACAATTGAATAAATGAGCCATTAACCACCAAAAGGAGCAGCACTGATCGTACAAAATAAACAACACGAAGAAAAACTAATCTATCATGGGTATTCAGTTCTGATAGTGAATTCCAACCCTCGGTATAAGTGTTTTAATCGGAACCTCGGCAGAGCCTCGGTTCCGATAAAATCACTTATACCTCAGGTCTTCACCGGAAACCCATGAAAGATTCTTATAATGTTCCATCTATATCTTCGAATCATTTCATATTTTAAATTGATAATTAAATAGCTTTTTATTTTTTTAAATAAATTTAGCCACAAAGCCTGATCTACTCCCTTTAACGTGCTAGGATGATGACTCCTATACACAGGACTGCCCCGTTTACGTCCCCATCTGACAGACGAGGCTAGGGAAAAAGTGTCTTTGCACTCTTTAACTCTGACGTAACTCAGTGGCACTGGTGAGGCTTAAACCCAGGTCTTTCGGTTTCAAGTCCATCATGATATCCACTGGGCCACGCCAGCCCTCGGTTTCAAGTCCACCATGCTATCCACTGGGCCACGCCAGCCCCCAGTTTCAAGTCCATCATGCTATCCACTGGGCCACGCCAGCCCCCGGTTTCAAGTCCACCATGCTATCCACTGGGCCACGCCAGCCCCCGGTTTCAAGTCCACCATGCTATCCACTGGGCCACGCCAGCCCTCGGTTTCAAGTCCACCATGCTATCCACTGGGCCACGCCAGCCCCCAGTTTCAAGTCCATCATGCTATCCACTGGGCCACGCCAGCCCTCGGTTTCAAGTCCACCATGCTATCCACTGGGCCACGCCAGCCCTCGGTTTCAAGTCCACCATGCTATCCACTGGGCCACGCCAGCCCTCGGTTTCAAGTCCACCATGCTATCCACTGGGCCACGCCAGCCCTCGGTTTCAAGTCCACCATGCTATCCACTGGGCCACGCCAGCCCTCGGTTTCAAGTCCACCATGCTATTCACTGGGCCACGCCAGCCCTCGGTTTCAAGTCCACCATGCTATCCACTGGGCCACGCCAGCCCTCGGTTTCAAGTCCACCATGCTATCCACTGGGCCACGCCAGCCCTCGGTTTCAAGTCCACCATGCTATCCACTGGGCCACGCCAGCCCCCAGTTTCAAGTGGGCCACGCCAGCCCCCTTGGAGTGTCAAGAACATATTTGATAATGAACATGACCAAAAAATCAACTGCTTTCTATTTATATAGTTTTTAGCTCTACTGGCCAACGGCCAGAAGAGCTTATGGGATGGTGTGTTGTCCGTCGTCCGTCTGTCGTCTGTCGTCCGTTAACTTTTCTTCAAACGACTTCTCCTCAGAAACCGCTTGGCTAATTTTGACCAAACTTCACATGGATGATCCTTAGATGAATGCTTTTTAGATTTGTTAAAATTAGGTCAGCGCTACATCCAAGATGGCTGCCATTACCATATATTGTCGAAACCTTAAAAAATCTTCTTCTCCAGAACCGCTTGACAGATTTCAACAGTTTTTCTTTTAAAATGATCGCCAATGCCTAGACTATCAAGTTTGTTCAAATAAAGTCCCCGGGGTCAAAAATGGCCGTGCCCCTGGGGTCCAAAGTTTGTATATTGAGGTTTTGCATGTTTTCCATATAGACATATAGGAAAAAACTTTAAAAAATCTTCTTATCTGAAACCACATGGCACAGAGCTCTCATGTATTACATGTAGCATCAGCTTATGGTCCTCTACTAAGTTTGTTCAAATGGTGACCCTGGGGTCAAATTTTGTCCCCGTCCAGGGGGTCACAGTTTTACATAGGCTTATATAGGATTTTTTTTTAAAAAATCTTCTTCTCGGAAACTACAACAGCCAGAGGTTTGATATTTTGCATTTACTATAAGCTTATGGTCCTTTACCAAGTTTGACCCTCGGGTCACATTTGGCCCCGCCCCAAGGGTCACATGTTTTACATAGACATGTATAGGGAAAAACTTAAAATATCTTCTTCTCTGAAACTGCAAGAGCCAGAGGTTTAATATTTTGCATTTGCTATAAGCTTGTGGTCCTCTACCAAGTTTGTTCAAATGGTGACCCAGGGGTCACATTTGGCCCCACCCCGGGGGTCACAGTTTTACATAGGCTTGTATAGGGAAAAAATGAAAAAATCTTCTTCTCTGGAACCACATGGCACAGAGCTCTCATGTATTATATGTAGCATCAGCTTATGGTCCTCTACTAAGTTTGTTCAAATGGTGACCCTGGGGTCAAATTTGTCCCCGCCCCGAGGGTCACAGTTTTACATAGACTTATATAGGATTTATTTTTTTAAAAATCTTCTTCTCGGAAACTGCAAGAGCCAGAGGTTTGATATTTTACATTTATTATAAGCTTATGGTCCTTTACCAAGTTTGTTCAAATGGTGACCCTGGGGTCACATTTGGCCCCGCCCCAAGGCTCACATGTTTTACGCAGACATGTACAGGGAAAAACTTAAAAAATCTTCTTCTCTGAAACTGCAAGAGCCAGAGGTTTAATATTTTGCTGTTGCTATAAGCTTATAGTCCTTTAGAGGGCTGGCGTGGCGCAGTTGGTAGCGCGGCGGATTTGTAACCGGAGGCCCCGGGTTCAATCCTCCATGGTGCCACTGAGTTCCGTCGGTGTGTTCTTGGGCAAGACACTTTTCCTTAGCCTCGTCCGTCGGATGGGGACGTAAACCGGGCGGTCCCGTGTATCGGTCTATCAACCGAGCACGTTAAAGAACCATAGGAATCTATTAGATAATAAGAGTAGGGCAGGTTCCCGGATTCCTATGTATCCTTCCCCTCTCTCTGGGGCGGCTCTAAATAACCTGTACTGTGTTGATGAGCCGTTAAACAACATTCAATTCAATTCAATTATAGTCCTTTACCAATTTTGTTCAAATGGTGACCCCGGGTCACAGTTTTACATCAATGCTTGTTTTAAATTTTTTCAATTTCTTTATTTTGTATTTTTTTTTCATTATTTGTTTTTGTACTTTTTTTATATTTTTTTTTTTTTCATTTTTTTTTTATTTTTTTTTTATTTTTTTTTATTTATCTATTTTTTTTTTTTTTTTTTTTTTTTTATTATCTCTACTGGCCAACTTGGAAAACCAGCCAGATCGGACCAGTAATGGCGGAGTTATGGCTCTTGATATAGTTAAAAATGCCATATTTTGCCTCTTTAAGACAATAGTCACTCGCTTCATTGATGTCATAAGAGCCATATTAGCCAGTAGAGCGTCCACAGGCCCTCTTGGGCCTCTTGTTTAGCTCTACTGATCAGAGATCAGCAGAGCTTATGCCGTGGTCCGTCGTCCGTCTGTCTGTCCGTAAACTTTTATTTGTAGCGACAACTCCTCTGAAACTACTGGATGGATATTCATGAAACTTTACAGAAATGTTGCCCATAAAGTCTAGTTGATCCTAGCAAAAATTCATGTTGATGTGAAATCCAAGATGGCCGCCAAAGCTAAAAATAGAGTTTTAAAAAATACAAGTTTGTAGCGACTACTTCTTGAAAACTATAAGTGATATTGATATGGGACTTTTTCTAAAATGATCAGCATGACATGATGTTGATCCTTGTCAAAAATCGTTTTGATTCAGCGTTAAACATGGCTGCCAGCGGCCATCTTTGTTTACATAGAGTTATATAGTAAAAACTTGTAGCGACTACCCCTCTGAAACTACTTGACGGATTGTCATGAAACTTTACAGGAATGTTGCTCTTGATGTCTAATTGATCCTAGCAAAATTTCAGATCGGCCAGAAATTCAAGATGGCCATCACAGCTAAAAATAGATTTTTTAAAAAATAAGTTTGTAGCGACTACTTCTTGAAAACTAAGTGATATTGATATGGGACTTTTTCTAAAATGATCAGCATGACATGATGTTGATCCTTGTGGAAAATTATTTTGATTCGGCGTTAAACATGGCTGCCAGTGGCCATCTTTGGTTACATAGAGTTATATAGTAAAAACTTGTAGCGACTACTCCTCTGAAACTACTTGACGGATGTTCATGAAACTTCACAGGAATGTTGCTCTTGATGTCTAGTTGATCCTAGAAAAATTTCAGGTCGGCCGGAAATTCAAGATGGCCGCCACAGCTAAAAATAGATTTAAAATAAATAAGTTTGTAGCGACTACTACTTAAAAACTATAAGAGATATTGATATGGGACTTTTTCTAAAATGATCAGTATGACATGATGTTGGTCCTTGTCGAAAATCGTTTTGATTTGACGTTAAACATGGCTACCAGCGGCCATCTTTGTTTACATAGAGTTATATAATGAAAACTTGTAGCGACTACTCCTCTGAAACTACTTGGCGGATTTTCATGAAACTTCACAGGAATGTTGCTCTTAATGTCTAATTGATCCTAGCAAAATTTCAGGTCGGCCGGAAATTCAAGATGGCCGCCACGGTTAAAAATAGATTTTCAAAAAACAAGTCTGTAGCGACTACTTCCTGAAATCAAAATCAATCAGTAGAGCTTCAAGGTCATTGACCTCTTGTTTAAATATTGTATAAATATATGAATTGAATATTTACTTTAATAAGATTGACAGAATGTGATATTTTATATATATTTAAATACAACATTGTTGAATATATTTAAATACTTTTTGTTATTGCAGAATGTTTTAGTTTTGTTTTTGCTTATATTCAAATTAAATAGTTATTAAATGTATAATTGAAATAAATACCGGAATGATTTATATTGATATTTACGTTGTATTGTTTCACACACCAGTTAAAGCAATGTTTTACACTCTGTTTTATTATTCTTTGCTTGCAAATAAATACACCTGTCGGTGAGTGAGAAAACAATTATATTTTCAAGAGTTTGTAGAACAAGGAAAAACATTTAGTTGCTCTTTAAGGATTGTTGTTCTGGCTTTCGGAATTTCAGTTTGTGTAGGCTAATTGCCTTTGACTGTTGGATACGGGGAATGCAAGTTTAAATGTGTGATATTAAGCAGGTTTCACTGGGTACTTCAGATTGCAAACACATGGGCCTGGTTCTGGGGTTGTTGAGTACCTGCTATATGGGCCTGGTTTTTAGCTCAACTGATCAGAGATCAGCGGAGCTTATGCCGTGGTGCGGTGTCCGTCGTCCGTCCGTCTGTCCGTTAACTTTTATTTGTAGCGACTACTCCTCTGAAACTACTGGATGGATATTCATGAAACTTTACAGAAATGTTGCCCATGAAGTCTAGTTGATCCTAGCAAAAATTCATGTTGATGTGAAATCCAAGATGGCCGCCAAAGCTAAAAATAGAATTTTTAAATACAAGTTTGTAGCGACTACTTCTTGAAAACTATAAGTGATATTGATATGGGACTTTTTCTAAAATGATCAGCATGACATGATGTTGATCCTTGTCAATAATCGTTTTGATTCGACGTTGAACATGGCTGCCAGTGGCCATCTTTGTTTACATAGAGTTATATAGTAAAAACTTGTAGCGACTTCTCCTCTGAAACTTCTTGGCGGATTTTCATGAAACTTTACAGGAATGTTCCTCTTGATGTCTAATTGATCCTAGCAAAATTTCAGGTCGGCCAGAAATTCAAGATGGCAACCACAGCTAAAAATAGATTTTTAAAAAATAAGTTTGTAGCGACTACTTCTTGAAAACTATAAGTGATATTAATATGGGACTTTTTCTAAAATGATCAGCATGACATGATGTTGATCCTAGTCAAACATTATTTTGATTCGACGTTAAACATGGCTGCCAGTGGCCATCTTTGTTTACATAGAGTTATATAGTAAAAACTTGTAGCGACTACTCCTCTGAAACTGCTTGACGGATGTTCATGAAACTTCACAGGAATGTTGCTCTTGATGTCTATTTGATCCTAGCAAAATTTCAGGCTGGCCGGAAATTCAAGATGGCCGCCACGGCTAAAAATAGATTTAAAATAAATAAATTGTTAGCGACTACTTCTTGAAAACTGTAAGTGATATTGATATGGGACGTTTTCTAAAATGATCAGCATGACATGATGTTGATCCTTGTCGAAATTTATTTTGATGCGACTTTAAACATAGCCACTAGTGGCCATCTGTGTTTACATAGATTTATATAGTAAAAACTTGTAACAACTACTGCTCTGAAACTACTTGACGAGTTTTTATGAAACTTCACAGGAATGTTTCTCTTGATGTCTAATTGATCCCAGATTTTTTTAGGTCGGCCGGAAAGTCAAGATGGCCGCCATGGCTAAAAACAGATTTAAAAAAAAAGTTTGTAGCGACTACTTCTATAAAACTGTAAGTGATATTGATATGGGACTTTTTCTAAAATGATCAGCATGACATGATGTTGATCCTTGTCGAAAATTATTTTGATTCGACATTAAACATGGGCGCCAGTGGCATATTTTTATGAAACTTCACAGGAATGCTGATCTAGCTATCAATATCTATCAGTAGAGCTTCAAGGTCATTGACCTCTTGTTTATGGTTGGGTACCTGGGCCTGTTTTGAGGATGTTGAGTACCTGCTATCTGGGCCTGGTTTTTATGGTTGAGTACCTTGGCCTGTTTTGAGGATGTTGAAAAACCTACTATCTGGGCCTGGTTTTTATGGTTGAGTACCTGGGCCTGTTTTGAGGATGTTGAGTACCTACTATCTGGGCCTGGTTTTTATGGTTGAGTACCTGGGCCTGTTTTGAGGATGTTGAGTACCTGCTATCTGGGCCTGGTTTTTTATGGTTGAGTACCTGGGCCTGTTTTGAGGATGTTGAGTACCTACTATCTGAGCCTGGTTTTTATGGTCTGTATTATGATTATTGCAAATTTCCAGCCTGGCCTGTTTTTGTGGTTAGATTACTGGTACCTGGGCCTGGTTTTGTGGTTGAGTATCTGTTACCTGGGCCTGGTTTTGTGGTTGAGTACCTGCTACCTGGGCCTGGTTTTATGGTTGAATGCCTGTTATCTGGGTCTTGTTTGTGGATGTCGACTACCTGCTACCTGGGTCTGTTTTGTAGTTGTTGAGTACCTCCTACCTGGGCCTGGTTTTGTGGTTATCGAGTACCTTTTACCTCGGCCTACTTTTGTGGTTGAGTACCTGCAACCTAGGTCTGTTTGTGGTTATTAAGTAGCTGTTACCTGGGCCTGTTTGTGGTTATCAGGTACCTGCTACCTTTGCCTGGTTTTGTGGTTGAGTACCTGTTACCTGGGCCTGGTTTTGTGGTTGAGTACCTGCTATCTGGGCCTGGTTTTATGGTTGAATGCCTTCTATCTGGGCCTTGTTTGTGAATGTTGAGTACCTGCTACCTGGGTATGTTTTGTGGTTGTTGAGTACCAGCTACCTGGGCCTGGTTCTGTGGTTATTGAGTACCTGCTGCATGGGCCTGTTTGCGTTTATTAAGTACCTTTTACCTGGGCCTGCTTTTGTGGTTGAGTAATTGCTACCTGGGTGTGTTTGTGGTTATTAAGTACCTTTTACATGGGCCTGCTTTTGTGGTTGAGTAACTGCTACCTTGGCCTATTTGTGGTTATTAAGTACCTGCTGCCTTGGCATGTTTGTGTTTATTAAGTACCTGCTACCTGGGTCTGGTTTTGTCATTGAGTACTTACTATCTGAGCCTGGTTAGCTCTGGTGTTTCTGTGATGGTATACTGATTACCTAATTATAGAATTTGCAATTGTTTCAAGAGACATACTTTCATTGGATATTTTATTTGCACCAGTTTGTGTTTTTATAGGCTTTGTTTCTGACTCAATAAAGAAATAGTCTAACCATATTTGTTTGGTTTGACAACTACCCAGGATCTTTGAGTTTTATTTTTGCTACTTTTGCAGCCTCCAGGGAAACAAGACATTGTTGCCAACTCGGAATTTGAAAGCATGTGGAAGCAACTTCAATCTTCACAGCCACCTAGTGGCAGCAGTGAGTCGACTCAGGGACCATCACTCTCCCAGGCCGCTGCAGTATTACCCATAGTTCCCAGTGCTGGCATGCAGCCAAATATTGAGACAAATGAAAATAAGAATAATGCTGGCCAGGCGACGACAAAAATTGATGTGCAGAGTTTGTTCTCGCAAGCCAGTAAAGCGGGTGCGACATCACAGGTGTTGGGTCAGGTTGTTCCTCCGAAGGCATCCATTGCGGGTCAAGGAGCATATAAAAAAGCAAGTGTTTCAACGGAAGGAAAGCCAGGAAAAGGGAAGGCGGGTAACAGTAAGGTGGTGTCCAATGACGAGTTTGCAGCCATGTTTAAGTCCCTAGCAGAGGGGGTGACCTCAGACGAGGAAGATGACGTGAATGAGGAGGCGGAGACAGAAGCTCCAGAGGTTGGTTTATCGTTTAATCATAATTTGACATAAAACAATTTTCTCTGAATTAAAAACACATTTTTCTAAAGGTTCTTTTTTTGTGGTCAAACCTTTGAAAAGCATTTAAAATAACAAACTATCTAGTTTTTAACGTCATGGAGGTATATGGACAGATAGAATAACTAAATTCATATGGAAAACTGAAACGTGTGGGCGGCCTGTCTTTCGATGGAACATCATTGCGTTCTCTGGATGTCCTTTCATTTTGAAATGAAATATAAAAGTACAGAAAAATAAAAAATTATGCATCTCCAAAAATGTGAAATGGTGTAGGTTACCATTTTCCACCGTCTCCGATTTTGTGTCAAAGTTGACAAAAATTCAGCTGGGTAAAACTAGTTGACGGATTATGAAATCTTTTTCAGCAAATTGAATCACAATATGATTCCATGTTTTGTCCTGTTAATGATTTATGCCTGTATACAAACTTTGCAGGATAGCTCCATACTCATAAAGAAGATATTAAAAATAGACGGCCAGTCGGAACATTTGGAAGTGTCAGAGAAAACAGAGCCACCTAGTGGGGGAAACAAAAACTACGGGAGGCAACTCTCAATACAGGAACTCTTTGACGGTGAGAATCTGAACCAATAAGTTAATGAGAATAATGCTTTTATCACAACCTTTCTGCCTAATAACAAATACGGTGCTGTGGATCCATGGTGTATGAAAACTTTTCATGTTGCAATTTAGCGCCTCTTGGAATATTTCCAAATGATATTACAATAGTAAAGAAATAAAATATTTTCAACGAGTTTATATTGTCCCAGATCAATACCTGGTGGGCGGGACTTTAAGTTCATTGATACCAAGGGCCGTGGTTTTGATGTGTTCAAGTCGCAAGCACCAGGTTTTGATCTCACACAATATAAACCCGCTGGAAATATTTTATTTCTTATCTAATACATTTTGTCGAGAGATTGCACAAAATACAAATTCTCACAAACTAGATTTGCGGATTATTAAAGCACTTCTCAGTGTTATCCTGCGAAGACTGCTGAGTTACATATCCCACCATAATCTTCCCAGTTTGTTTAACCCTTTCGCCGCCAAATTTCAAAATGTCTGCTAAAGTTCGAATTCAAACTTTCCGGATATATTTTATATATAAAGTGTTATGGAAAACATTCTTACTGAGTGACAAGCAGTGTAACCCTGATCAGTCTGCGCATAGTGTGCAAGTGCATGGGTCTACACTGGTCTTAAAATCGATGCTTTCGAGTGTCGCAGCAAAAGGGTTAACAAGAGGTAAAATTTGATGAACTATTTTTAGCTCGACTATTCGAAGAATAGTGAGAGCTATCCTACTCACCAGGACGTCGGCATCCCCAGCTTCACCTTAAAGTTTTTGTGCAATAGATTTATAACTTCAGTACTACTGAAGCTGTCGCATTAAAACTTTATAATAATGTTGCCCAACAAATTCTGCACCTTATCCAACAATCCCCAAAACTCTTCCATTCATTTTGACAAACTTATGGCCCCGTATTGGTAAAATGTCATTTTTACATAGAAATATATAGGAAAAACACTTCAAAATCTTCTCCGAAACAAAAAGGGCTGCAGCTTAGATATTTTGTATGTAGCATTGTCTAGTAGTCCTCTACCAAGTTTGCTCAAATGGTGACCCTGGATTCAGAATTCAACCCGCCCCGGGGTTCACAAGAGGTGAAACATGAGGGTGTGGGTGGGCCCCCTGAGTCATAACCGTTGAGATCCCCACCCTATAACCACATACACTTACTGGACATGAACAGACAGATACAACCATCCAACCAGGGTAGATGCCGGGTTGCTTCCCCACCTATGCGGACATAGCCCCTCGTTCATGACAGCCCCTCGTTCATGACTTGGGAAACCAATGAGATCCCCACCCTATAACCATATATACACTTACTGGGCATGAACAGACATATATAACCACCCAACCAGCATAGACCCCGGTCTCCTTCCCCACCCCTGGGGACATAGCCCCTCGGTCATAACTTGGAAACCAATGAGATCCCCGCCCTATAACCATTTATACACTTTCTGGGCATGAACAGATGGATATAACCACCCAATCAGCATAGACCCCGGGCTCCTTCCCCATCCCTGGGAACATAGCCCTTTGGTCATAACTTGGAAACCATTGAGATCCCCACCCTATATCCATATATATACAGTTACTGGGCATGAACAGACGGATACAACCACTCAACCAGCATAGACCCCAATCTCCTTCCCCAACCCTGGGGACATAGCCTCTGGGTCATAATTTGGAAACCGTTAAGATCCCTACCCTATAACTACATATACACTTACTGGGCAATACACTTACTGGGCATGAACAGATGGATACTACCATCCAACCAGCATAGACCCTGGACTCTTCTCCACCCCTGGTGACATAGCCCCTGGGTCATAACTTGTAAACCGTTGAGATACCTACCCTATAACCATATATACACTTACTGGGCATTAACATACAACCATCCAACCAGCGTAGACCCTAGGCTTCTTCCCCGCCTTTGTGGACCTATTTCCTGGGTCAAACTTTACAAATAATTTGATATTTTTAGCTTGACTGTTCGAAGGATCTTATGGGGTCTATAGGTCAAAGTTCATGGCCACAATGTGCATTTATGTGTTAACATGTAAATAACTTCAACATTTTTTATCCAATCATCATCAGACTTACATACTCTATTATAAGTATCTATTGAGTTCAACATCATTGGATAAAGGTCAAGGTCACAAAGGGGTCAAAGGTCAAATGCATTTACATATACTTTTAACATATTTTCTTCAAATTTTCAACTTATAAAATGGCCATTATGTATCCTTTAAAAGGGTTATTATGAAATTACCTCCGTGTCATCACAGAAAAATTGTGGCCCTTGATTTAATGAAAATTCCAATGTTTTCCTTCTTGACACATCCAGCTCGCCCCTTTGTTTTCACTTTTTTTTTCTGATGGTATGCCGGCTGTTTCATTTCTTGTTCTCTGAAAATTCGAAATAGTCAAGCTACTCTGTCCTCTGACAGCTCTTGTTGGTAATCTTTGTAAGTTTTAACAGTAGCTCTTTCAGATGGTGTCTTTAACAAGGCTTCCTATGTATTATAATGTACATGTTGTACCTCGTGGGCTGATTAGCCTTGAATAAAGATCTATTTACAATACATCATGAATAACCCAGAGAATCTGTCTGCTATTTTTGTTACAGAGTATATGCATGCTTAAACTTTGCCAAAACACAAGTTGAATATGATAAATGTTTGCAAGATTCAGAAAAATGACACATGCATAAAACCATGAACTTAAGTTTAATCCTTCAACCTAACATTAATAAGGTAATAAGTATCTCGACTGTCACATAAGGAAAGTAGTTCATACATGTGTAAACCTTTTTGAAAAACGTCAGGAGTAAAAAAGGGTTCATCCAGCGAAATTACGTTAATTACGTTAAAGATGAATGGCCACCCTTTTTGTAGTATTATCAATTAACAAATTAGCTCTTAAACATCATATGAACATTTCTTGATATTCCCAGAGAGAAACATATATTTTAAACCGCTACTAAGTTGTATTTAAAAATAAGTATTATTCGCATGACGTAGATACTACTTTTTCCACTGCGTGACTGCACGGAGAAATGAGGTAAATCTGAATTGTATAGCTGCACAACTATTGCCAGATAAATTGATAAATTCTTATACCTGTGGATTAATTTACCAGTTCAAAGTTTTCTATGTCATCAAATAAAATCTTACTTCGCTTTTCACAGATATTGCAATGTGTGAATTATAAATATATATTGTTGTGTATTGATTTCGATTTCGATTTCGATAAACATGTTCATGAAACAAAACATGGCCGGGGAACTTTAACATTGGTGTGTATAGAATCATCGGTAGTAAAATATTTTCTGTGTAAATTCACTTTTTTCTCAGCTCAAGTATTTCAGGTTATTTTATAATTGTCCAGGATTGAAGATATATCATATCAGCATATATGTAATCAGCAGTGAAAAAATTATTCTTTACTACCCGAATGAAATGTGTTTTTGAAAAAAAAACATACTTTCACAATAAACTAAGAAATAAATATTTGCTGTTATAAGAACTGTTAGGAACAAAAGTCAAAATATAATCATCAAGTAAGTTAATTTGTTCGTCAATTCTAGGGATACAATGAAATTATGTAAAGTATTGGTTCCAAAAAAAAGAAGCTATTTTTAAAACATTCGTAGTTGTAGGACAATAAATTCAGAAATTTTGCTATAGTACAACGGAGAGGGTAAATCTAAATCAGAAAGGAAAAACATTTTCCTTTCATTTTAAATTTAGAAGGTTACCTCGAGTGATTTTTTACCCGATAACCCATTGTACACATATTCTAATGATGTTGGAATAATTATGTGTTGTAAACCACAATTCAATTTTAGGGGTGAAAGCTCAACAGGAACAGCAGCCCCTGGACACATCCCCTCCTCAACAACAACAGAACAAGGGCAACAGCTACGAGAAGCTGAAACAACAGGGGTCACAAGGTCAGCAACAAGGATATCCACCAAACCCAGTACAGCCACAGGCATATCAGAACCAGAATCGCCCTGCATTGTTAATACCCCCATCTCAGGGTGGCAACAGGTAAATATGACTTATTATACCCCCATCTCAGGGTGGCAACAGGTAAATATGACTGGTTATACCCCCATCTCAGGGTGGCAACAGGTAAATATGACTGGTTATGCGTTGTTAATACCCCCATCTCAGGGTGGCAACAGGTAAATATGACTGGTTATGCGTTGTTAATACCCCCATCTCAGGGTGGCAACAGGTAAATATGACTGGTTATGCATTGTTAATACCCGCATCTCAGGGTGGCAACAGGTAAATATGACTGGTTATGCGTTGTTTATACCCCATCTCAGGGTGGCAACAGGTAAATATGACTGGTTATGCATTGTTAATACCCCCATCTCAGGGTGGCAACAGGTAAAAATGACTGGTTATGCATTGTTAATACCCCCATCTCAGGGTGGCAACAGGTAAATATGACTGGTTATGCGTTGTTAATACCTTATTACCCCCATCTCAGGGTGGCAACAGGTAAATATGACTGGTTATGCATTGTTAATACCCCCATCGCAGGGTGGCAACAGGTAAATATGACAGGTTACCGGTATGCATTGTTAATACCCCCATCTCAGGGTGGCAACAGGTAAATATGACTGGTTATGCGTTGTTAATACCCCCATGTCAGGGTGGCAACAGGTAAATATGACTGGTTATGCATTGTTAATACAAACCCCCATCTCAGGATGACAACAGATAAATATGACTGGTTATGCGTTGTTAATACCCCCATCTCAGGGTGGCAACGGGTGACAACAGGTAAATATGACTGATTATGCATTGTTCATATGCCCATTTCAGGGTGGCAACAGGTAAATATGACTGGTTATGCGTTGTATATACCCCCATCTCAGGATGACAACAGGTAAATATGACTGGTTATGCGTTGTTCATATGCCCATTTCAGGGTGGCAACGGGTAAATATGACTGGTTATGCGTTGTGTATACCCCCATCTCAGGATGACAACAGGTAAATATGACTGGTTATGCGTTGTTCATATGCCCATTTCAGGGTGGCAACAGGTAATCATTCCTTGACTGGTTATGCATTGTTAATACCCCCATCTCAGGGTGGCAACAGGTTAATATTCCTTAATTAGTTATGCGTTCTAATATTCCCATCTCAGGGTGGCAACAGGTAATTATTCCTTGACTGGTTATGCGTTGTTAATACCCCCATCTCAGGGTGGCAACAGGTAATTATTCCTTGACTGGTTATGCATTGTTAATACCCCCATCTCAGGGTGGCAACAGGTTAATATTCCTTAATTAGTTATGCGTTCTAATATTCCCATCTCAGGGTGGCAACAGGTAATCATTCCTAGACTGGTTATGCGTTGTTAATACGCCCATCTCAGGGTGGCAACAGGTAAATATTGCTTTGCTGGGTAAGGGGTGTAGTATGCGAGAAGGGAACTCGGACCTTTTTTCTTCAGACTACAAATTAATTCATATATATATTAGGCGTGTGGGTGATTGGATGTAACCCGTGACTTTTTTAGCAAGTTTCTGGGCCAAACAAAGTCTGGTGGGATGCCTGTTGAGATTCCTAATTCTATACTAGGGCAGACACCAAACAAAACACATTAATTATAATTTTAGTTTTAGAGAAAGTTTAGAAATTATTTCTATATAGAAAACATTATATATATTTTCTGCAAAGTTTCATTGAAATATTTAAACTATTGTAAATTTTATTCTGTAAAGATCCCTTCTATGAAGCTGGGGAAAGTACAGGGACGATACTAGGAACTGGGTACTAAACTAGAAATGCACTTTCATTGTAGAACTTTGATTCAAATAAGAAGTTACATAATCTGATAGACCGTCTCTCCAAAATGCCTGACAATGATTGAAACGCTTCCGTTGATTAAGACATTTATTTGTTCATTTTATACCTTATTAAGAAAATTTGTTAAAATCATCATGCTAAACAGTTTTCCCATCCAACAAGTTTTTGTTTCAGGAATCCTGTGATGGAGTTGATGAGTTTTTGCCAGGCTCTACAGATGGGTCTGCCCATGTACGACTACATACCCAAGGTAGTAAATTATGCACAAAATTCTTCATTTAGGTTTTCTTCATTCCGCATTGATGGTGTCTTCCTCTAAATGGCCGATAGATCACAGTATATACAGATCACAGTATATACATTCAGCTCTACGGGACACGCAGCAATCTTGAAATATTTATCAAGAACTTTCTTAAATTAGCTCCTAGATTTATTACATCAATTTGACTTTAAACCTTGCTTGCATACACATGTAATTAAATAAAAATGATCAAATTAGGAGTTTCAATTTTTCTTATTTTTCTACCAACGTTTTAAATTAGTAATATGCAAAAATAATTTCATTGAACTTTTGAAATAATTATTGTTAGCAAATATGCAAATTATGTAGAAAAACAAATGGGGTAGAGTGAGGTTGAAACAAATCAAGATTGGCATGTGTCCCATTAAAGAAACTAACCTGCCAACTAATGACACAATTACACCACAACTGTTTATCAGAACTCGATACAGGTGTTCAGGTCATATAATAATGTATATGTGCTGATGAGTTGGTAACTCCTTATTTGATCTCCAGTTTTGGTGATTGGCTCGGCTGGTTAAAGCCGTTTATATTGTGTCTATATGGTTTGGATTCTCAAAATATGAGTTAACGGTATACGTACGTTGTAAAATGTGACTGTTGTTGGCTACTTTAACAAAATAGTTATCGGTAGTGTGTAGTTCAAAAACACCAACATTTTATGTACCGTGTAAGGAATATTTTAGCCACTTGTCAGTATTAATGACCGAGGTAATCTACCCTTCGGAGACATTATGCCGTAATTTAAATTCCAGCTTATTGAATATAGGGTGTGGAGAAGGAGGAACAGAAGGAGATATGTTTTATAGACTCAATTTGTTTTGATGGATGAAAAGGTGTTAAAACACCTCAAGATATGACATATATGTCCCTTTAAGAACTTAATATTTTGTTAGTGTTAGTGTTCACCCTCTGGAGACATTGGTTTCCCAACTTGATTATTCCGTTTCCTAGTAACCAAGATCACAAGTTCACTCTCATCCATGCCATCCAGAGTGATTTGCTTTAGCTGTCAAGTTTGATTCTTTATCAATAAGTTTATAATCATACACGCAAACTGTTTGTAGAATACAGCTGTATGTTTTGTTTCCTACAATACAGAACGGTGTCCACTATTGTGTTGTCACGTTGATCACTGGGGCCAGGTTCCAGGGGTCTCTCTGCAAGACGAAAGAAGAAGCAGCAGAGAGTGCAGCAAGTGTCACATTACTACAATTGGTTAGTACTACAGAGTGCCTTCATTGGTCCAATTATTATTTCTTTAGACGTCCACTTTTACACATGCGCTGAAAAATCTTTTCTCCCAACTTCAGTCATGTGAGATATGTGTTTTCCTCATGTGAGATAACTCTATCTTACACGAGACTTAATGAGGACACGTTGATGTCGCCTTAATTTAATGTTAAATCAAATACATTCGTTGAAATTACTTTCGAGAAAAACAAGCGAATTCTTGCATACCGGACCGGGATATCTGTCATTTTACCGGGGCTAGATATTTCCATCTCACCCCAGGGTCGAGATAAAATTCACGCGCGCCATCATCAAGTATGCAGGAAAACATGCAAAACATTAGTAGCTGGGGGCGTCGACGCACAACATCTCTGATATGCAAGAAAAAGAATCTATCATGGGTATTCGGTTCAGATAGAGAATTTCAACCCTCAGTATAAGTGTTTTAATCATAACCTCGGCAGAGCCTCAGTTCCGATAAAAACACATACCTCGGGTTGGAATTCCCTTCACTGGATACCCATGAAAGATCTCACCCTCAAAATCAGAATTACAAACAGGAATGGATTGTTATCTTATACATTGGGGCAGATGAAAATTATTTCAATCAGCAGTCAATTGCATGATGTCATTGCGTACATAAACATACAGACTGTTGATTGTTGGCAACGTCAACACACATTATTTCAATATGCAAGAAAAAAAATGAGTGATATAGATATCCAGTTCTGTTCCTATAAAAACAGTTGCAACTCTTGTTGGAATTCCGGATCTTCACCAGATGTCCATGAAAAATTGTTTAATAAGAGTCGACAGGACTTTTCACCAGCTCTAGAGAATGATTTTTATAGCTTAAAGAGGCACTACCTATATCTACGCGATTCTTAATGTAAAATATTAAATACTCAATATTACTGCATTTATATGTATACAAAGCTATTTTATGAGTATTCTAAGAAGAAACATGATTCGTATTCCAGTTCTGTAAATTAGTAATTATGATCAAAACAATATCTTGAATAAAATGCTGCCCAGCCGTTTATTCCCGACGGAGAACTACGAGATTTTACGATTTTCTAGGACATGCGCAATGCGATTACAAACTATTTGGCCCAGTTCCGATAGTAAACGAATCGGTCGGAACTTCGCTAATCAGACGAGGTAGTTCCGATTGTAAACGAAAAAGATCGGAAAATCTCCGCAATCGGCTTGTCTAAAACAATTACGAATACAATTTTAAAAATCCGATCTTTTCAATCCTGTTTTTCCCCAGCAAAACGCATATTACATTGGGTGAAATTATTGCCATTTACCTTTTTCGTAGTCCTCTTTATAATTAAGTAAAGTTTATATCAATTGGTGGACAAAAAGATATAGGTAGAGCCTCTTTAAATATTAAATAATTGTAATCTTTTTTTTTATAAACTTGGCTGAAGAAAACATTCATTTTAAGCATTTAATTTTAAGCATTTAAAACAAAATCTATTTTGAATTATTCTAAAAGTGGTGAATTTAAGCTGCTGGGCCCCAACTGTACATTACGTTTTATTGGGAAAGTACCCCATCATGTATTTCCTTAAAAATTGCCTTGTGTACCTGGTATGTTTTAATAGAACCAACTTAATTGATAAGCTTCTTGACAAACAAAAGTTTGCCTTGCAACTGTTGATACTTTAGTCCTTGTATGTTTGTATTTCAGAAAGGCAGCATGCAGCAGATGGCCAGCCAAACAATGATGGGTATGCCAGGGTTTGTACCAGGCATTCACGGCGAACAGTTCTCATCACCTAACTCGGCATTTAGTCCTGTCAGCACATTTGTGGGTAAGGGAATATTTCTATACTTGTAGTACCTGAACATATAGCCTCAGGCCACACATTTCCCTTCATCGGACTGTTGTAACTAACACATTAGGTAAGGGGAATATTCATACATTTCATATAATCTCTCTCCAACTTTGTATCAGAGTGGTTCAACACCCCCTCTCTCCAACTTTGTATCAGTGTGGTTCAACACCCCCTCTCTCCAACTTTGTATCAGAGTGGTTCAACACCCCTGTAGGACAAATGATCTATAAATCTGGGGTTCACACCTGGCAGGTGACGCGTAGCAAACATGATTATATTCTAAAATTTATTTCCAGGTCAATATCAGGGTCAAGGAGCCAGAGGTAGTTACCAAGGTTACAATCAAAGGTCGTACAATAGAGGTCAAGGTCATCAGCAGTATAACCAAACAGCATACAGATACCAGTCTTCTCAGGGCAGCAATTACTACAACCAGCAGATGCCCACCAATCAAAATCAAGGAAGAGGACAAAGTTCACAGAATATGGCCAATCAGAGCTCCCTGAACAACAAAAAAGATGAATTCTCAACCAATCAGAAGCAAAGTAAAGTTGGATCGTCCAATCAGGGCGAAGTTAAAATGCAACCTACCTGTGTGGTAACACCCTTCGTACCCCTTCAGGTACTGCCATTGTTGTCAATTGTCTTTGTACATAAAGATTTAATTCTGCATTAAACCTGGGAATTTTACTTTTCATCAGGCTTATATGTATGTGTAACATTGTAGTCTTATCTATAGCCTTGTTGTGTTGGTGCACTGTAAAACCAATTAAGATCATCATAGCTTTGTCTAGATTTTATCATTTTTGCCAGAATCCTCAAGACAGAAATTACAATCACAATGTCAGGTCTCCCAGCAAATATCAGAGTGTCCGGTCTCCCAGCAGATATCACAATGTCATGTCTCCCGGCAGATCCCAGCGTATATCACAATGTCAGGTCCACCAGCGGATATCACAATGTCAGGTCTCTCAGCGTATATTACAATGTCAGGTCTCCCAGCGTATGTCACAATGTCAGGTCTCTCAGCGTATATCACAATGTCAGGTCTCCCAGCAGATATCATAGTCAGGTCTCCCGGCGGATATCACAATGTCAGGTCTCCCAGCGGATCACAATGTCAGGTCTGCCGGTGGATATCACAATGTCAGGTCTCCCAGCGTATATCACAATGTCAGGTCTGCCGGCGGATATCACAATGTCAGGTCTCCGGGCGGATATCGCAATGTCAGGTCTCCCAGCGGATATCGCAATGTCAGGTCTCCCAGCGGATATCACAATGTCTGCCGGCGGATATCGCACTGTCAGGTCTCCCGGCGGATATCATAATGTCAGGTCTCCCAGCGGATATCACAATGGACTCGGAAGTTCATGACTGTGCCAGCAAGTTTCTTAAACATTTCCTGGAGACACTTCCCTTTGGATGGAGTCTACCCTCCAAGCACATTACAAAATGTACCTATTCGATTGTAAGACTAGGGCAGGGGTTTTGGATTTCTATATATCCTGCCTCTCTCTCAGAGGCGGCATGAAACAGTCAGATATAGTATGTTGATTAGTCGTTAAACAGCAGTGCTAGAAATGAGACAAAGTCTTTATGTTGAATGTGCCCTACCTCAAAATTACTTTCTGAAGTATACTCGTCGTTCCTGAGATGGTCTTGGGGTGCTTCTCTGTACTTTTATTGTCAGGGCTATTCCATTAAAACATGCATGAGACCCCAGGAAGGCACTTCTGGAACACCCACCCCTAGATGCATAATTGAGTTTGAAGAACCATATTTCAGAAAATAAGTTTCACCCATAGATGTTTATTGTCTTTCTGGGTATATTTTAGTGGAATAGCTCTAAGTGTTCCCTTGTATCTGAACCCAGAGAGTGTTGGTAATGTCTTCAGTAAATAAACCAGCATGTCCAGGGTACCGATCTCTTAACCATGTATGTTCAAGATGGAATGTTTAAGTAAAGTTGGAATCCTTGTCACCTTTACCCCAATATTTGGCGTAAATAAGGGTGCCGAAAAAAATGTCGCGGCTTATACGCCCGACAAATACGTCATTTTCTTCTTACAGATGGAAGTTTTGCTGTATTTTGCAGGTTGTGAAGAAGCAGACGCCACAGAAGATCCGGAAAGAATCTACTTCTGAGGAGTCATCCTCTAGGGCCGAAGAATTGCCCGTCAGTGGAGATAATTTTACAGGTGCCTCAATCAAGGGAGATAAATTGGTAGATAAATTAGTAGACACTTCCAAACCGTCTGCTGTCGTTAGCGATAGTTGTGTTAGTGCTAGTAAAAGTGCTGATAAAGACAATAAATCTACAAGGACATCAAAAAGTGCTGATGAAGTAATAAGTGTGAATAAAAAAGACCCTTCGAAAGTTAGTGAAAGTCAGACCCCTGAAAAATCAGGTTCAAAGACTACAGTGGCTGGGTCGGCGAAGAAACCAAAGAAACGATTGGCAGCTAATTTTAATTTTAGTCCATAAACTTTTATTGTAAAACTACCAGGGGCTAGTTTTGTATTTTTTAAACCACGATTTCTTTAAACTCATTTTCTAGATATTTTATTTTAAAATGAAGCTGTTTTATTGATTCATACAGGACGGGATCCACACTTTCTCAAAGAACTAAAATTGTTTTTTGTGAAGCCAGTCAAGTACTGACTGAAAGTGTGCATCAGTACTTGCCATATCTTTTGTGTTTAGCTCGGTTTCCAAGACGTTTTACCTTCAAGCTTTATACAGGACACATATTGATGACCATTAGATATTTCTGTCAGAAGTTAGCGAAGTCGTCATCTAGTTGTATTATAGTCATGCGAACAGTCTTGCGCCTTCATATTTCGTTTTAGTTTTAGTTTGATAATGAACAAAATTAATGCTTGTGTTACCTAGTTAACAGCAACTTCAGTAAACTCAACACGAACGCTGGAACTTGATGTGTCTGTATAACCAAACTAGATAACCAAACTAGGAGTGTTTACTGTCAAGAGCAACATTTTTTTGTCAGATCCATTACTTCTAAACCATTTGAGGTAATGAAATGAATTAAATGTATGTAAACTCAATACTTTATTCTCACATCAAATTAATGGAGGAACACATTAAAGACAATGGGCACACGGCAATTTTGAAGTGTTGAGCATTATTTGGACTACCTGCTCAAATGTTTCTTTTTTTCCCGTTATTATTGGTGCAATATAATCAACAGTTAATTGTACGCAAAAGCAATTTGCATTGAACTATTCTTATAATTAATATTAATGATTGAACGTTATGCAGAAAAACTAACGGGACGCCATGTTTTTTAAAAAATCAAGATTGTCGTGTTTCCATTTAAAGAAAATATTTGAACATTATTTCCTGGTTATTCAGATATACTGAATACATGTCCTCCATTATTACAAGAGTAATGTCTTCAAGCTCTTTTGAGCCTCTTTCAGAACCATGTTTCAGACATAACATGCAGTATATTCACAAGTTTTCGTTCATTCTTGTTTGTAAATCATCATTCATCAATAAATATTTTCTGGGGCCTTCATGTTACATGACGCTGTTACAAGACAATCATTATTTCTGACCATTGTATCACTACTGGTAGTGAAAACTATCATTAAGCAATATTGCTTTATCTCGGGAGATTCCCAGTCGCTGTTATAACTACATCCTGTAAAGAAGGAATGGCAAGTGATGGCCCCAGAAAATAATTTTATTTCAGAGTTTTCAACATTAAAAAGATAGTTTTTATATCTAAAAAGAAAGTTTATTTCATTGCTTCCATTTCCTTACAAATTAAAGGAGTAAATTGTTTTCACACCATAATCTTACTAATAATCAGCAATGTTACTGTTGAAAATGTACTACTCAAAGTTTGCTATTAAACCACCAAACCCGTTTTTGCGCCAAACTGTACTTTGTACGGTGACTTGCAAAAAAAATACACAAGAATATTGTTTTTCGATCAATTTTTGACAATAAAATAATGAATTTCACAAATTAATCGTAAAACAAAATTTATTGAATTGAAATCAAACTTTGATAGAGGATATATGCCTTTTGTCCGCTAGTTGATCCTAGAAAAATTTCATGCTGGCCGGAAATTCAAGATGGCCGCCACGGCTAAAAATAGATTTTAAATAAATAACCGTCTGTAAAGATAACCTAAATCTTGTACTTCCAAATTTGTCAACAGATTTTAGCGATACTTAGTAGGAAATACCAATCAGTTAGTGCATAATTATTATGTTCCAGTCCGTGCCCTTAATTTCATAATATCAAAGGGACACATGGCAATCTTGATTTTTTTAAAACTAGCGGCGTCCTGTTTTTCTACATTAATTTAAGCCATTTGTTATATTATTGCATCAGTATAATATTAAAACTTATAGTATAATAAGACGAAATAGTGAATTCTTAAAAATTGATTTATTTAAATGTAACCAGGGTAAAAGTCAAAATGATACTGGATATATAAATCGAGATACCTTCAAGATTGCGGTGTGTCCCTTTAAATACAAGGAGTACATGATTTACTGTAGTAAAATCTTTTTTATTTTGATATTTGGTATAAAGTTTCTTGTAAAAATGTATTTGTACCCATTTTTTAAACAATTGCTTTTACATTCTGCAGTTTTTGATATATTGTTTGTGATTGGAGGGTACAATTATAAAACCCTCCAATGTGCTTGTTCGACACATATATTAAGTGTTCACTTTATGCGTTTCTGAATCTGGAGATTACAATGGCTCCGATTGGTGGTTAATGAGAAATTCTAGGTGTAATTCAGGTGTTGTTGTTTTTTATTACATACATTAACTAATGGGTTTTTCAATTGAGTGAATACGAAACATATTTTTTGTCAGTCAGTCAGCAATTCTGGAAATATAAATTCCTCACCATCAGCCTGTATTGTGTTCATTGTATTCAACACCCTAGTGTTCCATAATTGGATAATCATTGAACTTGCTCGAGCATCCATGACGCTGTTTAAATACAGCTAGTTTTAGGCATCTGGGCGTACACCATTATCAATCCAATATTAGGCCTAAAAAAAATATAATTGTTTCCGGTTTCCCGACCCATACTTTTTCACCGCCGACCCTAAATATTTTTAGCTAGATGAAAAAAACATCAAAAAAGTTAAAAATGATAATTTTATTAGCATCAATTTAACATGAATTCATAGTTTAAACTTATCTAATCTGGATCCAAACTTTTTGCAAAGGTTATCAAGAAGTTGCCTTAGTACAAAAATGGCATAATATATGCGAACAATATATATAAAAAAATATATATAAAACAAGAGGTCAATGACCTTGAAGCTCTACTGATTGATTTTGATTTCAGGAAGTAGTCGCTACAAACTGGTTTTTTGAAAATCTATTTTTAGCCGTGGTGGCCATCTTGAATTTCCGGCCGACCTGAAATTTTGCTAGGATCAATAAGACATCAAGAGCAACATTCCTGAGAAGTTTTATGAAAATCCGTCAAGTAGTTTCAGAGGAGTAGTCGCTACAAGTTTTCATTATATAACTCTATGTAAACAAACATGGCCACTGGCAGCCATGTTTAACGTCGAATCAAAATAATGTTCGACTTGAATAACCATCATGTCATGCTGATCATTTTAGAAAAAGTACAATATCTATCACTTATAGTTTTCAAGAAGTAGTCGCTACAAAGTTGTATTTTGAAAATCTATTTTTAGCCATGGCGGCCATCTTGAATTTCCGGCCGACCTGAAATTTTGCTAGGATCAATTAGACATCAAGAGCAACATTCCTGTGAAGTTTTATGAAAATCCGTCAAGTAGTTTCAGAGGAGTAGTCGCTACAAGTTTTCATTATATAACTCTATGTAAACAAACATGGCCACTGGCAGCCATGTTAAATGTCGAATCAAAATAATGTTCGACTCGGATAACCATCATGTCATGCTGATCATTTTAGAAAAAGTCCCATATCAATATCACTTATAGTTTTCAAGAAGTAGTCGCTACAAACTTATTTTTTAAAAAAATTATTTTTAACTGTGGCAGCCATCTTGAATTTCTGGCCGATCTGAAATTTTGCTAGGATCAATTAGACATTAAGACCAACATTCCTGTAAAGTTTCATGAAAATCCGCCAAGTAGTTTCAGAGGAGTAGTCGCTACAAGTTTTTACTATATAACTCTATGTAAACAAAGATGGCCGCTGGCAGCCACGTTTAACGTCGAATCAAAACGATTTTTGATAAGGACCAACATCATGTCATGCTGATCATTTTAGAAAAAGTCCCATATCAATATCACTTATAGTTTTCAAGAAGTAGTCGCTACAAACTTGTATTTTGAAAATTTATTTTTAGCCGTGGCGGCCATCTTGAATTTCCGGCCGAGCTGAAATTTTGCTAGGATCATTTAGACATCAAGAGCAACATTCCTGTGAAGTTTCATGAAAATCCGTCAAGTAGTTTCAGAGGAGTAGTCGCTACAAGTTTGCATTATATAACTCTATGTAAACAAAATGGCCGCTGGCAGCCATGTTTAACGTCAAATCAAAACGATTTTCGACAAGGACCAACATCATGTCATGCTGATCATTTTAGAAAAAGTCCCATATCAATATCACTTATAGTTTTCAAGAAGTAGTCGCTACAAACTTGAATTTAAAAAATCTATTTTTAGCTTTGGCGGCCATCTTGGATTTCACATCAACATGAATTTTTGCTAGGATCAACTAGACTTCATGGGCAACATTTCTGTTAAGTTTTATGAATATCCATCCAGTAGTTTCAGAGGAGTAGTCGCTACAAATAAAAGTTAACGGACAGACGGACGGACGCCGGACGCCGCACCACGGCATAAGCTCTGCTGATCTCTGATCAGTAGAGCTAAAAACAACTTTTTCCTACCTACCTATCTCAGCTTTTTGACGGTGAAACCAGAAACACACATATTTATTTTTTAGGCCTTATCACGATGACGGCATCGTCTCAAATGTTCTACTTTTTATCATCCATGGATATCTGTAGAAACCACCATCGCTGAAAATATGGTCCATCGGGAACCAGATATACAATAAAGTCTACACTGTCACAAAACACATTTTAATTGTTGTCAAGGTAACCATACACCCGTCTCAGTTTCTCTTTCCTCTTTGAATTGTGGTGCTTCTTCCAAGGTTTCTCGTTCAGCGAGGCCTGACTGCTGTGTGGACTACTGATGGGGTTTCCCTCTGAGTCCGCAGTCTTTGCTGTACGTGCATGGACTCGTGAGTGTTCCTGAAAGGTATGTAGATCAAGATATCTAGTTAGTTGGTCAGATTATGGTTAACCATATGGATTTTTTATCAAATGTGTTTATATTTTCCATCTACTTCAAATTTTAGAAATGCACACGTCAACATTCACAAATATTATGATAACTGGATGTTTTAAGGCACTGCTTCAGCATTATTTTAACATCATCTTTTCTCAAGAGTAGCAAATAATTTCTGACATCATCAGCAAAGTTTGGCAATTCTGAAGAGATACTTAAGGAACGACAGACATGGGAGATACTTCAGGAACGACTGACATGGCTGATTCTTAAGGAACGACTGACATGGGTGACACTTGAGGAACGACCGACATCGCTGACAATGGGAGAGATACTTAAGGAACGACCGACATGGGTGATACTTGAGGAACGACCGACATGGGTGATACTTGATGAACGACCGACATGGGTGATACTTGAGGAACGACCGACATGGGTGATACTTGAGGAACGACCGACATGGGTGATACTTGAGGAACGACCGACATGGGTGATACTTGAGGAACGCCTGACATGGGTGATACTTGAGGAACGACCGACATGGGTGATACTTGAGGAACGATCGACATGTGTGATACTTGAGGAACGACCGACATGGGAGATACTTGAGGAACGACCGACATGGGTGATACTTGAGGAACGACCGACATGGGTGATACTTGAAGAACGACCGACATGGGAGAGATACTTGAGGAACGACCGACATGGGTGATACTTAAGGAACCACCGACATGGCTGATACTTAAGGAACGACATGGGAGATACTTGCGGAACGACCGACATGGGAGAGATACTTAAGGAACGAATGACATGGGTGATACTTAAGGAACGACACATGGGTGATATACTAAAGGAACGACCAACATGGGTGATACTTTAGGAACGACCGACATGGGTGATACTTAAGGAACGACCGACATGGGCGATACTTAAGGAACGACTGACATGGGTGCCTCAATTACAGATGAGTCAACATCGGACAATTGCTTCAGAATTATTTTAACATCATCTCTTCTCAAGAGTAGCAAATATTTTCTGACATCATCAGCAATGTTTGAACAGCTAGTTTTATTAGATGATGGTTATTTATAAACGATATCCTGCAGAAACAAAACAAGGTATGGCAGGTGATTATTTGTGAATGGCCCATATCCTGGACAAGATGGACTTATCAAAACCATACTTCAGAAATATGTTAACATCATCAGCAAAGGTTATTAGACATGGTTACTAAAGAAATAAGTGATATTCTGGGCAAATGGATGATACAATTTAAGAAACTAAACTGCCAAATAACAGCAAAATTACAGGACAAAACCCTGAATCACAGATGTATCCAGGTGTTCAGGTTACATAATAAGGTATGTTTTCCATTAAACGTAAAGTGTCAGTTACAGGTTCTGCCAGATATACTGGGTAAAAAAAGAAATGGACCAGAAGTTAAAACTGAAGTTGTAAACCGAAATATATATACACGCATTAAAATGCAGATATCGCTGAATTGATACACTTTATACATCAAATTCCAAAAAACTGGCATCAAACTCAAGCCAAAAATGACGAGAATTATCACAAATATTATATCACAAATCAAATAGGCATTACTGAAACCATGCAGAACTGTATAATAGCAGCAGATATACATGTACTCGGTGTCGATTGTAATGCATGCTTTTTACACTGACCCTTGGGTGTTTTATCATTCAAACTAAAAACGGGTTTTGCACTTCTATCCAGTGACTTACGCATTTCAAAATTACGGTATGCACCGTCTCATTTATCAAAACTTTGCATGATTTTAACACTGACCCCTAGGTCAGTTACGATATTGTTTCTCTGTCAATTCATTCACAAGTGTAATAACAGTTTTGCTTTTAAACTTTAGAACACAAATGTGCCTTTCCAATGGTAATTAATTAGAACATTACAACACCTATTCCATTGTTTAACATCAATTATCAACTCTGGTCCATTTCTTTTTTTACCGAGCATATAAAAAAGAACAGTTTTGTTATATTTCTTCCTCCCTTATTTCCCATCACCCTAAAATACGTGGATGCCTTTACAATAATGAGAAATGAAGTGGGGTTTGCATCGTCAACATCATATTAGGAAATAGGGGCAGCAAGCTCCTTCGGACATCAGATATTTCGGACATCAGATATGCTTCTGCCAGTGAGCAAACCCATGCAGGCAGGTCTGTAGCTCTTAACCACAAGACCATATCCAATGAGCTACCGTGGCCACTACAGCAGGGAATGGAAGATCAGAAATATATAAAAGACCGATAACAAGAGCACTGCCTAATATATATATGCCCATAGTTGGCTAAACCTTTTTCAAAGGGAAATAATTCAGAAAATGTGAATCGGAGAGTTAATGGGCCTTTATCAGATGTATTCATTGGATCCTGTTGAAGATTTTTAAAAATTTCATTGTTGTAGACTTTAAACTTTGGAAAGTTATTAGCCACAATCAGTTGTCAGGTAAAAGTTAACAGGACAGACAACGCCACAACTTAATACGTCCCTAGGGAATATAAAAAGGGATACATTTTTGGACGGTGGTTAAAAAAGGAACAAGAGGTCAATGACCTTGAAGATCTACTGATAGGTTTTTGTTGGCTAGATCAGCATTCCTGTGAAGTTTTATGAAAATCAGTTAAGTAGTTTCAGAGGAGTAGTCGCTACAATTTTTCATTATATAACTCTTTGTAAACAAAGGTGGCCGAACTTTTGATAAGGATCAACATCATGTCACGCTGATCATTTTAGAAAAAGTCCCATATCAATATCACTTATAGTTTTCAAGAAGTAGTCCCTACAAACTTGTATTTTGAAAATCTATTTAGCCATGGTGGCCATCTTGAATTTCCGACCGACCTGAAATTTCGCTAGGATTAATAAGACGAGCAACATTCCTGAAAATCTGTCGAGTAGTTACAGAGGAGTAGTCGCTACAAGTTTCTACTAGATAACTCTACGTAAACAAAGACGGCCGCTGACAGCCATGTTTCAAATCGAATCAAACGATTTTCGACACGGACCAACATCATGTCATGCTGATCATTTTAGAATAAAAGTCCCATATCAATATCACTTATATTTTTCAAGAAATAGTCGCTACAAACTTGTTTTTTAAAAATCTATTTTTAGATTTGGCAGCCATCTTGGATTTCACATCAACATGAATTTTTGCTAGGATCAACTAGACTTCATTGGCAACATTTCTGTAGTTTCATGAAAATCCATTCAGTAGTTTCAGAGGAGTAGTCGCTACAAAAAAAAGTTTACGGACAAACAGAAGGACGACGGATACCGCACCACGGCATAAGCTCTGCTGATCTCTGATCAGTAGAGCTAATAAGAGACGGATAATTAAAACATTGCTTCAGACAAATTTTAAAATCATATTTTCTCAAGAGTAGCAAATATTTTTGACATCATCAGCAATGTTTTTAAATTAGATTTATTGGACAGTGGTTACTTTAATATGAATGACCGATATCCTGGACAACTAAATGGATGACACCATAACAGATGAATCTAAGGATTCAAGATGGATATATCACGACACTGCATTGATGGATGTATCACAACACTGCATTAGAAATAGTTACATCTTTTCTCAAGATCATCGAATATTTTCTCGCATCATCATCAGAGTTTGAAGGGTTAACATTATTGAACAGCAGTTACTTAACCTACTGCACAAATGGATGACGCAACAACAGACGAATCATCTTTTCTTAAGTAATTCTTGATGCTGACATCATCAATCAAGTTTTATAAGACCCATATTTACTGGACTGGTGGTTAGTCAAGGAATAAATGATACTCTGAACAAGAAATAAAGGACACAATAACAGATGAATCTATGGATAATCATAACTCTGCTTCAGACAAATTTTAACATCATTTTTTCTCAAGAGTAGCAGCGTTTGAAGAGTGTTTTTTTTTATTGAACAGTGATTGCTTACCATGAAAAAATTCAAATCAAAGCAATTATTATTCTATACTCAGTTGCAAAAGAGAAATCATGCAAAGTTTTTTATGGTGACCTTGACTTTTGTTCTAATGACCCCAAAATGAAAAGGGATAAACTGCTCAACTTGGACAGTGCGTAATGTATTGAATGTGACTGCAGAGGTTACAGAGTTACCAGTGTATATGTTTTACAGGTCATTGCAATATTGACATCTGACCTACTGACCTGAAAATGAATATTAAAAGGGTAATTTTGTCACCCTGAACAGTCTACCTGTGAAGATTTTTCATGATCAGGGCAGGGAGTAAGTATACTTAATCCCTGATCAGGGTCTTTGTGATCTTGACATTTGACCCATTGACCCTTATAATGAATATGGGTCATCCTCTAACCATAGCCAATCTGCGAAATTTTAATTATTCTCAAATTCATGGTGACCTTGACCTTTTCCCTACTGACCCCAAAAGGAATAGTGGTCATCCTCTCTTAGTGAACAGTCTACCCATGAAGTTTGATTATGTTCAACGGTTTTAAAGTTGTGGAAACCAAATTGTTTACAGATGGACAGAGTGATTTCCACGGGGCTTCACGTGTGACATAATAAATGGGTCAAACAATTACAGATGAATACAAATGGATGTATATATACTTTGCTTCAGAAATATATTTTAACATCATCTTTTCTCAAGAGTAGCAAATATTTTCTGACATCACTAGCAAAGTTTGAAGGGTTACCTTCATTAGAATGACTGATCACCTGGACAAATAAATGATGACACAATATATAAATATCACATCCCATGGAGGGTGATAGAACATATTGTCAACCCGAGATTGGTAATGTCCACCGAGGCTTTAGCCTCGGTGGACATTACCACATCGAGGGTTGACAATATGTTCTATCACCCTCCATGGGATGCCATGGAGGGTGATAGAACATATTGTCAACCCGAGATTGGTAATGTCCACCGAGGCTTTAGCCTTTGTGGACATTACCACATCGAGGGTTGACAATATGTTCTATCACCCTCCATGGGATGTGATATTTATTTTATTATACCAAACATCAAAATTCATTTAATCAGCAATTATTTTTTATTAACAATGAATTATTTTTTTTGCCATGAAACATTACCAATTGTTGACTGATCGGGAATGGGGAAATTACATAGAGAATTTTGAGTGAGGTATAATAATAACAGATGAATCCATGAAATACAAATGGATGTATCATACTTTGCTTCAGAAATATATTTTAACATCATCTTTTCTCAAGAGTAGCAAATATTTTCTGACATCACTAGCAAAGTTTGAAGGGTTACCTTCATTAGAATGACTGATCTCCTGGACAAATAAATGATGACACAATAACAGATGAATCCATGAAATACAAATGGAAGTATAATACTTTGCTTCAGAAATATATTTTAACATCATCTTTTCTCAAGAGTAGCAAATATTTTCTGACATCATCAGCAAAGTTTGAAGGGTTACCTTCATTAGAATGACTGATCTCCTGGACAAATAAATGATGACACAATAACAGATGAATCCATGAAATACAAATGGAAGTATCATACTTTGCTTCAGAAATATATTTTAACATCATCTTTTCTCAAGAGTAGCAAATATTTTCTGACATCACTAGCAAAGTTTGAAGGGTTACCTTCATTAGAATGACTGATCTCCTGGACAAATAAATGATGACACAATAACAGATGAATCCATGAAATACAAATGGATGTATATATACTTTGCTTCAGAAATATATTTTAACATCATCTTTTCTCAAGAGTAGCAAATATTTTCTGACATCATCAGCAAAGTTCCTGTTTTTATTAAACCATTGTAGTCTATGTACATGAATGGTTGATATCCATGATGAAGTTCTACTAAAATCACCAAGTGCTTACAATTATTTAGACCGGATATATTAGTTTAAACTTATTTATTTTACATTGATTATAACGAAGTCTCTGAACTTATTTTAATCACTCTTGATGTCCTGGGTATAACCAGTATTAAGCAAATGCAGATATAGTGTCTTGCTCAAGGATACACATATGGTCATGGCAGGAATCGAACCCATGAATTTTTATATCCTAGGTCCGACTCGCTACCACTAGACCACAGTGCTCCACTAAGAGGTCCGACTCGCTACCACTAGACCACAGTGCTCCACTAATAGGTCCGACTCTATACCACTAGACCACAGTGCTTCACTAAGAGGTCCGACTCTCTACCACTAGACCACATTGCTCCACTAAGAGGTCCGACTCTCTACCACTAGACCACAGGGCTCCACTAAGAGGTCCGACTCTCTACCACTAGACCACAGGGCTCCACTAAGAGGTCCGACTCTCTACCACTAGACCACAGTGCTCCACTAAGAGGTCCGACTCTCTTCCACTAGACCACAGTGCTTCACTAAGAGGTCCGACTCTCTACCACTAGACGACAGTGCTCCACTAAGATGTCCGACTCTCTTCCACTGGACCACAGTGCTCCACTAATAGGTCCGACTCTACCACTAGACCACAGTGCTCCACTAAGAGGTCCGACTCTCTACCACTAGACCACAGTGCTCCACTTAGAGGTCCGACTCACTACCACTAGACCACAGTGCTCCACTAAGAGGTCTGACTCTACCACTAGACCACAGTGCTCCACTAAGAGGTCCAACTCTCTACCACTAGACCACAGTGCTCCACTAAGAGGTCCGACTCTCTACCACTAGACCACAGTGCTCCACTAAGAGGTCCGACTCTCTACCACTAGACCACAGTGCTCCATTAAGAGGTCCGTCTCTATACCACTAGACCACAGTGCTCCACTAAGAGGTCCGACTCTCTACCACTAGACCACAGTGCTCAACTAAGAGGTCCGACTCTCTACCACTAGACCACAGTGCTCCACGAAGAGGTCCGACTCTCTACCACTAGACCACAGTGCTCCACTAAGAGGTCCGACACTACCACTAGACCACAGTGCTCTACTAAGAGGTCCAACTCTCAACCACTAGACCACAGTGCTCCACTAAGAGGTCCGACACTACCACTAGACCACAGTGCTCCACTAAGAGGTCCAACTCTCTACCACTAGACCACAGTGCTCCACTAAGAGGTCGGACTCTACCACTAGACCACAGTGCTCCACTAAGTGCTATCCACAGGCTTTAGTCACGGTACACTTGAAGTACCTTAATAACATGTTCACTGCAATGGATGGGAGATGAGCAAATGGGTGGGGGAGTGGGGGAATGGATGGTAGATAGATGTACAGTAGACAGATATACAGATAAATGGATGGCCAGATGAGCAGACATACAGATGTTTAATTCACAACAACTTGGCCTTAGAATTCACAAATTAAATGACTTTGCCTCAGAAATATTTTAACATCATTTTTTCTCAAGAGTAGCAAATAATTTCTGACATCATCAGCAAAGTTTGGCAAATTCTGAAGAGTTTCTTAAGGAACGAATGAAAATGGCGACTCAATAACTGCTGAATCCTTGAATTATAGATGATTTATCAATACATTGCCTCAGAAATATTTTAACATCATCTTTTCTCAAGAGTAGCAAATATTTATTGACATCATCAGCAAAGTTTGGCAAATTCTTAAGAGTTACTTAAGGAACGAATGAAAATGGGTGACTCAGTAACAGCTGAATCCTTGAATTATAGATGATTTATCAATACATTGCCTCAGAAATATTTTAACATCATCTTTTCTCAAGAGTAGCAAATATTTATTGACATCATCAGCAAAGTTTGGCAAATTCTTAAGAGTTACATAAGGAACGAATGAAAATGGGCAACTCAGTAACAGCTGAATCCTTGAATTATAGATGATTTATCAATACATTGCCTCAGAAATATTTTAACATCATCTTTTCTCAAGAGTAGCAAATATTTATTGACATCATCAGCAAAGTTTGGCAAATTCTGAAGAGTTACTTAAGGAACGAATGAAAATGGGCGACTCAGTAACAGCTGAATCCTTGAATTATAGATGATTTAACAATACATTGCCTCAGAAATATTTTAACATCATCTTTTCTCAAGAGTAGCAAATATTTATTGACATCATCAGCAAAGTTTGGCAAATTCTTAAGAGTTACTTAAGGAACGAATGAAAATGGGTGACTCAGTAACAGCTGAATCCTTGAATTATAGATGATTTATCAATACATTGCCTCAGAAATATTTTAACATCATCTTTTCTCAAGAGTAGCAAATATTTATTGACATCATCAGCAAAGTTTGGCAAATTCTTAAGAGTTACATAAGGAACGAATGAAAATGGGCAACTCAGTAACAGCTGAATCCTTGAATTATAGATGATTTATCAATACATTGCCTCAGAAATATTTTAACATCATCTTTTCTCAAGAGTAGCAAATATTTATTGACATCATCAGCAAAGTTTGGCAAATTCTGAAGAGTTACTTAAGGAACGAATGAAAATGGGCGACTCAGTAACAGCTGAATCCTTGAATTATAGATGATTTAACAATACATTGCCTCAGAAATATTTTAACATCATCTTTTCTCAAGAGTAGCAAATATTTATTGACATCATCAGCAAAGTTTGGCAAATTCTGAAGAGTTACTTAAGGAACGATTGAAAATGGGTGACTCAATAACAGCTGAATCCTTGAATTATAGTTGATTTATCAATACATTGCCTCAGAAATATTTTAACATCATCTTTTCTCAAGAGTAGCAAATATTTATTGACATCATCAGCAAATTTTGGCAAATTCTGAAGAGTTACTTAAGGAACGATTGAAAATGGGTGACTCAGTAACAGCTGAATCCTTGAATTATAGTTGATTTATCAATACATTGCCTCAGAAATATTTTAACATCATCTTTTCTCAAGAGTAGCAAATATTTATTGACATCATCAGCAAAGTTTGGCAAATTCTGAAGAGTTACTTAAGGAACGATTGAAAATGGGTGACTCAATAACAGCTGAATCCTTGAATTATAGATGATTTATCAATACATTGCCTCAGAAATATTCTAACATCATCTTTTCTCAAGAGTAGCAATTATTTATTGACATCACCAATAAAGATTGAATTGAATTGGATTTTATAGTCGCACCAACAGCAAAGGCGACTTTTCCAGCTTCCATTGGTGGAGAAAGACCTCATGTGTCCTTCCGGGCAATTTTTCATGCACAGGCGAGTACCTGGCTAGAACCTGACATTCTCGATAGCTTCCTCACATAAAGATTCCTAAGCCATTGAGGGATCAAACCCACAGCGGTGAGGGGTAAGTGATTTCAAGTCAGAGACTCTAACCACTCGGCCAAGGATGCCCTAGCAAAAGATTGAAGACTTATCTTTATAATATTAGATAGTGGTTATTTAACCAGCACAAACTAGAACTATCACTGAATGTGAATTTTTAGTAAGATCAAGGGCAATAACTCTGCATAGTACTGATTGAGCCACACCAAAATGGTGTCACGTACACTCACTCCATGTTGATCATGTACACAAAGTTTTAATCCAATACCTTTCAAACTGTAAAAGTAGTTCACTACACAGGATTGTATATGCTGAATAAAGCAATGTTTACTATGTGCAAGGGCAATAACTCTGCATGGAATTGACTGAGCCGCACATCTGCACTTCATGATGATCATGTACACACAGTTTCAATTCAATAGCTTAATAACTGTTGAAATAGTTCGATCCACCAGATTGCATATGTTGACTAAGTGCAAGGGCAATAACTCTGCATGGAATTGAGTGAGCCACACCAAAACTGTGTAACGCACATCTACACTTCATGTTGATCATGTGTACAGTTTCAATTCAATATCTTGAATACGGAAGAAGTAGTTCGCTCCACAAGATTCAACAGACCGACCAACTGATCGCCCGCCGCAGTGACTGCTATATATAAACTTTGTTTGCAGGGGTATAATAAATGATACAATAACAGGTGCCTATGGATTAAAGATGGATTTATCAATACATTGCTTCAGAAATATTTTATTATCATCTTTTCTCAAGAGTAGCAAATATTTATTGACATCATCAGCAAAGTTTGGCAAATTCTGAAGAGTTACTTAAGGAACGAATGAAAATGGGCAACTCAGTAACAGCTGAATCCTTGAATTATAGATGATTTATCAATACAATGCCTCAGAAATATTTTAACATCATCTATTCTCAAGAGTAGCAAATATTTATTGACATCATCAGCAAAGTTTGGCAAATTCTGAAGAGTTACTTAAGGAACGAATGAAAATGGGCGACTCAGTAACAGCTGAATCCTTGAATTATAGATGATTTATCAATACATTGCCTCAGAAATATTTTAACATCATCTTTTCTCAAGAGTAGCAAATATTTTCTGACATCATTAGCGAAGACTGATGGGTAACGGGGGTCACGAATGAATGACTGATATCTTGGATGCACATCTGAAGTTTATAGTACAGAACAGATAAAAAGGCTGGTTTGTTGAAAAGTAAAACGATCACTGAAGGTGATCACTGACGGTGATAAATATCCCCAGCTTAAATTTTAAGTCAAACGAAGAGCCATAATTCTGTAATAAATTAGGCAATCAACAATGGGTGATGTAGAGGGAAATAAGGTCATAAGTTGTTATGTGTATATGAAGTTTGGGGAAAACCCATTCAAAACTGTTAGAGAATTAATGAAAATGTGTTACAGGACGGACAACGTGATGATTCCTGTATAGCCTCCACTTCACCTTGTGAAAGCAGGGGTATAATGAATACAACTGAATATTAAAGTAACATCTAAATTGTCCTACCTTTATGAAGAATTCTTTGTCAATTTTACTGGGCACCGGGACATCAGGATTTTCCTTGCCACTGGTTCCCTGTGGCTCTGGTAATTCCATCTCCGCATCCCAATTAAACTTGTTAAACTCCACTGGGTCCATGTCAGGCGGTGGGTGACAGAATAACAGCTTACCCTACAATAGGCAAATATACAGAGATTATTTAACTGCTGTGGTTGATTTTAGGGAAATCCTTCACGAGATCGTAGACGTGTGGTTCTAATCACAAAGGAGTGGATGTGAGCGAATGAAAACACAACATGCCTACCATCTCAAAGGATTTCCCTATAATCAAAACCCAGCAGTAACATAATCTATTTATTACATGTTACACCAGTTCATTTATGGTTTTAACCAAAATGTTTTACTTTATTGAACGTTATCGGCGGATGACACCAACATCGGCAACACTTTATTTTATCGTAGTCACGACTCTACATAAACAGCATTTTTGTGTTCGGAGTAATATTTACCGCCTATGATTTTTTGTTCACCTTTCACCCATAGAATTGTAATAAACTTATATAATTTTTTGTTTTAAATATATTTGGAAATTTTTAAATTATTCAAATTGTATTGAAAAATTTACACAACTCCATGTTGTTGTTTTTTTAAAAATCACGAGTTTCTCTTTTAGTGGAAAAAACTTATACCACCTCCTTATGTGGGCCAGTTATGTAGGTACGAATAACAATCAAATTGTATACACAATAACAGAAATGAGCAGGCACACTGTGTTTAACCATGTAACAATTACAACTATGCTAGATACATACATTGACGTAGTCCTTGAGGATGTATCTAGAAGCCCTGGGGCAGTCGGGGTTGCCTCTCACCGTCATGAACCCTCGTATAGCTGTGTACAGCAAGGAGAAAAAACATTTATAAATATTAAGTAAGAGTAATATAAAATGGAAGTTACTATTTTCCTCTCCAAACTTGAGTATCCCTCAAACTACATCATTATATAGTCATTGAATGTCTCAGCTCGAATAAGGCATTATGATATATTTGTATGTTTTCTACAAATTTTTTTCAATTATTTAATAAAGAAGATGTAGGGTCAAAAGTTTGAAATAGGGGCTGGTGGGTTAGTGCAACACCTATTTTTTGTTACCTGAATACCAGGGAGATAGAGTATTAAACTTGAAACATCTGCAATTTAAATCCATAAAGCTAACCACCACTGCGACCCTAAACAAGACCTCGGTCTGAGGGTGTCTCGTCCACCGCGGCAAACGGCATATATGAAATATTTTATTAAATTTGTGCTTAAATGATGTCCACTAAAGACAACACTTCATATGACCAAGTATCAACAAATAAAAGCAAGGTAATCATAAGAAGTTAAGTTACTGAGGTTAAGTGGTTTAACCAGGGTGTAGTTTTGGGAAAATAATGTAAAATATGACCTTGACCTTAGTATTTTTTGTTGTTCAGCAATGTCTACCAATGCCAACAATACATATGACCAAGTATCAAAGAAATAAAGTGAGGTAATCACATAAAGTTAACTGAGGTTAAGTTAAGGTTAAGTTACCTAAGGTTAAGTTTGGATGAAAATAATGCAAAATATGACCTTGACCTTAGTATTTTTTGTCGTCCAGCCATGTCCACCAATGCCAACAATACATATGACAAGTATCAAAGACATAAAGTGAAATCACATAAAGTTAACTGAGGTTAAGTTACCTAACCAAGGTTTAAGTTTGGGGAAAATAACGCAAAATATGACCTTGACCATGGTAATTTTTGTCGGTTGAGTGATGTCCACCAATGCCAGCAACACATATGACCAAGTATCATACAAAGAAATTAAATTATCAGAAAAAGTTAACTGAGGTTAACTTACCTAACCAAACTGATATTTATTGTAAATAATGCAAAACATGACCTTGATCTTGGTATTTTTTGTTATTCAGCGATGTCCACCAATGCCAACAATACATATGACTATGTATCAAAGACATAAAGTGAGACAATCACATGAAGTTAACTGAGGTTACGTTACCTAACCAAGGTTAAGTTAGCAGAAAATAAGCAAAATATGACCTTGACCTTGGTAATTTTTGTCGTTCAGTGATGTCCACCAATGCCAACAATACATAGTATCAAACAAAGAAAATGAGGCAATCACACAGTTAAAACTGTGGTTAACTTACCTAAACCAAGCTTACCTAACCAAGGTTAAGTTTTAGGAAAATAACGCAAAATATGACCTTGACCCAACAAAGCATCTGACAAAGTTTCAGAAAAATGTGTGCAGCGGTTGTTGAGATATAGTTGATTTAAAATGCAGACGCCGAAGTAAGAAATTGTAAAACTAAATTTTAAGGTAACCTGCCTCCATATGAATTCAGCACCTCGTATGATGTTGGAGGGCGGTTAGGATCCTCGCCCTCGCCTGGTTTGGGGATAATAATACCGTACATCCTCTCTAATGTCCGTCTTGGTATCTGGGCACAAATCTTAGTTCACAGTCAAGGTTAAACAATGTGTACTGTGAGGCATTATATTGTTTAAAGAATACAGCCCTCAAAAATGATTCTGTTGTGTGGTGTTTTTTTTTTTTTTAAGAACTCATCACTAACCTTCAATTTTCTCAAAAACACGTATATATTTATCTCTTACTCGTATTTTGACCCAACTTTGCACAGAAAAGATGCGCTTACAGACTGGTATGGGTGTTGAAATATTCAATTCCGATTTAATCATGATCTCGTATTTTGAGAGATTGCAAGTGCTAAATTCATACCCTAGTCTAACATGAATCTATCAGATGTGACTCGCATACAAACAAAAGTTCCCTTGACATGCCTTGAACTTGCCACTTTTCGATTAAAAAGAAAGCAGAGCTAACCACAAGGCCGAATGGGCCATTAAGAAAATATAACAATATCATGATCACTTTTTTTGTTCGTTCTAGAGTCAAGGTAAAATATTTTGTATTTTTAACCAATCACAAGGATACAAGTGATGCGGGTGGGACATGGTCTCTCATCTGGTCTATAGGTAATATCCCACTGGCGACAAGATCTGCCTTCGTGGTGACAAACGATGGGAAGACAAGACCCGGGCAGTCACACAGCATCAGTGTACGGTCTACAAACAGTGTCTGAAAGTAAGGCAAATTGTACAGTATAACCATTGCAGTCTACGTAGTAACTGAATAGCATAATCATGAGTGTCTACATATACAGAAATTGGATAGCATAACAATGGAGGTTTTACATAGAAATTGGATAGCATAACAAAGGAGGTTTACATAGAAATTGGATAGCATAACAATGGAGGTTTACATAGAAATTAGATAGCATAACAAAGGAGGTTTACACATAACAATGGGGTTCTACATAGAAATTGCAAAGCATAACCATAGGGGTTTTCATGCTCAGAAAACAAGAACTTGGCTTCAAACCACTGCCATTAAATTTGTCTTTATACACATAATTTACATACTTTATATAACCTGTCATTTAATGCTATATGTTTTATAGCTTAAAAAGCACTCCAAGCCCGTCCCATCAGAAGACAAATCAAGGTTTGGCCTAGAAGTTTAATTTACAAGTCGTATTCATCTAATTACCTGGAAGTGTTTCGTTCTCCCTGGAGTAGCAGAGACGGGCACTTTCTTCAAATTCAGGATAGCGTTGATGGTGGAACTCTTTCCAACATTGGGATAGCCAACCTGAAATCAACAAATACAATAAACCTTTCATATGTGTCAAGCTCTGCCCTCTTTTATCCATAGGTCAAGTTCCCACAAACATTGGCCAAGTGCTCCCTTGTATTTCAGAGTTGACATGTACCTTTCTTACAGGTGTAAATACCTATGAACATTTAATTGGCTCAAATCTCTGGTTGATACAAGCTCGACTGACATATCGGACCCCGGGCCTTCCACAGAAATTATTTAAGCTAGGCTCGCGTTAACCATTCGCCAAATCGCCATAGGCGAAAAGAAACCCGAACTGGCGAATGAAAATCGCAATAAATACATATCAAATTCGCCAGACATCGGCCGTCTGGTGAATCCAAATTTCCGACAGATTTTGTCTACAATCTCGGAAAATCCCGAATTCTAATACACAAAGTCTTTCACTGTCTATAAGCCACTACCCTGCTGAGTGTTGTTAGCTAATTAGCGACAATCAACTATCTGGACTGATAAACTAATTATCGCAGTGTTTATTGAAGACCGCTGTCAAATTGTCGATGTGCGATAGACTCCGCCCACTGTTCCGCCCCTTGCTGTCAATCAACTGGTTTGTGACCCCGCGCTCAATATTATCCACATATTTAACTGCGTTATCGAGCCGGGTAAAACATAATAACGTGGCGCCCTCTAGCGGCTAAAATGGCTTTTCAAAACACAAAGTTTGCTTACGAATTAAAAAGGTAAAGATGACGTCGGTGTTTTTGAACTTTACGATCACTGATAAGACTAATTAGTTGTACACACGGTAGCGTAAACTGGAACAATGGCAAGTGTGACCCGATGTTTGATCGGCTGTCTCTGAATTGGGATAATTTATGGTTGAACAATCAACATGAACAAATACGAAAGGTGCGCTAACTCACAATATTGGTACAATTTTAGAATGAAGTGGCTTTTATTACTTACTCTGTGCATGATATTTGTGGTGTATGTAGCATTTCTGAATTTTGTCTCACAATGCAGCGCCGCGATCTTTCTAGTTGGAACTCCTGTTAGTTGAACTTGTTTTATATGCCTCAACTTAGCCTTACATTTTTAAATATATTTATTTTACTTCTATGAATGCTAGTAGGTATATTGAAATACATTTAATGAAAATACTAAATGGTCGAATCAATGGTGACAAGAGTCTGTATTTTTATATTTTCTTATTATATGCATGCATTCAATCTGTCCTTTTTTAAATTTCAGTCGATAATTTTTAACAAGAGGTCAATGACCTTGAAGCTCTACTGATTGATTTTGATTTCAGGAAGTAGTCGCTACAGACTTGTTTTTTGAAAATCTATTTTTAACCGTGGCGACCATCTTGAATTTCCGGCCGACCTGAAATTTTGCTAGGATCAATTAGACATTAAGAGCAACATTCCTGTGAAGTTTCATGAACATCCGTCAAGTAGTTTCAGAGGAGTAGTCGCTACAAGTTTTTACTATATAACTCTATGTAACCAAAGATGGCCACTGGCAGCCATGTTTAACGTCGAATCAAAATAATTTTCCACAAGGATCAACATCATGTCATACTGATCATTTTAGAAAAAGTCCCATATCAATATCACTTATAGTTTTCAAGAAGTAGTCGCTACAAACTTATTTATTTTAAATCTATTTTTAGCTGTGGCGGCCATCTTGAATTTCCGGCCGACCTGAAATTTTTCTAGGATCAACTAGACATCAAGTGCAACATTCCTGTGAAGTTTCATGAACATCCGTCAAGTAGTTTCAGAGGAGTAGTCGCTACAAGTTTTTACTATATAACTCTATGTAACCAAAGATGGCCACTGGCAGCCATGTTTAACGTCGAATCAAAATAATTTTCCACAAGGATCTACATCATGTCATGCTGATCGTTTTAGAAAAAGTCCCATATCAATATCACTTATAGTTTTCAAGAAGTAGTCGCTACAAACTTATTTTTTAAAAATCTATTTTTAGCTGTGACGGCCATCTTGAATTTCCGGCCGACCTGAAATTTTGATAGGATCAATAAGACATCAAGAGCAACATTCCTGTAAAGTTTCATGACAATCCGCCAAGTAGTTTCAGAGGAGTAGTCGCTACAAGTTTTTACTATATAACTCTATGTAAACAAAAATGGCCGCTGGCAGCCATGTTTAACGTTGAATCAAAACGATTTTTGACTAGGATCAACATCATGTAATGCTGATCATTTTAGAAAGAGTCCTATATCAATATCACTTATAGTTTTCAAGAAGTAGTCGCTACAAACTTATTTTTTAAAAATCTATTTTTAGCTGTGACGGCCATCTTGAATTTCCGGCCGACCTGAAATTTTTCTAGGATCAATTAGACATCAAGAGCAACATTCCTGTAAAGTTTCATGACAATCCGCCAAGTAGTTTCAGAGAAGTAGTCGCTACAAGTTTTTACTATATAACTCTATGTAAACAAAGATGGCCGCTGGCAGCCATGTTTAACGTTGAATCAAAACGATTTTTGACTAGGATCAACATCATGTCATGCTGATCATTTTAGAAAAAGTCCCATATCAATATCACTTATAGTTTTCAAGAAGAAGTCGCTACAAACTTGTATTTTAAAACTCTATTTTTAGCTTTGGCGGCCATCTTGGATTTCACATCAACATGAATTTTTGCTAGGATCAACTAGACTTTATGGGCAACATTTCTGTAAAGTTTCATGAATATCCATCCAGTAGTTTCAGCTGTGAAGTCGCTACAAATAAAAGTTTACGGACAGACAGACGGACAGACGGACAGACGGACGGACGGACGACGGACGCCGCACCACGGCATAAGCTCCGCTGATCTCTGATCAGTTGAGCTAAAAATTAAAACAGCATTAAAGTAAATACAATTTTTAAAACTTTTTGGATATTTTACAGCTCCACTATTATAAGTAATTGTAAGCACTAAAGCAGAATGCATATGATGTGGACATATTGATACCCTATACATGTAGGTTAATAAGGCCAAATAAAATTATACCTGTGTTTACTGTAACATTGCTGAAATAAATTGGGTAGGTAGGTAGGCATTTTATTTTATTTTATTTTTTTATTTTATTTTTTGGCGAAGTTAATTTAAGGTGGCGATGAGCTTTGATGAATGGGAAAATGTGGTATTTTAAAAACTACAATAGATAACAATATGAAATTGTGTATGTGTTATTGTTTCCCAAAAGGCATGGCAACAACTGGCTCTTTTCCCAATCACTTGCAATTATTGCAAAGGGGTAAAACAGTTTAATTTATTTTTCTCAAGTCCGGAAGACGGTCAGTTTTAACAGCAGGACAATGAACACATGAGTCGGCCGTGATAGCGTGAACATAACTATTAAAAAAAAATTAAAAAAAAATATATATATAATTATTTTTTTTAATTTTCTTTTTTATTTTCAATAAAAAAAAAAGGAGTCGGGGGGTGTTTTCAGCGGGTCGGTCGGGTTACAGTAAACTCAGGTATAATTTTATTTGGCCTAATGCATACTTTTTTAACTAACTGTTGATGTGTATGCAAACGCGAAGTTTTAGTGCCTCCAATTCGTTAAAAAATATCTCGGCAAAAGTCTGGCTAAAGACTTTCTAATCTGGCTAAAGGAATTTTTAGGGCTTTAGCCAGATTTGGCTAAAGGGTTTAAAATCCTAGCGCTAGCCTAGTTAAGGGATAGGGGAAATTAAATTTGAATGCTATGAGGTGGGTGGGCGAGGTAGTTACCTTTTGGCTGACCAATATTTTTAGGGATCATGATTTGTTTAGAAGCCATTGAAGTATATTTCAACTGAAAATGAAAGGATTTTCAAGACGTATAGCCTACAAGGAAATATTTATAGACCGGTATATAGCATTTCGCAGGTTTCTTGGTGTTTTTAAGGGATAGGGCAGAGAGATTAAAGGAAAGGGGGTTAATTAAGGAGTAGGGGGAAATTATATTTTAGAATTAAGGGATAGGCAGAATATGCTCTTCAGGGTTCTGGAAATATTTTGAAAATCCACTTGCCCAGGGCAGGGCAAGTGGATTTTCAAAAGTCACTTGCCCTGCCCATAATGTCACTTGCCCCACATTTAAGAACACTTAATTGCCCCAAGAAATGGCGGTGTACCATTATTCGTGTTAAACGTGATGGACCGCCGCATACTTAGAAAAGGAAGGGAGAGTGTATTTTATGAATTAGTTAATAATTTTTGTATTTATTCATATAAAAAAAATCAAATGGTTGCATTTTCTTCTTTTGTGTCTATTACATCTTTGTGTTACTTAAATCATAAAATGGTGAGACAGTATACAAAGTCATTTTATTCCGCCCTCCCACCCCACCCGAATCCCCACAAACACAACCCCCCCATCATGTTTGATGACCATCCAAAAACAATGATTGGCAGCTAGTGTATGGAACCTTTAATGTCACAGTGTGTACAATTAACCAGTTGACAGAAAAAAAAAAAGCTATTGTATTCATTTAAATGTGCGACAAGCAAAGAAACAAGACAAAAACGTTATTAAAAATATTCACTTGGCCCCCAATTTCTGCAATCATGGTAACGTTCCTACGGCTTTGTATTTTAACTAAAGGGAATTAGATGAAAGCAAGAGGCGTGAATAGGGGTTCCCTTATTAGGGTTCCCTAGGAATTGTTTAAGAAGTAGTAGCAGTAACCTTCTTTATCAAAAGCGAAAGTTCAGAACTTGAGAAAAAGGTGCCGTGATTTTTCTGAAATCGCGAAAACCCATGACATGCGCATATCGCTAAGTTATGCAACTTATTTGTGAGGTATGCACTTCCATATACGTTTAATTACAGACTATATCAATGAAATACACCAAATACCTCATAAAAGCGCATTGATAAACGAGTGCTTCGAGTAAATGAAATGTGTATTTATGTTACGAAAAAATCTTCGGCAAAATTATCCATACAAAAACATAACGTCACGTGGGCCTGTCAATCATTATTTTGACACATTAAATTTGCAAATTAAGAAAGAGTTATCTGATTTGATTGGTGGAAGGTCCAGATTATTTGGAAACTATTTCTGAAAGTAACTATGGTTATGGTTGTAAGGTCACGGACATAATTGCTGCGATTTCATTGGCCAATGGACACACGTCTGACGGTCGTGTCAGGATAAGATGTTTTCAAACGGTGTGAAATGCGCGTGTGGGTTAATTAGTTGTTTATTGAAATAATGCCACAAATTAAGCTGCCTGGGGCGAGATTGTTAATTGTACCGAAAGTTGTTTGATCTTATTAACAATCGCTAGTGGCGAAAAACAGCGGCCAGTTTTATGCAGTTATCAGAATGAAATATGGCTAGTTTGCCACTTGATTTGTTCTGAAATGGAAATGTCCGTCGGGCAAGTGGCGGGCAACCAGATTTGCAAAGGTCACTTGCCCGCACCCAAAATCCACTTGCCCGGGGGGTCGGGCAACCGTATTTCCGGAACCCTGCTCTTAACTGGCCTGTGGAAGACCTAGTGTGTTAAAATACACGTTTAATGCTCTTTTGAAATTTTTCGTATTGGCGAGCATCAACGTGTATTGATTATTGCACATTTTACGACTGGACTTTCCCAACGGAATCTGTTGGGAAGGTTTCACGCTTTTGAACAGCATTGTTTGTATATTATATATGCATAGGTTGAAAGAAGATTTTTTTTTGAGTCGATTGGTGTTTCAAAATTTACCTGCCACGATGAAATATCTCAGATTATCCAAATTTATCACGAATATATTGACACATTTCCGAATTATCCAAATTTACCGCCATCTTGTTTGAAATTCTTACCCAGAGTTCAATGCGCATATTAGATCACCATACGCAACCCACCATGCACCGTCGATAGAATAGAATAGAACCGTTTATTGCTACAATCGTAAAACATTTTGTACATAGTGTGTTTAAACTACACATATTTCATGCCGATTTAAATTTTTTGTTATATTTTATTATTTATAGTATTGTTAACATTACTTGTTTTATTCGTTTATTATTCTACAGTAATAAATAGTATATAAAATATATGAAAATTAGCAGTTTGGTAAAGATAATAATAATGAAGTTGCAAGAGTGTTCACAAGGACGACGACGGGCAACTGACAACGGACAACTCGTCATCTCATAAACCCTGGGGTGGGGTGGGGGCGGGGGGTGAGGTGGATGGGGGATTTGAATACTAGTGACAGTTATTGTTTTCGAACACAAAATCACCATGTTCACACAACGATTTCTTTTTATAAATCACAACGCCCCATCCTAGCTCAACTAAATTTGGGACTTGGTTTCCTTATAGTATGTTGTAAAGGGTTGCTTAAGTAATGTTGCCTTCCGCAAATTGTGGGCTCCCATGGAACCCAAATTGTGAAGGCCCATAAAATGTGCAATAAAGGCAGATCTAGGTTTGCATGTAAGCTGGTGTATATATAGTTATAATTTTGGATTGGGATCTTATATCATTATGCATCTTATTTGTACTTCACCCATATTTGGGCATGGGCTCCCTCCTCCCCGCCCCCCCCCCCCCCCCCCCCCACCCACCCCATACACAGCCCTCTCCCCCTCCATTTTTTTTTTACATATTTCTGTTGTTTTGGTCAATTCTTCTGTTGTTTTGGTCAATTCTTGCACATATAGCTATGTTGCTCACCCCCCCCCCCCCCCCCCCCCCCACACCCCCACTCGACACTCATTTATTTATTTATTTACATATTTTTGTGTTGTTTTGGTCAATTCTTACAAATGTAGCTATGTTGCCCCCACCCCCTGGCCCGCCTTCCAACACCCCAGGGCCTCCCCCCACCAATACTCGAAACTCAATTTGTTTATTTATTTTTTTAACATATTTCTGTCTTGTTTTGGTCAATTCTTACACATATATCTATGTTACCCCGCCCCTACTCCGTCCCCGCCCCGCACAAACCCCCTGGCACCCCGCCTCCCCACGACTCTCAACTATTTTTTCTTCTTCGTATTTCTGTATTGTTCTGGTCAATTCTTACACATATAGCTATGTTGCCCCGCCCCCACCACCCTCCTCCCCACGCCCCACCGACTCGAATCTCTATTTTTTTTCTTCATATTTCTTTGTTGTTTTGGTCAATTCTTACACATATTGCTATGCCCCCGCACCCCCACCTCCCCGCCCCCACCCCCACACACCCCAGACTCTAAACTATATATTTTTTATATTTCTGTATTGCTTTGGTAAATTTTATTATCTCTACTGGCCAAGTTCGAAAACCAACCAGATCGGACCAGTAACGGCGGAGTTACGGCTCTTTTAAAAATGTTATATTTCCACTCGAAACTCGATTTTTTTTTAATTTATTTTTTTACATATTTCTGTCTGGTTTTGGTCAATTCTTACGTGGCCCTGCCACCACCCTCCCCCACTCCCCGCCTGCCCCACTTGAAACTCGATTTATATGTATATTTTACATATTTCTGTGTTGTTTTGGTCAAATCTTACACATAAAGCTATGTTGCCCCCCCCCCCCCCCCCCTTCACCTCCACCCACACTGGAAACTTTTTTTTTTTTTACATATTTCTGTGTTGTTTTGGTCAATTTTTGTTACCCTCACACCCCCCACCCACAACCATCCCAACACACCATCATCACTACCACCCGAACGTTGTTGTTTTTTGTTTGTTTTTGCATATATCTGTGTTGTTTTGTTTTATCAGTTTATCAATATGTTTCGCCCCACAACCATCCCACCAACACCCGATTTTTTTTTTTTACATATGTCCGTGTTGTTTTGTTTAATCAAATATACAACTATATCACCCCCCCCCCCCCACCCCCCCCCACCCACCCCCCCCCGGCCCCATTGGTTTATGGGCTCCCCTCACATGGAGGACAGGGGGAGGGAAATTGTTTTCATTTATCTTCCATTATTAGATATTAAAATTTTAATTTGAACGCAATCATTTACATATAAAGCAATTTAGATTAAATTCAGATACACAGACGAAATATCAATAAAAAAAAAACATCCTGAAATGAGGCCACAATAAAAAATCGCCAGGTATCCCCTCCCTCCCCGAGTTGCCTTTCGACCACAATTTTTTTTTAAATGACAGCAACTTTGGATTAAAACTGATAAAAATAAATGAAATGTCACCCTGCCCCAAATTTTACTATAATTTGTATGAGATTATAACAATAATTTTTATATCGGCCCGAGTTTCTATACCCACCCCCACCCCCTCACATTGTTTTAGCCTTGTTTTCTGATGGTATATACTGGCTATACCATTTATTATTCTCTGAATAGTCTAGCTGCGCTGTACTCCTACAGCTCTTGTTTAATATAAATTTCCATATTTTACAGATTGTTTAGTGGGTCGCCCCCTGAATCCACCCGTAAACTCACCCACCCCCTACACACTAAATGAAATGAACATAACAAAACCAAAATAAACAAGCTTAAGTTAGGTCATGGACATACAGTAGGTCTATGGTTAGGTGCTTTTTCCCCCAGATCAGGCTATAAAACAAGCGAGATTTTTTAAATTTTTCTTTTAAGAGAATGTCTTAAGGGGTAATATATAATAAATATCCCGGCACCCTTCGCCCATTACCTTTTGTTAACCTAAGACTTGAAAACTTTATACTACGTACATTATAAACAACGCAGTTTCGTGACACGTTGTCCACAGTGGAAAATGTGTACTTATGCGCATGCGCATGCAACGTTGGGAGAAACGCGCACTTGTCAATATATTGTCAATACACATGTATAGCGATCTACGAAAAACCGATATATTATGTAAAATATACTTCGGAAAAAATAAAACCGAAAGTAAATGGTAAATAACTTATTATTTTGTTAGATTATCGTCATGGTTTACGCACATAAGTCTGATAAGCTGCTCAATTTCGTTCGAAAATCACATGGGTGTTCGAGCGTTTTTTCCAGTCGCGTTTTTTGCAAAGGAAATTAGGCGTATATGCAGTTACATAGAACGTCAGAATAAAAAAAAAAACTGCATAGGAGCCAATTTATTAGGCTAGTGGAAGACCCTGATGCTGGTTTGTGCAAGAAATGGTCAATGAATGCATGACCAAGATTTACTACAAAACTATCTTCCTTTAAAACAAAACAAACCTCTGTATTCTTACAGGATGTAAAACCAATGACATAATACCCAGGGAACATCCAGTCAAGACTTTGCAGTGGGTTCTATAATTATTCTCGCTATGCCAACACAATTATTAGTCAACATGTGGTTGAAGTGTAATCCTGCAAGCAAGGATTTTCATGAATGGGTCATGGTGTCCAGGTTTGACCAAATGACCTCAAAATGAAGAGGTCATCATATCACCTTAGCCAGTCTACCCATGAAGTTTCAGTATCAGAAACAGAAACCCAATTGTTAATGGAGAAAAGGCCAGGATGCAGCATGCATAATCAGGGGTCTGGAAATATTTTGAAAATCCACTTGCCCAGGGCAAGTAGATTTTCAAAATCCACTTGCCCTGCCCAAAATGTCACTTGCCCCAATTTCAAAAGTCACTTGCCCCAAAATTAAGCTACGTCGAGACCGCACGCTAAGTTAAATCCTTTTCTTTCACTGTTTTTTTTGTCATAACTTTTTACATAATTTCATTGTAAAATTAATGACTTAAACTACTTCTGAAGGATCAGAGCTATAGGTTGTTACCATTATGCATATATCAGTGTTTTCCTCCACCGGTGGGAGAGGGGGAGTGGGGTGTCAGTGGGGATACCCCTAGGATATAACATCACTGATGAACCTGGTACCAAATTGGTAGATGGAATTAAGATGTACAAGATGCTTGCTCCTAGTGCAGTAATTATAAAAGGGCAGGCAGATAACAAAAAAAAAAGATGCATTAGGTCGAACAAAACTTTTTTCTGCTTTTACTTTTGTTATAGACTACACCAGATAAAAAGAATGAAAAGAATGATGCATTAGGTCAAACAGAATTTTTTTCCTACTTTCACTTTTGTTATATAATTCATGTAGATAAATCTTATGTGTTGGAAATGATTAGCCCGGTCTATGCCTAAATCTGACTCAGGTACTGTAGTTGTTTTTCTGTTAATATCTTTTGAGATGCCAAATTGCAATTCTTCGAATAATTATATAAATTAGCCAAGGTCGAAAGCACATCTTGGATAATGGCAAACTTGAACACGCCATTCCGTCATTGGTCTTGGATTCATTCAAAACAAACATGGCATTTTGAAATAAAAACAGATGCACACCTATTCATTACGACATGCGTCGATAGCGACATCTTTGCTCATCAAACAACGCCGTTAAATTGCTATAATCGTTTAATTGCCCTACTTGTTTACAAATTGGTTTGACTGAATCGCCATTGTTTCACTTTACCACGTGGTAGAGAACGGGATTTGTTTCATTGGCTGATAAAAATACATCGGTTATTTGATTGGATAATATGGATACAGTACTAGGTCAAGTGTTGTGTCATGATTTTTAATTATTGAACAGAATATTACCTACGACACACTGACCGACATACACAAAGCGACAACAACATCTCAATAACTGATTTACACACTGATGTGTATTTCACACTAATCTGGCGCGTGACTTACATCCTGCATAGAGGGGCTCGTTACGGGGGTATATTTCACACGGTATACGAATTCTTAAGACCGCGCGTCTTCAATTGAAGATTGGCACCCAAGCGTTCCTCGGCCATTCTGATAAACTGTCAAGTGGGAGGGATTAAACAATAACGAACAACACCGGTCAGTTTTATGACACTTATCAGTAATTGCTCGCGGCGAAAACGACGGGTGGTTACTTACTACGCAATTATCGGCAAACTTCACAGTCCAGGCAAATTTTCCCTTGATTTTTATCTAATAATGAAACGTCCATAGGGCAAGAGACGGACAACCAGATTTAAGAAGGTCACCTGCCCGCACCCAAAATCCACTTGCCCGGGGCGTCGGGCAACCATATTTCCGGAGCCCTGATAATGTCAAGCAAGGGAGCTTCTAGTATAATTTTTATTAAGTATTTGGTATGACATAATAGGGAATTGAACCCATGATCTTCCTCATGCGAAGTGGACACACTACCACTAAGCCACTGCCTTGTTTGGAAGGACGGTTGGACTGACAGTAAATAGGTTTCAGCATGCAGGGCACTAGTCAAGTCTCCTTGAACCTTTTTTCATGAGTTTCCTCAGAAGCACAATTTTATAAGGCCGACCATAAAAAAGTGTTGGTTTGCTGTTTCTCTACCTACCCATCAAAAAGGGCCCTACCCAAAAGGTTTTATAACATTTTTTTAACAAAATCTTCTTTTTTTACTGTTTTTAGTATAATTTTAATTTAATTTAATTTCTTACGTTTTTTTACTGTCTTTGGCAAAAAAAATTGTTCACCTACCTACCTACCCACTTATAAAATCCTGGGTCGGGAAACAGCAAACAAATATATTTTTAAGGATGGCCTAAACTTCACTAATTATTGCATGAAGAAATCTGCTACATACCATTCCAACTGTAGTAAGGTCTTCAGGGACTTTTTTCCAAGTGTGCAAACTCCTAAAATAGTCCAGTAACTCTGGTCCAAAGAGAATTTTTCCTGTATTTTTAATCTGTTGAGTTTTCATTGCACTACAATCCTCGCAGTTATCTGTATCTGCACTAATACCATCATCCTTATCACAGGCGATATCTCCCGTTTCATTAGACAATTTGTTAATATCACTAGTCAAATCAGTATTTTCACAAGATATATCTTTACTGTCACAACCAGTTTTACTTAAACCCTGATCAACAGTTTGACTTGCAGCAGCGTCTGTTTCAATTGTACTATTCATCTGCTCAGTTACAGTTCTTGCTAAATCAGCAGAAATATTTACTGATGTGGCATCTGTTTTACTTGAAATATTGGATTCCATGACACAATCTTTGTTTGTTGCATTATTATCTTCAACAGCATCATCCACTTCTTCATCTACGCTGGATTCATCTTCATCCATCTGTTCAGGCTCCTCATTGTCGACTTCCTCTTCAGCTTTTGCCAGTTCCTCTTGCCGTTTTGTTTCATCGACAGCAGACCAGAAAGCAGCTCGTATACCCAGTTTAGTGAAATGATCAGCCCATGTGGCTCTGTTGAAAAATTAGGAAGATACATGTATGTAATTGTAAACAACTATTAAGATGTCCACAAATAAGTATATATATATTCTTGACTACTTTGGATAAATGTTCTCAGCTACGTGCAGTATAAGTCGACCATAAAAAGTGTTGATTTGCTGATTTCCTATCCACCCACGAAAAAGGGCCCTTCCCACAACGGTCCAGCAATCAGTGCTTACGAAATAGGATACGCCAAGCCCGGTCCAAATCTGGTTGGGGCTTGTCCCTTTTTGCCTTATTTTAATATATAATTAGTTCAGGGCCTGTCAATATTCATTAAGGGCCTGCCTGACAAAAATATTTTTCGTGAGCACTGAGCAATTGTTTTATATTAATTTTTTTGCTATCTTTTCTACATTTTTCTTTAATATCTTAAGCTTTTTACCGTCTTCGTTTAAAAAAAAGGGAAACAGCAAACATTTTAAGGAAGGCCTAATCTTGCTAATGGTAAATATATATAAAATTATGTCCATTTGAGGGACTCTTTATACGGATAATGTTAGCCATATAGCCTGCCATTCTCCTGTTGTATGTTTTAACAAGAAAGGTCTTAAGTCTTGAAAATAACAACAAAGGTCAACATTCCTGAAACAGGCCTTGTTAATCAAGCAGACTAGTTACCTTTGTTCATTATTGTCTGAATACCTGGTCAGAATTGGAATGTGGTTTTACGCCATTTTAAGTATTGGGACGGCAGAAGAAGAATGAAGTTTTCCATCAGACATGCCTCTGCCAGGGAGCAAATCCACTCTGGGCGAATTCCAGATTAGGGAAGGCAACACCATCAGACATGCCTCTGCTAGGGAGCAAATCCACTCCGGGCGAATTCCAGATTAGAGAAGGCAACAACTGCTTGAAGACAGACACAGATCACAAAGGAAACTTACCTCTGTTTGGCATTAAGAAAATCGGCCTTGTTGAGTAAGACAACGCACTGCTTCTTTGGATCCACCTCGGACACGTAGGATTCCAGGTCAGGACAATAAAACAGCAGAGGATTCCTCGCATCCACGATCTGCACAACTATGTCACTTTAGGTGAAAAATAAGTATTTAAAATGACTGATTTACTCGTGTATATTATGTCATATAAAATACAAGCATTAAAATGCATCTAAAATATCACAAAAAAAGTTTCTGAGTTCAAAAGTAATCAAAGTACAATAATAAAGTTTGTTTTAAGCTAGCTTCTACATATATGTTTCAAAGTTGTAGACATTTAAAATGAGCATGATGCTATTAAAGTTATACAAATTGAGGTAATGGCTCTATGTTCACTAGATGGACCATAAAGTTTTCCAACTTAAAGTAAGACAATAAGACTTTTTAAGGATTGAGTTGACACCGTAGCCATGCTTTTATACTTAATATAACATATAATGTCATATAAATAAACAGTATACATAAATAATTTACATCAGAGCTCCAGGTAAGCTTTCATGTCAAAGCGTATTTTTCCCCACTAAATAAATCTGCAGTGCTGATTTTGAATATTTTAAAGGGTAAATGATTGAGTTGTGGTGCTTTTTACTCAAAATAGGCAATTTTTATACTAGAATTAAATCATCAATTACCAATGCAAATTTGTACTCCTTATTTATTTTTTCAATGCTAACTTCCTGAATTTTAATGCTGAAATACCACCAAAAATTGCTTATCTGGAGCTTAATACTGCATTGGCAATTACTGATGTTAATTTGTGTATGAATATCGTTGATTGATCTTAATCATGCTAGTCAATTTCAACAGCTTTCGGAGCATGTGTTTAAATTTACTATAGAAATCTCAAACATTTTATTCTTGAAATTGTAGAAGAGCTTGATACTTTTGTTGTAAAACTGACTTGTAAATAAGTATCACTTGACTTTAAGCCTGGCTGGGCCAGCCAATAATTTAAGTAAAATGTAACAGGTGCTGAAAACAGTTCAAAGTACCAGAGCCTGCCATGAAACTGGCCTTCGGATCGTTTCATATGCAATTTTATTGTTCTTTGTATCTGTTGCCTGTGTTTATGTGTATGTACAGAATGAAATGATTTTAATTGGTCACTTAAACCTGTACCTCTTTTCTATAACTCTCCACAGTTGTCGCCAGAAGTCTAAGTTTTTCTCGTATGGGGTCATCACCAGCCCTTCCACCTCTTGCAGTCTGTAAAATAAAATTATTAAGGTGACCTCAGAAAGAAATGAGATCAGAAGGGACTGATTAGTGTGCCTTGAGGAAGCACCAATTGGATGCATACCCATGTAGGTTACATACATTCATGTTATATACACTATGGCATCTCATTTTAAGCAAGGCCTAACAAAAAAACATGTGTGTTTTCGGTTTCCCGACCGACCCTACTTTTTCACCGCCGACCCTAAATATTTTTAGCGAAAAAAAAAATTTAAAAAAAATTAAAAAAAAAAAAAAAAAATTAAAAAAAAATGATATTACAATCAAACAACAAATATTTTAATTCAAATGATAATTTTATTAGCCAGAGTAGTTAAACATCTAATCTGGATCCAAACTGTTTGCAAAGGTTATCAAGAAGTTTCCTTAGTACAAAAATGGCATAATATATGCGAACAATATCTAAAAAAAATATCTAAAAAAAAAGCTTTTTCCTACCTACCTACCCTAACTTTTTGACGGGGAGAAACCAGAAACACACTTTTTTTTTTTTAGGCCCAATCAAAGTGGAAACCAGAGTCTTCTGTTTAATACAATCTTTGCGTGATAACAGCATTATGCATTTTTGGCAAATGTTATTAAATCAACTTAGTGTGTGAGTATATAATATCCAAATGTGTGTGACCTTTGTATTTAGAAAATAAGTTTTGAAGATTCCTTTAATCAAAAGAAATAAAGAGATCAGTACTTGGGATCAAATTAACACAAACTGCTCTTTGGGGAACATGTGAAGCCTTCCAGGTCTTGTTCCAGAATGAATGACACGGGACAATTGTCATTCAGTGTAGATATTCCCATTTTGGCATGTTTGGTGTGAAGACATTGCAAATGTCAGAGGGAAAAAATAGAACTTTATATTATATATAGGTGTGGTTAAATGGCTCTGGTCAATCATATTAATGTGTATACATGTACATATAAAAATCTTGAAAGTTTCATGAAGAAATAAAAAAGTTTCAGGGAATGATTTAACCCCGAGTATGACGTAAATGTTTATAGTTGGTAAGGTCACATAAAATGTTTGTGAGGGGGACAATTTTAGTATCCCTATATATCATTTTTTTTTCTTTGAAAAGGTTACAGTTTTGGAATTTTGTCTGAAAATTGCAGGGGAAATGCTTTGTTTTGACATTGTTAATATTACTGAAAAAGGGCCATGATATTTTCCGAATTACAGTTTCTTGAATTTCAAATTATATTCAATTAAAAGGGAGGTAATTTAGAATTATCCATATTTCAGTTTATTATAGACGGAACATCTGCAATAAAGGAGTCAAACTTTTGTTTATTTTATTTCCTACCAATTTTAAGAGGGTTTTTATCTTTTAGCGGACTTTGATCCATGTTATGTGTTTTGTCAGCACATTTCATGTTTTGATATAAAGGGAGGGTAACTCTCAGAAGATGAAACAATTTTGTTTGTTTGTATGGTGTTTTACGTCATTTTCAATATATGTAATTTTTTTGTGGTTGAGGCAGACAACCCACTATTCCTGGGTAGAACCAGTACTATACACCTTCCGCCATCCTTAAGAATCGACACTTCCTCACTTACAAGTGTAACAATTCAAACAAAATATAAATATTTTACAAAATATTGGTCAAAACAAAATGCTTATCGCACAAATATTCTAAAATATATTTAAAATAAGACAATTAGTAAGACACAAAAGTGAGTAATTTTCTCAGTGTACATGTATACATTTTTAACTAATATCACCAAAAGATAAGTTGGTCATGGTAATGTCAAACCATTTCAAGCTTACGCTGCCAGTGAACGTCTCCACTCCAAGAATGCCATTTTCTCATTCTGGTCAACCTCAGATTTAGACATCTCTTTGGTCCAATGTGGTCTAAACGACGAAAGAAATAAGAAAGACATCTGAAAGACATATAATGCTTGTTTCGATTTCATCAAACTTGATCAAAGGCTTTCCATTAGTCCAGTCGACCGAGTTCTGGTACTTAACTGTTTTTCCCCACACCCCACTCTGCCCACCCCCACAGCACTCTGAATGTTGCCCTGGGTGAAGAATTTCGCTTCTTTTCCCACTGGTATAAATTTTACTATATAAATATGGCACCATGTGACCACTACACTTTACCATGATTATTAATCTATATATTTTAGCTACATGAACAAGACCTATGGAGTAATCTTCCCTCACAGCAGATTTGCAACTACAGCAAGTTTTGGGGAGGGTTTGTTAGCTTTCTGTAGCAATTTAATATTTAATAATGTTTTGACTTCTCCAAGCAAGAGTTGGAACTGTGCAATACCACTGCTCTCGTATTTAAAGATAATAAAATTTAAGTTAATTGAAACAATGTAATATAAACACACCTTCTCGGGATCCGGAGCAGTTCCTCATGCTGTTTATGTAGACCCCTGATAGCATCCAACTCTTCACCTTGTGGTAGTCCCGTGTCTTCTTTAGACACAAATGTTATGTTCATCTTTTCTAAAAAAGGAATTTTGATCAGATGTATATTTATTATTGTTTCTTAATCACACTGGATTTGAAAGGAGATTTGCTGTGTAATGTTTGTATAGTTTTTGTATAATTCCATTTACAAAAGTGATTTAACTTCCTGTTTTCACTTCTGTTTTTGCATGTAGTTTAGAGTATGAATTTTCATTTGCCCTAAAGTCGCAAATCCTTTTAACTTCATACAAACAAGTCAAATGTGACTTGATACGTGTTATCTTTTGAGCCCTCGAGTTATGTTGATGTATCGGACATAACAGTCCCGCTACAGTATTCAGCCGTCACCATCCCCTCTCATCATTACAGAATGTGACGAGGCACTTTAACTTAGTCGCCATGCATCGTCGGATACCCCCGTGTGATTCGTTCCGTTACTCTCAACTATCACCTGTGGGACATTACGCCTGATTTCGGTCGTAATCCGTGTAGAGCAATGCAGCGATCTGATTGGTCTACCCAAGTTTTCATCGTAATTGGGATATCCAATGGGATCGCTTTCTCTGTTCTATTCTATTCTGCTAAAACGACCGAAATCAGACGTAATGTCCCACGGGTAGTGGAGAGTAACGGAACGAATCACACGGGGGTATCCGACGATGGTCGCCATGATGCCCTAAATCAATCCTTTAATACAATCAAAGTTTCTGTCATCTGTAACAGCTGACAACTCAATACCTTGTATGACCAAACAATAATTTTGACCAGCTTCATGCCACATTTGTATCAGACTAACTGACGACACACCAGGGATTCAATGTACAAACTAATGTGCTATAGGTGGTCATCAGTCGTTGTCTGGTATGTGACCTTGGCATTGTCTACCTTTCCAAACAATTTTGTCACGCGTAACACACCACTGTTGGCGTTTTTGTAATTGTTTGCTGTTTTAACATCCCTTTCCAGCATATTTTAGGCTATGTATGACAGTCTATTTTTTGTGGAGGAGACAGACCACCCAATTGTTCCTGGGTAGAACCAGTACTATATACCCGTCGTCATCCAGTGATTAGGATAGTCAATAAGCTATATGTGCCAATTGCCCCATATGCTAGAGTTTCAATGGGCCATGTTCAAATGTGTCATTCAGACATCTAAGAAATTAATAACAAGAGGTCAATGACCTTGAAGCTCTACTGATTGATTTTGATTTCAGGAAGTAGTCGCTACAAACTTTTTTTTTGAAAATCTATTTTTAGCCGTGGTGGCCATCTTGAATTTCCGGCCGACCTGAAATTTTGCTAGGATCAATTAGACATCAAGAGCAACATACCTGTGAAGTTTTATGAAAATCCGTCGAGTAGTTTCAGAGGAGTAGTCGCTACAAGTTTTCATTATATAACTCTATGTAAACAAACATGGCCACTGGCAGCCATGTTTAACGTCGAATCAAAATAATGTTCGACTTGAATAACCATCATGTCATGCTGATCATTTTAGAAAAAGTCCCATATCAATATCACTTATAGTTTTCAAGAAGTAGTCGCTACAAACTTGTATTTTGAAAATCTATTTTTAGCCATGGTGGCCATCTTGAATTTCCGGCCGACCTGAAATTTTGCTAGGATCAATTAGACATCAAGAGCAACATTTCTGTGAAGTTTCATGAAAATCCGTCAAGTAGTTTCAGAGGAGTAGTCGCTACAAGTTTTTCATTATATAACTCTATGTAAACAAAGATGGCCACTGGCAGCCATGTTAAATGTCGAATCAAAATAATGTTCGACTCGGATAACCATCATGTCATGCTGATCATTTTAGAAAAAGTCCCATATCAATATCACTTATAGTTTTCAAGAAGTAGTCGCTACAAACTTATTTTTTAAAAAATTATTTTTAACTGTGGCAGCCATCTTGAATTTCTGGCCGATCTGAAATTTTGCTAGGATCAATTAGACATTAAGAGCAACATTCCTGTAAAGTTTCATGAAAATCCGCCAAGTAGTTTCAGAGGAGTAGTCGCTACAAGTTTTTACTATATAACTCTATGTAAACAAAGATGGCCGCTGGCAGCCACGTTTAACGTCGAATCAAAACGATTTTTACTAAGGACCAACATCATGTCATGCTGATCACTTTAGAAAAAGTCCCATATCAATATCACTTATAGTTTTCAAGAAGTAGTCTCTACAAACTTGTATTTTGAAAATTTATTTTTAGCCGTGGCGGCCATCTTGAATTTCCGGCCGACCTGAAATTTTGCTAGGATCATTTAGACATCAAGAGCAACATTCCTGTGAAGTTTCATGAAAATCCGTCAAGTAGTTTCAGAGGAGTAGTCGCTACAAGTTTTCATTATATAACTCTATGTAAACAAAGATGGCCGCTGGCAGCCATGTTTAACGTCAAATCCAAACGATTTTCGACAAGGACCAACATCATGTCATGCTGATCATTTTAGAAAAAGTCCCATATCAATATCACTTAATAGTTTTCAAGAAGTAGTCGCTACAAACTTGAATTTAAAAAATCTATTTTTAGCTTTGGCGGCCATCTTGGATTTCACATCAACATGAATTTTTGCTAGGATCAACTAGACTTCATGGGCAACATTTCTGTAAAGTTTTATGAATATCCATCCAGTAGTTTCAGAGGAGTAGTCGCTACAAATAAAAGTTAACGGACGGACGGACAGACGCCGCACCACGGCATAAGCTCTGCTGATCTCTGATCAGTAGAGCTAAAAACAGGTAAAATCAATTAGGTACTTTAATGTCGACGTTGCCGTAACACTAGTCAGGGTTCAAACTAGGCCTGGATTTTTGTGAGAAATTACCTCTCTCCAAAGAAAATAGGGAGAAGTGACAGATAATGAGGGAGACACGATATTTTAGGTGCACAATCATTTCTTGTTATTTATTAATTCATATATACAACCCATTTCAGTGTGTTTTTTATGCCTAATTTGGGGCCGAAATTCGGCCCCATTCACAATTCCAAAAAGTATCCTTTTTTCACAATTATAAAACTAGTCTGTATTTACCTAAGACAAAATTTAAAACCAAGGGATATGAAATTGTGAAAATAAAAGTGAAAAAAGTTTATTTCTCTTTTGTTATAATATTTCACAATTTCTAGAAAAATGTCGCTATTTTTCACAATGGCATGGGCACAGGCTGCATTCACAAAACACATAAAAAAACACTGCCTTTTGATATATTTAAGTTATAGCTAAATGCACTTGAAGTATTTTATTAGTTTAATGAAAGGGACTCTTTACACACATGTACTGTAACTATAGAAGAAAGAAGGATTGATAGAATAATACAAATATATTGCATGTATCTTTATTCAGTCATTTTTCTATCAAATTGTATGGAGATCTATGGAGGGTGTGAATAGGATTCTTCCGAAGACACTTATTCTCATATGTCCTAATGTGTTTTGTTTTACTCATTTGTAATAGCTTAACACAACAAGGCACAGTTCTGCTGATGTTAAACTGATTCAATTATATCTTATAAAAAATCTCCAGCTAACTATATACTATCCGAACTACTATGACACCGCACATTTCCAAACAGAAAAAATATCGGCAAACATTCGGAAGAAATATTGTCAATTACAAACTGTTTTCATGCTTTAATTTGTTTTGAGTGCCAAAATTGAATTGAATGTTGTTTAACGGCTCATCAACACAGTATAGGTTATTTAGAGCCGCCCCAGAGAGAGGGGAAGGATACATAGGAATCCGGGAACCTGCCCTACTCTTATTATCGAATAGATTCCTATGGTTCTTTTACGTGCTCGGAGGATAGACCGATACACGGGACCGCCCGGTTTACGTCCCCATCCGACGGACCAAAGGTCCGTCTTATCAAACAATTACAATGACAGAAATCGCAACTCTACTTATCATTCATCGGTATCATTTATAATCAACTCGGGTCAATTATCGCCAACTGGTAGTTTCGATCACGTTTTTAATCGAGTGTCAACCATATTTTTAACTTGCATTAGTCTGAGTATAACGAAAGCTTGATCGGTCCGTTGTTTAGCTATATGCAATCTCATTGGATAAGGCGTGTGTATTCCCTTTACGGTCTAATTTGTAAACAAGAATGGCGAGGTGCAGAACTTCCCTCAAGGGGATATCATAACAGTAGGCAAGCATGCTCCCCTTGGGGTTTGCGCTGGCATGGATCAAAGCAATTCATATAACCCCTTCCAAGTGACGGCGGGTAATTGATTGATTAACAAATGATATTGATGCGCGCCATACGCCGCACAAAAGATCAGTGTCGATGGGCCATTTGTAACTATGGCGCAATGCACTATCCCAATCACTGGTTATCTGTCAGAGTTGACAATTTCTCACTGATAAGTTGAGCACCCAGTGGGATTCGACCCCGCAGTGGTGAGACGACATACAACATCGTTAACGCCTCGACCATGGATGCACTTCATAATAGTTACAGAATGACAATGTTCATGAGGCAACTGATCAACAGTAAAAGGCCAGTAGTAAATATTGTTTTGCTACAATTGAAGTGAATGTTTTTTAACGGCTCAACACAGTATAGGTTATTTAGAGCCGCCCCAGAGAGAGGGAAAGGATACATAGGAATCCGGGAACCTGCCCTACTCTTATTATCGTATAGATTCCTATGGTTCTTTAACGTGTTCAAAGGATAGACCGATACACGGGACCGCCCGCTTTAGGTCCCCATCCGACGGACGGGGGTAAGGGAAAGTGTCTTGCCCAAGAACACACCGACGGAACTCAGTGGCACCACAGAGGACTGAACCCGGGGCCTCTGGTAACAAATCCGCCGCGCTATCGACTGCGCAATGCCAGCCCCCGGGTTTGGCTACAAGATAACCAGAACTTTTTTGTGTTTTATTTACCAGCTGTGAATTCTGTGCCAGCAAGCTCCGCAGTTGCCAGAAAGTCATCGAGGTTGTTTTGCTCGGTGACCGACTGCAGGTTGAGACGTCCCCATTCATACCCATCATTCAAATCTGCGGTGTGAAGCTGAAATGTACACACATAAATACATAAAGCAATAAGTAATTATCTAGGCCATTTTTTTTTTGTTGCATGACATAGTTTTCTTTTCAGGACTTTTTTCCTTCATAAACAGGGGCCGATATTCTGCTCCTTCCCCTAGCAAAACAAGACTACTCTTTGACTGAGAAAATTCCCCTACTTTTTTTTGCTTAACATTATTTCCCCTTCTAGGTTTCTCAAAATTATTATGTTTGGGATAGATTTATAAAATATAGTTTATCTAAAATTTACCTCTATTGTACATTCTCACACCCAACATGACCAAATCTTCAATTTCTGCCAAATACACTGTACCCCCTATATCTCGAAATCACATTATTTTTCCCCTTTAACTTGAAAATCGTGCTTTTATTCTCCCATTGAAGGGCTGGGCCTCTTCCCTATTTCCGAAAAACACACCCGCTTTTTGAAAATCTGAGTCTGACTGTATGAAGAGCTTCATTCAACATTTAATGACACAATTAAGCAGTGCTCTGAAATGAATGCTGAATAAATGTATAATTATACCAACTAAACAAATTACCAGTCGGGTTAGTGAAACAGGTCACACATGGTCTATTGGCTGAGAATCAAAATTAAACAAGCCTCCTATTGCTCTAACGGAAACGTCAGGGTTAACTCACCGTCTACTTTTAGCAGTCCCCATGGGCATGATGGGTTCAAATTTCAAGGTAGGAAGGAGTCTGGCGGACTGCAAGTGATTTCAAACAGGGCAAGTAGATTTTTGTATAATTGCTTGCCCTGGACGTGACTGATACCTTCATTTTTAAGGAGCAATGTTAAGAGTATCCGCGACGACTTGGAACATCGTCAGAAAGTGCTCATTGATTCCTGCCGCATTACCAGGCCAGGTCACAGCCCCTCCACCACCCTTCCCAATCCGCCTAAGTCATGGATAGACAAGAGTCAACTTTAAACCGTAGCGTTAGGTAGAGTCTACCATCATTATGTATACACTGTAGCCAGTTAGTATTTCGTCTGCTTCAAGATAAAGGTTTCAGCACTCTGACCAATCACTGATCTCATTAGCAAATTCAACATTTGACAGTTAGGAATAAAAGTTTTGTTCTAGAAAATATGGAAAATAAATACATTAGTCATTAGGGCTGCGTATCGGCCAGAATGATCGATACGATATTTGTATCGATACAAAATGATCGATATTCGATATGATATTTTTTCAGCAGTAATAAAAGACTAAAATGTAAACGTTTTGTCATTTATTCATTCAAAAAGTAAACACAGAAGCTTTACAGTGCTCAAGGAAAATTATTTTAAGAGACAGACCCAGGGCTTGTTGCTTCTGAAAATGGACAGGCCCTGATTTAAAATGGACAGGCCCCGATTTAAAATGGAAAGGTTCAATATTTTTTTCTTAGTGGAAATGTGTCTTTATTCGCTTTTATAGCACACATTTGTTACGTATGTATTACTCAAACTCAGCAGTGCTCAAGAAATAGGATAGCCCGACGCCCGGGGCTCCTCGAAATCCATTCCGGGCCTGTCTCATTTTGCAGACGAGGAGCCCGTCGGGCCTGTCAAAAAAAACAAAAAAACAAAACAGTTTTACTGCATCTCAAGCTCAAGTTCCTAAAGACAATATACTCCCATGTGTATTGTGAACTGTGAAAACACTTGCAATAAAGTAATTAAAATAATGTGTTATACACACATTGAAACAGTAAGAAGTTTGAATATTTTGCCTGGCTTCGTGTCGGCAGTTTGTCACAACTTTGAGGTCGACAATTGTTGACATAAAACTCTTTATTCTGCTATTAGGGTTGTGTTTTCTTTCCTTTGTGATAAGAAATACCGTTTTTGTCATTAAAAACACACTAATGCATGAAAAACAAGAGGTCAATGACCTTGAAGCTCTACTGATTGATTTTGATTTCAGGAAGTAGTCGCTACAGACTTGTTTTTTGAAAATCTATTTTTAACCGTGGCGGCCATCTTGAATTTCCGGCCGACCTTAAATTTTGCTAAGATCAATAAGACATTAAGAGCAACATTCCTGTGAAGTTTCATGAAAATCCGTCAGGTAGTTTCAAAGAAGTAGTCGCTACAAGTTTTCATTATATAACTCTATGTAAACAAAGCAGCCATGTTTAAGGTCAAATCAAAACGATTTTCGACAAGGACCAACATCATGTCATACTGATCATTTTAGAAAAAGTCCCATATCAATATCTCTTATTGTTTTGAAGAAGTAGTCGCTACAAACTTATTTATTTTAAATCTATTTTTAGCTGTGGCGGCCATCTTGAATTTCCGGCCGACCTGAAATTTTTCAAGGATCAACTAGACATCAAGTGCAACATTCCTGTGAAGTTTCATGAACATCCGTCAAGTAGTTTCAGAGGAGTAGTTGCTACAAGTTTTTACTATATAACTCTATGTAACCAAAGATGGCCACTGGCAGCCATGTTTAACGTCGAATCAGAATAATTTTCCACAAGGATCTACATCATGTCATGCTGATCGTTTTAGAAAAAGTCCCATATCAATATCACTTATAGTTTTCAAGAAGTAGTCGCTACAAACTTATTTTTTAAAAATCTATTTTTAGCTGTGACGGCCATCTTGAATTTCCGGCCGACCTGAAATTTTGATAGGATCATTAAGACATCAAGAGCAACATTCCTGTAAAGTTTCATGACAATCCGCCAAGTTGTTTCAGAGGAGTAGTCGCTACAAGTTTTTACTATATAACTCTATGTAAACAAAAATGGCCGCTGGCAGCCATGTTTAACGTTGAATCAAAACGATTTTTGACTAGGATCAACATCATGTAATGCTGATCATTTTAGAAAAAGTCCCATATCAATATCACTTATAGTTTTCAAGAAGTAGTCGCTACAAACTTATTTTTTAAAAATCTATTTTTAGCTGTGACGGCCATCTTGAATTTCCGGCCGACCTGAAATTTTTCTAGGATCAATTAGACATCAAGAGCAACATTCCTGTAAAGTTTCATGACAATCCGCCAAGTAGTTTCAGAGAAGTAGTCGCTACAAGTTTTTACTATATAACTCTATGTAAACAAAGATGGCCGCTGGCAGCCATGTTTAACGTTGAATCAAAACGATTTTTGACTAGGATCAACATCATGTCATGCTGATCATTTTAGAAAAAGTCCCATATCAATATCACTTATAGTTTTCAAGAAGAAGTCGCTACAAACTTGTATTTTAAAACTCTATTTTTAGCTTTGGCGGCCATCTTGGATTTCACATCAACATGAATTTTTGCTAGGATCAACTAGACTTTATGGGCAACATTTCTGTAAAGTTTCATGAATATCCATCCAGTAGTTTCAGCTGTGAAGTCGCTACAAATAAAAGTTTACGGACAGACAGACGGACAGACGGACAGACGGACGGACGACGGACGCCGCACCACGGCATAAGCTCCGCTGATCTCTGATCAGTTGAGCTAAAAATCGTTATTGATGGTATTTCGATTGAATGTTTGTGAAATGTTCGGGCCGTAAAAGTGCGGTGTCATAGTAGTTCGGATGGTACATAATTTCGGATATATTATTAATTTTTTTTTTAATTTTTTTTTTTTACATAATCAAATAAGAAAAACTGTCCTTTACAAATACATGTTGGTGGAAAGAAAAATGTATATATACTGTATATGTATAAATACAGATATAAAGTATATTTCTATTCATAATTTAAGGTGTAAGGAGTTCCTGGAATCCTACTTTTAAATGAATTCTAATCTAGGCTCCTAATTCTTTACTTTGAGAAAGTGGTGACAAAAAGAAAAATATAGCCAGAGGAGGCTCTGATAGTCTCATAAAACCTGATTAAAAATTTGGCTCCAAGTTTAGCTCCAGTTTTACCAAGTCGGCTCTGATTATTATCGTTTAGCAAAAGTGCTAGTACTCTCCTTTGCATTGGTTATAAATTACTATGTAATATTCTATTCTGACATATTTTAAACGAAATGGTAAATAACTTTTAAGTCCGCTGACCTGCAGGGAGCATAAAGTGGTAGCAAAAAGAAAAATATAGTCAGAGGAGGTTCTGAGCTTGATTAATACATACGTAACAAAATTAATGTGTGCTATTAAAAGTGAATAAAGACACATTTCCAATAAGAAAAAATATTGGACCTTTCCATTTTAAATCAGGGCCTGTCCATTTCAAATTGGGGCCTGTCCATTTTCAGAAGCAACAAGCCCTGGGCTTGTCTCTTAAAATAATTTTCTTTGAGCACTGCTCAGAACCTCCCCTGCCTATATTTTTCTTTTTGTTTCCACTTTATGCTCCATAGTCAGCAGACTTATTTATCACTTCGTAAGAATAGAATATTACAGTGAAATTTACAACCGATCCAAAGGAGAGTACTAGCACTTTTGCCAAAAAAATAATAATCAGAGACGACTTGGTGAAACTGGAGCCGAACTTGGAGCCAAATTTTTAATCAGGTTTTATTAGACTATCAGGGCCTCCTCTGGCTATATTTTTCATTTTGTCAACACTTTCTCCAAGTTAAAGAATTAGGAGCCTACAGTAGAGTTCATTTAAAAGTAGGATTCCAGGATCTCCTTACACATGATAAAAGAAAGAATGATGAATAATGAATTTAAATAATGAACAGAAATGTTTTTCTTATTAGATTATGTAAAAAAAAAAAAAAAAACGAAATTATGTACCATCCGAACTACTATGACACCGCACTTTTACGGCTCGAAAATTTCAAAAACATTCAATCGAAATACCATCAATTAGGAACTTTTTTGATGCATTAATGTGTTTTGAATGCCAAAAATGGTATTTCTTATCAAAGAGGAAAGAAAACACAACCCTAATAGCAGGATAATGTAGTTTTACGTCAGAAATTGTCGAGAAACGTGTTCGTTGGCGGAGGGACTATAAACCTTAGAATTACACACACACACACAGAAATTGTCGATCTCAAAGTTGTGACAAACTGCCAACACGACGCCAGGCAAAATATTCAAACTTCTTATTGTTTCAGTTTGTGTATAACACATTTTAATTACTTTATTGCAAGTGTTTTCATAGTTCAGAATACACATGGGAGTATTTTGTCTTGAGGATCTTGAGATCAATCATCAAGTAAAAAAAAAAACTCTTTTTTTAGACAGGCCCGACGGAGTCCTTGTATGCAAAAATGAGACAGGCCCGGAATGGATTTCAAGGAGCCTCGGGCGTCTGGCTATCCTATTCTTTGAGCACTGCTTTATCTGAATTCTTTTTCAAGAATATCATTGCATCAAATTAACCATCAGTGCACACCTGTGGCGATTTATTATTGGGGGAAAAAATCAGAATTTTCCGACAACTTTTCAACTTACCACTTGGGCCTAAAAAAAATTATAGTGTAGTTCTGGTGACATGTTCAAAATTGGTAGGTAGGGTAGGTCGGATTTTTTAATTTTTTTTATTAAGGATTGTTTTTTATGAACGCAAAGAAGATGCACTGAATTATTTTTTTATTTTTTATTTATTTTTATATGGACCAAAAAAACGTCAGGGTCGGCGGGTATTCGTAGGTAGGGTCTGGTGACCCGAACCACACAATTTTTTTTTTAGGCCTTGAAAAAGCAATCAATCGCCAGAAAAAGTACAAACAATGAGACGCCGAGTGCATCTTTTATATGCAGAGTTGACACGACTGATAAATACAATGAATAAAGTTCAAAACAAATACATATTTCAAACCAGTGTATTAGCCAGCCAACCGTGCAGCCGTCTTTTTCACGGCCGTTTTAGAAAAATCGCGGCCAATGTTTGAGGGAGTGGGTGGGGTAATTGTTTGTTGCTCAGCAACACTTCCAAATTCTTACTATCTCAATATTGTCATGTTTTGTATACATTTATAGAAGAAATATGACCTAAAATGTATTTTGTCACCTTTATCTGTAAAAATAAATTACCCCAGAGACACCCACTTGCCGCGAATTGTCGCGTGTTAGCAACTTATTTTGCACACCCGTTTGCATATTTGCACACCCAGTTCTTGAATTTCTGCCTAATACACTGTTTCAAACTTTTAATGCATTTAATCACAAGTTTTGTTCGTTAGTCAACAGTATTCCTACCGACATAAATACTAAATACCCATAATCCGTAGCCATGTATTTTTTAACAAGGCGGCACTAATAACGGGTTTATGACCCGGAATTCTTTACCGTTTTTCTGATTATTTCTGACTAAAGAACCCATCGATGTAATAATAAACATCAGAATAGTAAAATTTGTTCCAAAGAATGACTAATTAAAAAGAAAATTATAATTTCCAGTATAATTACTAATTTGATATTATGTTCAGTCGCCGCGAAGACAGTAATAGGAACCGCCATATAACTGTCGTGACCCAGTAAACATAATCCGGGCATTCAAATATTCCCATATCCGCTTTTCCGAAACCGATACGTTCAATATGATGTATCGATCGAACCTTAAATACCGGTATTCGATATATAGCGGAAACCGGTACGCAGCCCTATTAGTCGTTATATAATTATTTTGATACATCTGTATAGAGTAATGGTTAATGTTTTTACATGCCAAATGTCATGGTTTAAAAATGCTTTATTATTTAGAAATTTGTGATTAAACCTCTCTGAGCAGTATTCATAACTTTCACATCTGGTCAACTTCCGGTAGGTTGAGATATTCAGTAGGTGAAAATAAAGGGGTTTACTCGGACTTTATCCTCAATCTCTATATGAAAATATTAGACCATGATTTAAATTAAATGTATCCATATTGGTGTTTTAAAATCAGACAACACCACAAGAAGATACATAGATGTGCATAAAAAATAAAGCTTTCAATATAATTATCACTACAAACTAGTTTTATAAAGGGCTAAAGTCAGTTGAGCACCAACGATAAACACCGAGTTTACCCCCTACCAGAATGTGGAGGTCTTTTATTTTATTGATCACTGATTGCTCAACTTGTTTTGATTATGTCATGTGAAAGTTATGAATAATGCATAAAATGATCAGAAAAGTTTCTCTGGGTCCATTTTGGGATTTTTGTACTCAAGTCTCAACCCTGGCATTTAAGAACTTACAAAAGTGTCACCATCGGTTTTCTTTTTCTGTCCGAATCGATCCTTAATAATCGTCCTTCCTAGTGCACTTCCTCCTTGTTTCTTTTTACCCATTATTATATATATTTTAGGTCATGAAAAACTCGCAAATTCATGCAGAAATAAAACAATTTTGGTCACTGTTTCTCACACGTGTTTTGCAATAACATTTTATGACGTCATATCCGCGTACAAACCAAATCGAACCAGAATACAGCAAACGAACCCAATCGATGTGCCTAAACACAGCAATGTACCAAAATGTACAGCAGTGGAGGCGGAGAGAAAAAAAATGGTGTAATCACGGTGACTCCTTGCGGCGCTTGATGCGTTGATTTTATCCTGGCCAAATCAACATCGTATCATAGACGATTTTTCGACAAAATTCCTTCCAAAATTCGTGAGGTAGGCCTTTGTTTTTATTGCATTTTGCTAGTCTATTAAGAAGTAGCCAGAATACCACGGGGCACCTTAGTTTTCCTTCTATCTCCTCTCTCATTTATTCATTGATTTTAATGAAAATTCATTCAAAAGATTCATAATGAATATCATAATGGAATTATTATGTCTTTTTTTTCTCAACCTAATAAGTGGTATAAAAAAATGTTTAAAATTAAAATCTCATCATTTTTGGGGTTTCTCTTAATATTTTATCAAGGTTTGACTTAGTAAAAGTTTCCGTCGAACTCCATTTTTGTTTAAAATGGTAGAGTAAAGAAAATGCTATCCGATTAGAAGGATCGGAATTAAATTTGTGCTGGGTTTTGGCATAAATGAAACTTGTATACACATCTCTCCAAAATACAAGTGTTTAAAGTTTGGTAACATTTTGTGAATTTGTGTCACTGTTCAAAGTGAAATTCAGGTAATAGCAGGGAGTAATATATAAATGTCACAGTATCCAAAGTCTGTTTGTTATAGCAGACCTTGTTTCTCTATGTAAATGTCTTGATTTTTAAGAGAAATTTTGATTGATTATTTATCGATTTGAAGTTATGTAAATTCCCAGTTCTACCGAGGCCTCGATGTGTCTCAGCGTAGCTACGGGCCAGGTACGAAGTAACTGGTTTTCCAGTTTTTAACGAGACCCAGTCGACGTTGACGTCGTTGTTATTGGTGACGTTGTGACGCAACTTACGTTTCGGTTTCACAGCTACAGACGTGTTTTACAGAGGTCCTACGAATCTTATAAATATTTATTTGATGCAGAACTTACAGATGGAGGTCAATGCTTTATTACGTAACGATGCACATCGTCTTCAAGACATTGTTCAAAGGCTCACAGAACGCGTTCATGGAGAGATTGGTTGTACGTATTTGATCAGTTGTTGTTATTGTTGTTGTTGTTGTTGTTATTTCAGCATGCGGATGCGGTCTTCTTTATTACGTTTTTTTTAACCTTATGCTTTTTTTAACTCGCGGTATCCTTGGGGTTACCGCGAAACACGGTCTTAACGTGGCTAACACTAGGTTCAACAGCGGGGGCTAGGGTTAGAGTTTTCCGCTATAACTCGGCCGACCGGCGGAGCAGCTCCGCCAAACTGTGTCCACGTCTGCACGCCGCCGGTGTGCAGAGTGCCTGCAAGTTTAAAATATTTGAAAGTATTATCTTTACATACATTCTACTAGTTTTATTATTGTATTGGTTTAATTTATTGTTTTCAATATCGGATCGTTCGATCTAATGCATTTTACTGTTAACTAAACCGTATTCCAAGTGTATAGCCTACTATACAGAAATATTATGGAGAGAAATGTATAAACTAATGTTGTAATAACTTGTAGTTCAATCCATTTGCATATGTTGCTATGAATATTGTGATGTTGAATTTATGTATTGTAACATATCTGCAATAAAATATTATTAAATTAAATTAAACTATTATACCTCATTTGCATATTCCACTCTTTGTTTAATGTGACGTCATCCGGTCCATAAAGTTGCATATGGTCCGAAAGCTATGTTAACGAACGTGTGAAAAGAACGACGTCAAAATAAATCATAAACGTATTGATTTAATTTGATGGTCAGATATAGTTTATGAACTTCGCTTCGGTCCATATAACATTCTAGGTCTGACTGCCCAGACCAAAATCTTGCATATGGACCTCAGCACCATGGATTATTTGTTAAATATAAAGTACATTCCTATATTATATTGCACTATTTGGTTGTTTCTGTTGTTTAAATATATTAACCTATTAATGTTATATAATTAATTCTAGATTGTGTAGTGTGTTGTTTAGTGGGGTTTTTTCCAATGTTTATTATTCAAAAAAAAGTTTGTGTTTCCAGTATATGCCAATATAGTCATATATCAATGAGTGATTGTGCCACCTTTTAATTATTGCGTTTTAGTAACTAACATGATGGTCCTGTCCAAATGCCATCAGCAATTATCAGTTTGATCCATATTCCAAAATAATAAAAAATAAGGTTTGATTGATTGAAATTATAATACATATGTTGTTTTAAACCTGAATATTTCTCTCTTCCATAACTCACAGATTTTGAAGATACGATAAACAGGCTCGGTGGTGGTTTACTAAGAATACATGATGAAATAGGCAGAGTTCTAGCTGGCTTAGACAACGAATACAACCCGAATCGTCAACTAGCTGGCTTGGAACATCCGGAAAATGAATTACGCCGTGAAATGGAACACATTGTTCAATACCCGGACCACCGTGTGCGAGGAGTTGGTCGTTTCAATGATGAATTAACTGTGAATGTTGAGGATGCAGCGGATATTGAACCCGACGATGTGTCATGGGAAGTTATATCCATTTCGAGTTATAGTAGCTCGGACGCGGAGGAATTAATTGTGATCGTTGAGGATGAATCAGATTTTGAGCCCGTGGATGTCCCATGGGAAGTTCTATCCATTTCAAGTTATAGTAGCTCTGACACGGAGGAATTAGATGATGAAGACTGGGAAGAAATATCCGTCTCCATTCAAGTTAGCTCCGATTCAGGATTTGGTGGTTCAACATCAGACATAAGTCAAACATCAGAGTTCAGTTCATTTTCAGAAGAACTGCGGCATAATGACCTATGCCATTTTGGCTTCATCGTTCTACCGGAAATGGTACAAGAACACGACAGGCATTATGTGATGGCCAAAGACAATATCAACGATTGGCTGAGTGAGGTAGCACGAGCCAACGAAAAACGATCAGGTCTTAAACGGAAATTTATGCAGTATGGTGACGACGACTCTGATGAGGAGAGTGGTTCATTTGTTGAGCCATTGAGAAAGCTGTGTTGCGATGGCGACATAATGGGATTACTCAGAGAATGTCACAGCGAGAGTGACATTCTACATTCCAAAAAAAGAAAACTGAATGTGCATACAAGTGCTAGCCATAACAATGTTTACAATCAAAACACAAACGAGAAATGCAGACATATTTAAAAAATAAAACCTGAAAATATTTGAAGAAAAACAAAAACGAGAAAAAAAACGAAAGACAAATACTGTTTTACTGTTGCTGCCATAAATTGTATTTGCGAACTTCCCTAAATGTCGAGATCGTCCCCTGCACTTGAAATATATGTTACATACACATGTTTGTTCTTATATTCATCTTTTAAATTCCTTTCCTTCCAAGCCTCTGTTTGGAACCTAAAATCATTGGAGCCAATATTTAAGGTTTATTCCTGCACACGTGACCGACTGCTTTACATCCCTTACGAAGGATAGCATACGTTCTTCGCAGTACTTTTACCGAGTAAATAACATTTGGGAATACATTTAAAAACAAGACGCCTAAGAGGGCCTGTATCGCTTTACTTGCTTTATGGAGTCTGTGGTTGGGTTGGGGCATATTAGTTGTCGTGGCACATTTGCCATTCAGCAAAGTGGCAGTGGAACATAAATTACTACAAGTCCCACAAGTACCCATGTAGAGGGTCCACTAGAGTTACGCTAGAGTAACAAAACCTGTTTATAAATGCAACCACATTTGTACAACAAAGTAAATTTTGTGGATTTTCTTTTACCCTATTACCCACTATCCCTAGTATGGATAAAGTTTGTGTATAACGGGCCATAAAACATTCAACCAGAACACAGCGATGATATGCGCAACTAGGCTTGGTACTGATCATCCCTACCAAGCTTCATTGACATCCGGCCAGGGTTCAGGAGAACTAGTCTGTACATAGTTACGTTATTAAAACCATTAAAGGACCATAACTCCGCCAAAATTCATTCAACTGGAACAATGTGATGATATGCGCAACTAGGCTTGGTACTGATCATCACCACCAAGATTCGTTGAAATCCGTCCATGGTTTCTGGAGAACTAGTCGAGACAACGTTTATGTATAGTAATCTTTAAAGAGTCACAACTCCAACACAAATCATTCAACCTGAACACAGCAACAATATGCACAACTACGCTTGGCACTGATCATTCCTGCCAAGTTTCACTGAAATGCAGCTAGGAGTTCAGGAAAACTAGTCCGGATAAAGTTTTTCTATAATGGAATATAACTCTGTCCAAAAATCATTCAACATGGCGATGCTTTGAGCAACTAGGCTTTGTACTGATCAACCCTGCCAAGTTTCGCTGAAATCCGGCCAGGTGTTCAGGAGAGCTAGTCTGTACAAAGTTAGTGTATTAAAACATTTTACGGTCATAACTCTGCCAAATATCATTAAACCGGAACACGGCGATGACATGCGCAACTAGGCTTGGTATTGATCCCTGCAAAGTTTCGTTGAAATCCGGCCAAGGGTTCAGGAGAACTAGTCTGGATTTTTTTTGTGTACTAGAACAATCAGAATTTCAACAAAACAAGGGCAATAACTCCGTTGTTACTGATCCGATCTGGCTGATTTTCGAACTTTTCAGAGATTTTATTGATATTAACAGTATAATTTATGCAAGTTTGGTAAAGATAAAATAATAAATGAAGGTGCTAGAGTGTTCACATGGCAGAAAATGGCATGTTTTAGCAAATCAAGGGCCATAACTCGAGTGTTAATAATCCGAACTAGCTGGTTTTCGAAATTGAACGAGTTTTCTATTAACAACTTAAGCAAGTTGTGTAAATATCAAATAATAAATGAATGTGTTAGAGAGTTCACAAAGTTGAATATGTCATTTTTCAGCAAATCAAGGACAATAACTCCGATGAAACTAATCCGATCTGGTTGGTTTTCTTCAAACATTTCCGAGTTTTCATTGATATACAGACTCTGGTAAAGATCCGATTAAATGAATGAATGAATGGTGTTTTACGGCACGTTGACACATAAATAGGTCATATTGTGCGCAAAAAATCAACAATGAAAGATGAAGAAATGAAGTAGTAATTAAAAATTAATGTAAATATATATATAAAGATAAAACTATTAAAAAATAAGGGATGATATGGTAGTAATATAAACTCTATATGTAAATCAACAAATGCCCGTCAACGGGTATATAAACAGGTAAAATATATATAAGAACACATTATAATGATTTATATAGTCTGATTTATTTTAGGAAATCTAAAACAAGACTAAAATCTATAGTGTCAAATAACTCTTCCATAGTATTAACATTGTATTAACATTGTAGTACCTTTGACGCATAGGATCAAAGTCTACACATTCCAACAATATATGTTTGACCGTTAACGGTGCAAAGCAGGGTATACTCACCTTGTAATAAATATGAATGACTATAACGTGTATGCCCTATCCTGCACCGGGCTAGGACAACTTCTTCTCGACGAATGGGTCTACTAGAAGAACGCCATTCTCCAAGTAACGGTTTAATTGAATGGAGATTATTGTTAATTGACAAATCCTAAGCGGATTGCCAAGAATTACGAATAAATGTGTTAATACAACTTTTAAAATCAGTATAAGGTAATTTCGCATTAGATATATGTAAACCTAATGCAGCACTATCAGCTATATCATTACCACGTATTCCTACATGGCTTGGAATTCCGATCTTTTTATATTTCTTGGAAGCCAGCAGAAAATAATAACATTATCAACTATCAGAGAATTGTACTTGTCTAAAAGTTGAAGCACAACTGTGTTTTCATGTTTCATATTATCCAGTGCCTGAAGAGATGAAAGGGAATCAGAAAAGATTACAAAATGGTCATCATCAGATTCCTGAATATAATTTAAGGCAAGTTCAATTGTCTTCAGTTCAGCTGGAAAGATAGAGGCCGTGTCAGGCAGGCGGGTCTTTATTCTGTGTTTGTGAACAACAGCCGCTGCAGCTACCTTATCTCCATCTTTAGAACCATCTGTGTATATGTTGAAAGTTAATGTATTTCGATTTAATTTCATTAAATTTGCTTTGAAAGACAGTAGGATCTGTACTGGATTTGTTACTATTACAAAGATCAAAAATAATTGTTGGTGTTTCCAAAGTCCATGGTGGAATTTGTGGTACTTTGTACTTGGCAATCAAATTTAGGTCGTTTTAAGTGTCCTTAATTTTGGTTTAATACGAAGACCAAATGGTCGAATGGCCTTCGGTTTTCGATCAAAAAGAGGTTCATAAATAGGATTAAAAACATTATCGAAGTTGGGTTTGAAGGGTTAGATTTTAATTTAATGGCATATTGAAGGGCTAATTTGTCCCGTCTATGAGACATTGATGGTTCATTAGCTCAACATATAGACTTTCGGCTGGTGATGTACGAAAGGCACGTAAGGCGAGTCGTAATCCTTGATTATATATAGGATCGAGCATCTGCAAGTATGACTTGCGAGTCGATCTATATACTATTGAGCCGTAGTCCAGCTTGGATCTGATAAGAGATCTGTAAAGTTGTAAAAGTACTTTACGATCCGATCCCCAATTAGTGTTTGCAACAACTTTAAGTAAATTAAGAGCTTTAAGGCAATTGGTCTTCAAGTATGTAATGTGTTGTATAAACGTTAATTTACAGTCGAAAATAAGACCAAGGAATTTTGTTTCATCCACTACTGGTATTGGTGACCCACCCAGTGTTAGATGAGGGCCTTCATGATGTTTACATAGTTGACAAAAGCGCATACAATTAGTTTTAAATTTAGAAAATTTAAAACCAGTTTCATCCAACTATAGAGTTTATTCAGACATTGTTGAAGTTGTCTCTCAATAGCGTTCATGTTTTTTGCACGATAGCATATAACAAAGTCGTCAACATATAGAGAGCAATCCACACCAGGATTGATGCATTTAACTATACTGTTAATTTTTATATTAAAAAGGGAGACAGAGAGTATCCTGGCCTGTGGCACACACATCTCCTGTTCATGAATGTCAGAGAGGGTTGAACCCATTTGGACACGAAACTGTCTATCATCTAAGAAATTCTCTATAAAAATTGGTAATCGGCCTCTAAGACCAAGGTCATAAAGATCATTCATGATACCGTACTTCCATGCAGTATCATAAGCTTTCTCTAAGTCAAAAATACAGCGACTAGATGTTCTTTCTTTACGAAAGCTTCCCTAATAAATGATTCAAATCGAATGAGATTGTCTGTTGTGCCGCGTTGGCGCCAGAATCCGATTTGATACTTTGTTATCAGCTTGTTGGATTCCAGGTACCAAACGAGACTCTCATTAATCATTCGTTCCATGGTTTTACATATGAAACTCGTTAAAGTAATAGGGCAATAATGTATTGGGTCCGTATGATCATTTCCAGGTTTGGGGACTGGAATAACGATTGCTTTCCGCCAAGAATCGGAGAAGTTTCCTGTCACCCAAACCTTATTAAATATATCAATACGCGTAGAGAGACAGGTTTCAGGTAAATGTTTTAATAATTCATAATGGATATCACCAGGATCAGCTGATGTATCATGAGCCTTTTTAAGAAATTCTCGAAGTTCTTTGAGAGTGAACAGTTTATTGTATTTCTCCAAATTTTTCGCCTCGAAATTCAGCTTCTTCTGTTCTTTTTGTTTCTTATTTTTTAGAAAATTTGGTTGACAATCTTTAGAAGAAGAGTTTTTAGAAAAAGTTTCTGCCAAAGTGTTTGTAATATCTTTTGTAATATCTTTGACAGATGTAATATCTTCATTATCAGATTTAAGATGATTTACACAGCTAGAATCCCCTTTACCGTTTATTTTTGGGACCATGTCCCACCTCTTCTTAAGAGATGAGCAAGAGTTCAGCCTAGAGACATAAGATCTCCAGGATTTCCTCTTGATATCCTTAATAGTACGACGGGCTTTCGCACGAAAAACTCTAAAAGTATCTAAATTATTTTGAGTTAAACCGCAAGTTAAAAGCATTCAATGCAGCTTTACGTTTTGCAGTCATCATCGTACCATGGTTTATGTAGGCGTTTTGGATTTGCCCAGTTAATAATGAAGGTGGTAGAGTGTTCACAAGGCAAAAGTTAACGGACAACGGACGTCTACGGATGATGGACAAGAAATACTGAAAAGTGTATCCCCGATGTTGCCCGCTGTTCCCACTGAATCATGAAGAGTCACACCTCCATAGAAATACCTTGTCTTTTCTTTATATATTTAATTGTAGATAACACCATTTCTGTTTCACACAGTCAACTGTAGAAAACTCAGCAGAGATGTGTATCTTGTATAAAAACTGAAACACTCATAGTTGATTATGTTAGCATTGTATTTATCAACGTTTAACAATTCTTTATACAAGATAAATATGCTGGGTTTTGAAAAAAAATAATATTTCTTTACAATTATCAGTGAATGTGTATTAAAGTAACAAAATAAATATTTTGACAATTTTGTAAATGCTTACCTATTTTAAGATTTAAAGGGACACACAGCAATCTTGTGTATTTACAAATAAAATTCTTTTGAAAGACCCTCAGACTGCAGAGAGCCCCTTTAATCAAAATTGTATTTTAAATTTTCTTTTGAATATTGTAAAGACATTTTTAAAAAACCTCCCCATTTATATAGTTTCTAACCATGATATGCACTTTTTTCTTCTAAATATTTTGAAAACGGTTTATATATAATAAATATTATGCATATTACATCAATATATGTACGGTTTGTTGATGGGTAGCCCACCCAGACCCTCATAGACCTATTACGGGGTAAATCAATGGATTGCCATTAACTTGTGATAGAAATTTAAAAGAAAAGAAAAGTGGATCCCTTGGAAGCAACAATCACAAACAAGAGATAAACGTTGCAGACTCGGTTTTATTAAGTCTGTTCATGAATCTCTGCTGGCCTTCAGCAAGTAGAACGGGACATGATTCCACTGCGAATCGTACCCGGGACCTTCAGAACTGGAGATGTGCGTGCTAATCAATACCTAATAATAGATGCGATGGTCGATGGTAAGATGCGATGGTCGATGGTAAGATGCGATTGTCGATGGTAAGATGTGATGGACCATCGTATCTTACCATCTACCATCGCATCTTACCATCGACCATCGCATCTTACCATCGACCATCGCATCTTACCATCGCATCTTACCATCGAGCATCGCATCTTACCATCGAGCATCGACCTAGGTCGATGGTCGATGGTAAGATGCGATGGTAACATGGCCCTAACAGTACACCGTAGGTAACGATGCACAGCGTCTTCAAGACATTGTTCAAAGCCTCACAGAACGCGTTCATGGAGAGATTGGTTGATCCGTTGTAAATTGTTGTTTTTTCAGCATGCGGACGCTGCATGCCTTAAGCTTAGTTGACATATTATCTCTACTGGTTTATTATTGTATTGGTTTAATTTAACTATTCATTTTATAGCAGAACATTCGATCTAATGCACTTTACTGTTATCTAAACCGTATTTCAAGTGTCTACTAAATACAGAATTATAAAGTACATTCCTATGTTGTAGTGCACTATTTGGATGTCTCTGTTGTTTAAATATATTAAAGTAGCTGTCCACCAACAACCGCCAAATTTTACATCATATGTACACCGTTTTTAATCCTACTGACGATGAGGTATATATATAATTTAGATATTTTGAGAATCCAAACTCTTTAGACACAATCTATTTTTACGGTTTTAACCAGCCAGGCCGAACTCCGAAACTGGAACGTCGAATTAAGTGTTATCAACTCATAATTCATTTTACTCATATTAAGTCACGGGTATTTTTTAGAACCCGTTAATAAACTTTTACTTTTAATTGGCAAATAGACATTAATATATGACCTGAACACCTGGATAAAGTTTTGATACACGGGTTTGTAGTTCAGTTTTGCCGTTATTTGTAGGGTTAGTTATTTAACCTTTTAATGTTATATAATTATTTTGCGATGTTATACGAGTAGTATTGTTAAAGTGTTTATTTTTCAAATAACAGTACCATTGTCAATTTGGTACAGTTTGTGTTTCCGGTTTATACCAATATAGTCGTATATCAATGAGTAATTGTACCTCCTTTTAACTGAGTTTTAATAACTAACATGATGGACGACCTACATAAAGTCATTAAAGAAAGATAACAATGGTGTAGCACCACTTAAGGAAAATGGTAAAATGCACGCTGACCCAAAGGACAAGGCGAATATCCTCAACCGACAATACGAATCAGTCTTTACACACGAGGATACATCGGACATTCCACAACCATCAGGAAACGCGTACCCCTCCATGCCAGCAATATCAGTGACTGTAGAAGGAGTACTGAAAGAAACTTCTCATAAAAGTCAACCCACACAAAGCGTTCGGTCCAGATATTTCTACGAGACCTAGCTGATGAATTAGCCCCATTGCTAACAGTTATATTTCAGCGAAGCTTGGAATGTGGTCAAGTCCCTGATGATTGGAGGTCGGCTAATGTTACGGCAATTTCAAGAAAGGAGACAGATTCAAGGCAAGTCTCACTAACCAGTTTGTGCTGAAAATTGCAAGAGCATATTATAACAAGTAACATCATGAACCACCTAGATGAGCACAAAATACAGACAGCCAACATGGAGTTCGAGCTAAACGCAAATGTGAGACCCAATCGTTAACTCTATGCCATGAACTTGCTGCATCACTTGACAAGAATATGTCCATGGTTCTGGTGATACTTGTCTTTTTAAAAGCCTTCTAGCTAAACTAAACCACTACGGGATTAGAGGTAAAACATACACTGGATCAGGTCATTTCTGTCCAGTCGAAGCCAGTGAGTCATAGTCGACGGAACCATATCCGACGATGCACCAGTCGTTAGTGGAGTACCTCAGGGGACGGTCCTTGGACCCCTACTCTTCTTACTCTTTATTAACGCATTGCCAGAATGCGTCCAATCGAAAACACGTCTGTTTGCCGATGACTGCATCATCTACAAGACCATCCGTTGCACGCAGACTGTGAAGCGCTCCAGATTGATATAGATAAGCTTATCGAATGGGAGAAAAAATTGGGAATGGAATTCCACCCGGATAAGTGTAATGTCTTGAGAGTGACCAGATCGAGGAAGAATGTCGACTGTTTGTCTGCAGTCGTGTCGTGTCGTTTATTATCTTGTTGCTCTGGCTTCTGCCAAGTCACTGAGTACCTTCTTTGTGGCTTTCTAGGCTATTGTTTTTCTGAGCATCTTCGTGTTTTACTTATATTGAATATTAATGCCACCTTGTTGGTTAGAGAATAGTTCATGGCGGAGATTTCTTTATTTACACTGTCCCGTTTTATTGGGTTGACGGTAGGGTAAGTGTGAGGATTGGTGCAACCTAGAACCTGGTTTAAACCCCCAGCGGCATTTTTTGCCACTGACCGTTCCAAGGCGATATCCCTATTGTCAACCCTTTTATGTGATGTCTTTTTTGGCCTTTTATCCATCTTTAAATTTATTCTTTGTTTCTGTGTGTGTTGGTGGTTGACTGTCGACCTTGAATGCTGCTTTTCCTGTTCGATTTTTATATCTATATTCACCTACGACCTAACACACTATCTTGGAAGACGCACAAAAGAAAACAGCATGCTGGGCTTTCTCCAGAGGAATCTGCGAATAAGGAGTCAAGACACCAAGACCCAAGTATACGTCGCCATGAAAATGGTACAACGCAGAGCTGCAAGGTACACGTGCAACAGATACAGAAATACTAGCAGTGTAACCTAAATGCTTGAGGGACTCGAATGGGAAACCTTATAGTCGCGGCGCACCAAGAGACAGCTCACCATGCTCTACCGGATCATCAACCATCTTGCGAATATCAACGGCTCAGACTATATCCAACATGGATCTACTCGTACGAGATCACTCCATTCCACCAAATTCCGACATATTTCAGCTAGAACAGACACTTGCAGTCTCTAACTGAAACTCTCTGCCAGCATCCATTGCTGAGGCTCTTGACTTCAAGCAGGAGCTAGACAAATTGACATTCTAAATATGCAGCTGTCCTCCCAGACTGTTCTAGTAACCGATGATGGTCAGAGCTGATGGTTAAGTGATTTCCCATGAGTCGCCACGGTAGCCGGGTTGGTCTGACGCTAAAGAACTGACGCAGTCTGGGAACTCTTCTTGTACATTCTTTCTTTGAACTATCTATTGCTTCCTTTACTATCAACTCTATGCTTGTAACTGTTATTTGCTTATGTTTTTATTGCCACTGCATGAGCCGAAACTTAAGGGTCAATTATTTCACAGAGATTTCGTATGAAGTAGAAGTAGTAGAAGTAGAAGTGACAAATGCCATCAGCAACGTCAACGTATTTTGATTTCTGTTTTGATAATATGACCGTTTGGTCTAAACTCCAAATTAAAATTAAGGTATGATTGATTGAAATTATAATACCTAATAATTATGTTTTTAAACCTGATTTTTCTCTCTTCCGTACTTCAGATTATGAAGGTGCGATCAACAGAGTTCTAGTTGGTTTAGACGAAGAATACAATCTGAATCGTCAACTAGCTAGCTTGGAACATCCAGAAAATGAATTGCGCCGTGAAATGGAACACATTAATTGTTCAATACACGGACCACATTGTGCGAGGGGTTGGTAGTAACATTGATGAATTAAATGTGAATGTTGCGGATGAAGTTGATAACGAACCCGAGGACGTGCCATGGGAATTTATATCCATTTTTTTTAAGTTATAGTAGCTCCGACGCGGAGGAATTAGTTGTGAATGTTGATGATGCAGCGGATATTGAAACCGACAATGTACCATGGGAAGTTATATCGATTTCAAATTATAGTAGCTCCGACACGGAGGAGTTAGATGATGCAGAATGGGAGGAAATACCCATTTTCCATTCAATCTAGCTCCGATTCAGGAATTGGTGGTTCGACATCAGACATTAGCCATGTATCAGAGTTTAGTTCATTTTCAGAAGAACTGCGACATAATGAGCAATGCCATTTTGGCTTTATCGTACTACCGGAAATGGTACAAGAACGCGACAGGCATTATGGGATGGCCAAATACAATATCAACGATTGGCTGAGTGAGGTAGCACGAGCCAACGAAAAACGATCAGGTCTTAAACGGAAATTTATGCAGTATGATGATGATGACTCTGATGAGGAGAGTGGTTCATTTGTTGAGCCAGTGAGAAAGCTGTGTTGTGATGGCGTCAGAATGGGATTACTCAGAGAATGTCACAGTGAGAGTAACATCTACATTCCAGAAAAAGAAAACTAAATGTGCATAAAAGTGCTAGCCATGACAATGTTTACCATCAAAACACAAACGAGAAATGCAAACATATGTAAAACGGCCTTACTTGAAGAAAAAAAATCTCGAGAAAAAACAAAAAGACAAATACTGTTCTACTGTTGTTTCCATAAATTGTATTTGCGAACTTCCCTAAATGTTGGGATCGTCACCTACACTTGAAATACGTTTAACATACTCATGTTTGTTCTTATAGTCTTTCTTTCAACTTCCTTTGTTTCTAAGCCTTTATTTGGGACCTAGAAGCATTGATACAAATATTTATGGTTTGTGCTTTCGGGAATCACTGATTAACACAGAGGTTCATTGAGATTTATAAGTCGAACAGGCTGTTGCTTAGCCTGCACAAGTGATCCACGGCTTTACATCCCTTAACGAAGGATAGCATATGTTTACAGTACTTTGCCCGAGTAAATAACATTTGGGAGTGCATTAAAAACAATCCGGATCATTGTCCCACTGCAAATCGTACCCGGGACCTTCAGAATGAGAGGTATGTGTGCTAACCACTCGGCCACCGCATAAACATCAATACCTATGGCCCTCGCAACTATTTTATCCTGTGTCTTGGTCGTTTTTTCAGACACTTTCAATGAAACTCGACACAACTGCTATCATGTTATTTATCTTGTAACACCAGATACAGATTGGTAACCCTGCTAGTCTATTCCTGGGCTGGCATACAAAAAAGGGTAAGAATGAGAAGTGTGCACCCTTGAACCTGGTTTAAAACTCCAGCAGGCTTTTTGCCGTTTTCAACCATCTTATGTGTGTGGTGCCGCATGCTTTGCTCCTATTTATTCTACTTATTTTTTTAGTTCTGTGAATGCGTTGTCGCTTCTCACCGCCGCCAATCCCACTGGAAGCTCGACTTGTAAGTGAGGAAGTGTCGATTCATACGGATGGCGGGAGGTGTACAGTACTGGTTCTTCCCAGGAAAAGTGAGTGGTCTGTCTCGACCGTCATATATAACCTTACATGTGTTGAAAATGGCGTAAAACAACAAACAAAAGCAATACAAAGCTTAATTTCTTTAACATATATAAATAATATAAATAAAAGCCGAACTCTCCGTCGGTTATCTTGTCAATCTCGTGGATGGCGGTAGTGGGGGTCATTTTAATGTTAGACACAGAACGTGTGATAATCGGCTCTAAAATTCTTGCTGACTTCATTTCTTTCATTCATTTTGCATCCGATCGTTAGCAAAACTCATACAGTAGTAATATGTCCATAAGATCTCGAGCGAGTTCTTGAACCAGCCAGATTCGACCGCTTGTAGGTGAGTTATCTGCTCTTGAATTTACAAAAATGTATAATTTTGCATTGTCAACACTCTAGCACCTTCATTTTGCATCCGATATTTACCAGATCTCAGACGAGTTCTTGAACCAACCAGATTCGGCTGCTTATAGCTGAGTTAACTGTTCTTGAAATCTCGGAAGAGTTCTTGATGCAGCCAGATGCGACCGCTTACAGTGGAGTTAACATGCATCATTTTTCAACACTCTCGCACCTTTATTTTGCATCTGTTCTTTACCAATAGCAGTCGAATCTGGCTGGTTCAGTAAATCGTCCGAGATCTTATGGGTATTTACCTATTGCATACGTTTTACAAAAAAACATAGTTCTGTCTTATGGGCACTCTTAACCTGGGCAGTTTCTTAACCAAGCTTAAACAGTTGTTGTATAGCTATAAGCTCTTGGTCGAGTTATTGAACCATCCAGATTCGACCACTAATAACTGAGTTATCTGCCCTTTAATTCATTCACAAAATGTATAATTTTTCCTTATGGGTACTCTAGACACTGTATATTTGATCAAATATTAACCAGTTTTACACAGTAGTTATATATCCAGAACATCTCCTCGAGTGCTTGCACCAGCTCAAAGATGAGTTATCTGCCTATGAATCTGCAAAAATGCATACTTTTGCCATGTGGGCCAACTAGGCCGTTCATTTGTTATCTGATCTTAAGCAAACATACTTTAAGTTAGTAGTTATATATTCATAAGATCTCGGATGAGTCATTGAAACAGCCGGATTGGACAGCTTATATCCGAGTTATCTTCCATTGACAAATGATTTTTTCCCATAAGGCAAAACTAAGCACTTTTGCCTTGTGGGAACTCTAGCCCCTCCATTTGTATCAAATTTTTAACCAAACATACTTAGTAATTATATATGCATAAGATCTCGGATGAGTACTTTCACCAGCAAGATTGGATCTCTAATAGTGGAGTTATCTGTCCTTGAATTGGCAGAAATGCATAATTTGGCCTTTTGGGCACTCCAGCCCCTCTATTTTTCATCTGATCTTAACCAAACTTGCACATTAGTTATATATCCATAAGATCTCCGGAGAGTTCTTGAACCAGCCAGCTTTGATCGCTAGTAGCCGAGTTATTTGCTCATGAATTTGCAAAAAATTCCTGCTTATTTTGCCTTGTGTGCACTCTAGCTCGTCCATTTGTCATCCAATCTTAACCAAACTTACACATTTTAAGAGCCTCTTTAGCGAGTAGAGAGATCACAGACCCTCGTGGTTCTCTTGTTGAGATATGTCTGGAGGTTGAAATACATACAGAAAACTGCAATGGATTAAAAAGAAAAAACTACAATGGATTAAAAAGAAAAACACAACTTTTTTTTGTTGAAAAGTGCTTTGAACTTTATTATTAATTTTGTTAACACAGAATTATATTTTTAAACACAAACACACACAAATGATGTAATGTGATATACATGAATTTAAAGCTCAGGGTCTATATATCATGTGCTACTACATCACACATTATACGAGATATAAATACTATATCAACAAGTACATTTTACAACTATTCTACTTTGCTGAAGTAGAGGCGTAAGTCTCTGGTTGAGACTTCAAGCAGATTTCACGTGCTTATGTCGACAGTGGACAACCAAATTGGGTTTTATATGGCACTAAACAGGAATGAACTTGCCAGGTTCATCCTCCATAAACATCAAAATAAAATATGGAGAATGGGTCTAGAACTTTCTAACCTGCAGTGGTATTGCAATGAATTAGATCCTGTTTAAACATCCTTTGAACAAATGTAATGTAATTGTTGAATTAATTCTTCGGGAGAGAACTCTAAGGATTTTGGTATTTTTTAGTGTGACCTTTATATTGAAGGAAAAGATATTTAGGAAACCCCTTCTTGTAAATGGAGGCCTGTTCTCCAAATTTTATCGCGATGTACATGGAGGATGAGCCTGGCACGTTCATTCCTGTTAGGCACCATATAACCTTTCATGTGTTGGTGCGCTTTAAAACCCAATTCAATTCTTGTTCATGTTGGCATTTTTTTTCCTAATAACTTTGAGCGATGCCCACTTTAACCCTTTCGCCGCCAATTTTCAAATGTCATCTGCTTAAATTTGAATTCAAACCTTCCGGTAATATTTTATATAAAAAGCGTTATGTAAAACATTCTTACCGAGTGGCGAACAGTGTCAGCCCTGATCATCCTGTACATAGTGCGCATGCTGATCAGGGCCTACACTGGTCGTAAAATCAATGTTTTGACTGTGGCAGCGAAAGGGTTAAACATTTTCTTATCACACCTAAAGAAAGACTATAAGCAGTTTATTACGTCTCCGGATCAAGACATTACGAATAGTTTGCTACCCAATAAATCCTTTTTGTTCTTTTTTTGTTAATTAGAAATTGAGAAATTAATCTTTGCAATGTAAAATGATAATACCAGTTGTTTTAAAGTCAACTGCAGGAAATCTTGGACCTTTTTATGGTCTCTATCAAAGTTTAAGATATTAATTGAAAAGACCACAAACCCATTAAAATGATAATCCAACAATGTTTTGGGACAACATGTTTGTACCTATGCTGCACATTGGGACAACATGCATGTACCTATACTGCACATTGGGACAACATGCATGTACCTGTACGGCACACTTTGACCTAACCGTAGAATGTTAAGCTGTATAAAAGTTGTAAAACAGAGATGTAATAAACGAGAGATTCACAACACATGCTTTCAGATGGAAAATACTCGAAATGTCATGTATGCACTTTCATGTGTAAATGTATAGAAAAGAAAAGTCTGCAAATGGTCTCAAATTAAAGAAAACTATGTTTAGAACGCAATTTTAAAATATTTCTATGTTTACTTAAAATGTCGACAAATATTATTTAAAGTAGCTCTCCCGCCAACAAAAGCGAAATTTTACAAAATATGTACACCATTGCTAAACCTACTGATGACGAGGTATATATATAACTTACATATTTTGAAAATCCAAACTCTATAGACACAATATAAACGGCTTTAACCAGCCAGGCCAAACCCCAGAACTGGGACTTACCAACTCATAATTCACTTTAAGCATATTCAATCACAGGTATGTTAAGAACACATGAATAAAACTATACTTTTAATCGGCACATGTACATTATTTTGTGACCTGAACGCCTGGATATAGTTTGGATAAACGATTTTGTAGTGTACTTTTGCCATTATTTGGCAATAATTTTATGCTACTTCCTGTTGTTGTTGTTGTAATTTTACTGAAAATTGTAACTGAATATAATTTATCATTTTTCACAAAAGAAATCTGCAACTGGTCTCAAATTAAAGAGAATTTTATCCGGTGTGTAGTGATATTATTATATATTTTCTGTCTTAAATATAAGAAGAGAAAACATGCAGAAACAATTTGCTTGAACTACCGTATTCAAATAATTATTTATAATGTTTGTAAATATGTGGGGGCGTCCGTGGCCGACTGGTTAGAGTCTCCGACTTGCAATCACTTGCCCCTCACCGCTGTAGGTTTGATCCCTCAGGGGCCTAGGAATCTTTATGTGAGGAAGCTATCCAGCTGGCTTGTGGAACGTCGGTGGTTCTACCCAGGTTCCCGCCCGTGCACGAAATTGCCCGGAGGGGCACCTAGGGTCTTCCTCCACCAGTGGAAGCTGGAAAGTCGTCATATGACCTTAGCTGTTGGTGCGACTATAAAATCCAATACAATTCAATTCAATTGTAAATATGTTCGTGCAGTAAAAAAACTAATTTTACAGGAAAAATCAAGATTGAGTTGTGTGAAGCTTAACCATTGATTTATTACAACCAAAAGAAAACAATGAAATACAACCTCTATTAAATGTACATTTAAATGATGAACAATGCATCCAACATTAAATACAAATTTTCCAAATATAGACAACGAATCATATACATTTGAATATTTACAGCCAATCAAAATTTAAAACACACTTGCAAAACATTGACAAAAAGTCCTATGATGTTCATTTATATAACACAGACTGGTCAATAACAAACGAGGACCGACTGGCCATTAAGAAATAAGGACACATTTGTTCAATAAGGAATGAGAACAAACTGGCCAATAAGGAATGAGAATTTCTTCTATTGTGTACAAATATCATGTTGTAAAAATATTGAGAATAAAATAAGAAACACTGAGTCATTATTATACGAATACATGTTAATAAATCATATCAAAATATAATAAAAATAATGCAAATACAGTACATAGCATATTAAAGGCCAAAACAAAAATTGGGTTGGTCGGAGCCCAAAAAAGGGTTAGTCGACACCAACCAACGTTTTTGAAAATATTTTTGTTTAATAAATAGTCCCAAATTTATCCTCACCGATAACCAGTGGTCGATTTAAAGCGAAAGCATAAAGTAAAAATAAATAATTCCTTATCTACCAACTGTTTTAGAACTGCTAGAAAAAAACTTTATTTTTTGCCAAGTATAATAGTGCATTTCAGTTTAGTTGTGGTACATGAATGTAATGTTTTAAAAAATAATTAGCCTTGCCATCGAATTTAAATACTAATACTCAAACATTAATATTCGGGGTTTGATTGCGTAGATGATATTATACATATTACACTTTTTAGCATATTTAATTTACTTCTTAGTTATTAAGTGACTGTTTATATTTATCCAGTAATTATTATGTTTTAGGATATATGTGTACGTTTTCGATGGTATATCACTATCTACAAATCATAAAGTAGTACAATAAATGCCTTGCTTACAATATATATATATTATACTAATTCTCAAATTTTCGGCGTTTTATGCGGTTTTGAAAGCTGGCAGTGAATGCCAAATTCCATGAAGAGCATTAGCACCGAAAATTTGTGAATAAATTCTCATGTTATAGTACCAATAATGTTCATTGGGAGAATGATAATGATAAAAAAGTGCATTCTAATGCAATTATAATGTAACGCGTAACTCCACTGGCTAACGTCTCAAATTTTGCAACCGTAAAACGCCCGATTTACTGTCTGAAAAGTATGCGACGTCACAAAACAGTGTAACAAGCGACGTCAACAAAATACCGTTACTGATGAATTGAGTTTTCATAGAAAAACAAGTACGTTTGCATGATTTTTCTTTCTATTTCTGTTATTTAAATGGAAAAGCATTATAATTGAGACAACTATGCTAATATTTTCAATCTGGGAAGGTATGTGTTTAGTTTTACAGTCTGAAATTACGTTTACTGCTCCGCTACCGCCCACCCACATACCGTCCCAGATTGAAAATCTTAGCATGGTTATCTCTTAATGGTGTTTTTTACTTCATTATTAACACATGTCAGGTTATATATGAAGTGCAAGAGAGACAATGATGGTCAGTGTATTTTCAGACATTGGAATAGCCATTTCTTTTGAGACATATTGGATGCGAGCGCAGAAGCTCCGCCTCCTTGAAGGGTGAAGTATAAACAAAATAAAACACTTTTTTTAACGGAAAGACTTAATATAAGCGAATATAAATATGACTATATCTAATGGTAGTTTGTCCCTTTAAACTCTCATACACTAAAATAATATCTGTATAATACAATTAAATATGTTGATCTCTTGTTCTGGATTCATTAATGGCATATTATCCATTACTCGGAACACAAATTTCACACTATTGAAGGGACACATATGCAATCTTGTGTTTTTTTAAACTCAAGGCATTCCCTTAGTTTTTCATATAACTTGTAAATATTAATTATAAGTAGTATAAAGTGATTTTTTTTCTTCAGTTTTATATCTGGTGATTATATTGCACCAATAATATATTTAAACCTGTGGTAGAACGAATGAGTAAAAAGGAAAACTCAATCTGTTATTTAATTATATGCAAGCAGGTTTAAAGTCGAAATGATACTGGATTTAAAATCGAGGCGCTAACTTTAATACTTGATAAAAACTTCAAGATTGCCATGTGTCCCTTTAAACCTGAACTCTCTACATATTCTCACTTGGCAGGAGCTTCACATCAAGAGACATCAAGGATCGGGCAATAAACAAACAAAGACGCCCATCACTCAACAAGGACACGGGGCTGGAGTTACCTTTAGTGTAAAAGGCTCTCCTGTTGTCACCTGACCAGTTTAGGTCACATGATCTGAGTTTATTTTTTGACTGTTTTTATAGTCATTATACGATCATATTCCCAATGCCAAAACATATTTGTTTCCTAATTCCTAATTTTGAGACAAAAATTCCCAATTGAAAGAATAAAAAAAAAAGTACCAAAGGCATTGCACTGAGTATAAAACGCTTTTAAATGCTTTTGTTGATCTTGGTGTACTGTAAACAATATTAAAGGTACAATTATGAAATAAATGTTTAACTGCATTTTTTCACAACTGTATGAAAAATCACGCTTAAATTCCCAATTGTGACTGTATGGGTTATGTTCCCAAAATATCGAAAAAGACACACTGGATATGCATCAGTGAACATCGATCAGCTCATGAAGGCTATGTGATATAGCAAAATATCTAAAGTAAGAAATGTCTGCTCCAAGTAATGTAAAAATATACCGTTTGTATAACGGTCTAATAATATCACAGGTTTTATATGAAAGTTTAATGTTTAGGAACTGATGGCTAGAATTTCTGTCAAAGAACATTATCCACACTTCATTTTCTTCCCCACAAAGTTACACTTTTCTGTTTAATTTCTTTATTCTGGGTGAACGTGTGATGTTTACACTTTAAAGTTCTCCTGCCATGTTTTGTTTTATGAACGAACATGTTTATTTTAAATCAAAATCAATACACAACAATATATATTTACAATTCACATTGCAATATCTGTGAAAAGCGAGAATATGATTTTATTTGATGACGTAGACAACTTTGAACAGGTAAATTAATCCACGGGTAAATATCAGCAATAAATGTGCAGCTATACAATTAAGATTTACCTCATTTCCCGTGCAGTCACGCAGTGAAAAAAAGTAGTATCTACGTCATGCAAATAAAATACTTATTTTTACATACAACTTAGTAGCGGCTTTGAATATATGTTTCTCTCCGGGACTATCAAGAAATGTTCATATGATGTTTAAGAGTTAAATGTGTTAATTGATAATACTACAAAAAGGGTGGTCATCCATCTTTAATGAATTATTTTTATAAAGCAAACTAGTAACTAGGTATTTTTGCCTCTGTTTTTCCCTTCTTAATCATAAAATCTTTCAAAAAAATTACTGCATGCACCTTGAGGTAAATTGCTAATAAATTATGCTAGTAATAATAATACTTACCGTATTACCTCTAATGAGAGCCCCCTTGACCCCCCACATCCCAACCCACCCCAACCCCACCACACACATACACACACACACACCTCACCCACACCTTTTTATCTATTTTTTTTTAAAATTCAATACATGTTTGATCATTTGTATCCAAAAATCCACCCGACCCATCCCCCCGACCCCCAACCCCAATTTCAATAATAAAAAAACGATTACATTTTATATGAGCGCTCGGGCGCTTCTATTAGGGAAAATAATGTAAGTTTCATCTCTTGTTAAAACAAATTGTTCAGGTAAGTGACTTTGATTGTCCAGAGATACTGATCCTTGCTGGTTGCAATGTGTGCTATGGTTGCCAAGTGTGCTCCCGGGACTTGTTGGAATTCTGTGCTTAGATGTAGTCATCGGCTGGCAATGCAATTTGTGATCAATTGTTAATATTGCTTAGGTCAATGTTGGTGCATTTTCTTCATGCAATTTGTCACTGACTTGCGTCGATGTTTTTCAATTATTTCTTCCTGCTTTCTCTTTTACTTTACGCCATTTTTTTTCATTATTTCTTTATAGGCTCTGTCACTTACTTTTAGTCAATGACAAAATTCAATGTTACTAGGTTCATTTCTATGCTCGTATAAATTCAGTTCTTTGTCGTTAACAAATACGTCACCAAGGCAACCCTTGAATCCCCGGTAATAATCCGCCGGCAGCCCCCTGGGAAGATCTGATTTGCCACCTGCAAAACAAAAATATATATATTATCTATATAACGTCTAGTAAAACTAGAGATGTGCGAAAACCATCTGCGAAAAACACAAATTTTGACAAAAGAGCCATAACTCCCGTAATACAAGGTAATACAAGGTGGATTCGGAGGAGGAATCGATATGCACATCAAGACATCATAGCTAAGCATCCTGTAAAGTGTTGAAACAATCAGTTAAAATTTGTGGGAGGAGATACACACACAAACTATTTAAATGTAAAATTTGATAAAAAAAAAAGGGCCGTAACTCTGGTAATACAAGGTTGATTTTGACGCCGAATCGACATGTACATCTTGACATCATAGGTAAGCATCATGTAATGTTTCGAAGCACTCGGTTCATTCAGTGGTGGGGGTATAGACAGCCAGATGGATGGACAAGGCTAATACTATATGTCCCCTCACCATTCGGTGGTGGGGGCATAGAAAGTAAGTACCCACCTATCCAGAGCATGCCATCAGTGTCCAGTTGTGTAGCCCCAGATTCTGAGATGGACGTCACAGTAGGTTCCTTGTCCACCTGTATTCTACCATCTTGTCTGTCTCTGGAAATTAAGAGATACAAGATACATAAATTATATTTACATCAAGGACTTTTGCATAAAATATAAGATGTTCACCCATCCCACACACCATGTTGGTTTGTTGGATTTGGGCAATTTTTGGAGTGTTGATGGTAGAATTGCGCGTATCTTTTTGTACACTGGATGTTCGACGAATCAAGAATTCATTTAATTTGCTGGAAGCGGGTGTAATTTACAGAGTAAAAAATCAGGAGAGGAGGAGGGTTACTAACTCATATAACGACTTATAACCATCAGGCGATGTGAAAAGAGCATTTTATCTTACATGAGTGCCTGTTTAATATTGAATTTATTAAACGAGTTGGATAAAATTATATGAAATGAGGCTGTGCATTAATGAATTCAATATTAATAGGTATGAATGTAAGATTCTATGTATCACATAACTCCAAAAAAGCCTTATAAGGGACATTTTTTTATAGTAGCTCCCTTGTAGCTTCCCATATTTAACTTTGTCGTTTGATGACGTCGTATGTTTGAATGAAGACGTTGTATGTTTACTTGGTCTTCTCAACCAAACGACGGAACTACATCATCGATTTCCGTAATCCGATATATTTTAAATGGTTATGGAAATCAATGAGGCAATTCTGATGCACATAAAGCTAAACGAAAAGGACCGAACGATGATTCAACCTTCATTTGAAATTTATTTCACAAGTGCAAGACGATAAATATATCATGGCTTTATTACACTCCAACACCGCAAGTTATGTGATAAAATGGTTATATTACCTTTCTGCGTAAACCGTATGCCATTCCCCGTCACTGACATACACGCTGGACCTCATGATGAGCAAATTTTCCTGAGTTTGCTTGCCGAGATTATAACTCAGTTCCACGCATCCACTTTTGATCACTATTGACATGTAATCCCCCGTCACACTCGGACCCTGGTTCTGGAAAATCAACATGCCATTGGTCTGGTGGGTCCTGAACCGGAACTGAAATTTATTGCTTTTCTGAGCTCGTTGTCTGTAATGGAGAAATGTACATTAAATGCACAATTTATATGTATTGCATTATAATGAAATAAAGAGCCCCTCTGTAAATTACTCTAGAATTATCCTAACAAAACTAGAACTATCACTGAAGGTGCTGAATACCCCGCTTTTTTTATTCTAAGTCCAACAAAGGGCCATAACTCTGTAATAATGGGTGATGTAGAGGGACATAACATCATCAGTTGTTAGAAGTGTTTTGGAACAACCCATTCAAAACTGTTTGAGAAATACTAGTAACAAAAAAATTGTTACCCGACGGGACGAGACAAAAATGCGTTACACGACGGGACAAAAATGTGTTATACGCGACGTTATGGACAACGTGATTCCTATATATCGTATTTCCCCTAATAGCAATCAATCACTATGCAAAATGCCAAGAGGCGGAGGTGCTCTTATTAAGTTTTTATTGAATTTTGATTTTTGTGTGGGATTTTTGAATACAATTTTGATGTTGAAAAGGTGGGGGGCTCTTATTAGGGGAAATACGGTAATTCTGGTTCTTTCAGCCATTATTAATAAGAGAGTCGAGGCCGTTTTACAATTGCAAATGATGTAAATGTACAGGGAGCAGGGATATATTTTCCCCCTTCATTAAGTTTTATAAAAAAACACATTTGACTGATGATACTATTCCACCAAATTATTTTGTGTTGTTAATAAGAAGATTTAATAAAAAACAAATGCAAAAATATTGTGATTAAGCACAGTTACAATTGCTAACAATTGAAATATTTTTTATTGTATTTCTCGTGGGTATCCGGTAAAGATCAGGATTTCAAACTCAAGGTATACTTGGGTTTTCGGAACTGAGGTTCTGCCGCGGTTGCGATTAAAACAGTTATACCAAGAGTTGGAATTCTTAAAGATGAATGGCCACCCTTTTTGCAGTATTATCAATTAACGTATTTAACTAACATCATATGAACATTTCTTGATAGTCCCAGAGAGAAACATACATTTAAAACCGCTACGAAGTTGCACGTAAAAATAAGTATTATTGGCATAATGTAGATACTACTTTTACCATTGCGTGACTGCACGGGGAAATGAGGTAAATCTGAATTGTATAGCTGCACAGCTATTGCCAGGTAACTGATAAATACATTTACCTGTAGATTAATTTACCTGTTCAAAGTTTTCTAGTCATCAAATAAAATCTTATTCTCGCTTTTCACAGATATATTGCAGTGTGTGAATTGTAAATATCTATTGTTGTGTATTGATTTCGATTTAAATAAACATAAACATATTCATGAAACAACACATGGCCGGAGAATTTTAAACCGGATACCAATGATTCTTTTTCTTGCATATCATTGACATTTTGTGCTTACTCGACTCTCTTATTAAGGTCACCTCCTAGTGAGATGAGATGAAGTTTCAGACATGCCACCACCAGGAAGCGAACCCACGCGGGGCAGAGGTCTGTAGCTCTAAAATACAAGGCCACTGAGCTACCGAGGTCACTCTCAAAACACAGAGGAATACAGGACTTCATACTTTCTTGCATACCAGATAAGTTAATCCGCATTTTACATAGGTGATGGAAAGCCTGATCTTACACATGAAGGCAGATAAGTCAATGTTCTGCAGTTGAGACTTTCACTCGCAACCTTTATGTTAAGAGGCAAGAACGATACCACCAGACCACCTCTACCTGTCTATGTGACTATAAAAGCACATAGATTCTTATAGATTATATTTATTTTAGAACTTACGCCGAGGTTATTTCATTAAAATACTGTAGGTAAGTCTTCCCATTGAACCGTACAGGGGATCTCGTCTCCAAGTTTTCAGCAACTGTTCAAAAAGAATTTGACAAGGTAAACAAATAAAAATATAATTGGCATGCACATTTTGTTTTAATTCTACCCTTTTGTTTAAATATCAATTAACTTGATTGTTCTTTAATCTTGCCACACTTAACAACATCAATTTTAAGATATAGGTCATGATATTCTCCCATGTTTTTAATATTAAATGCTTTCCATATTTGTTTAGCATGCTCATAATCTGCATCTGAAATATGTTCATTTAACATATACAATAAAAGCTATCTTTATCAGGTTTCTTTATTTAGTTTCTTTAAAACGTTTGAAACTATTCATGTAATCATAAGGATATACACCTTTTCTTTTTAAAAGAAGAAATAATAAATGAAGATGCTAGAGTGTTCACAAGGCAGAATATGGATTTTCTTAAAAAAAAACAAGGGCCATAACTCTGGTGTTACTAATCCGATATGGCTGTTTTTTTAACTTGTCCGAGCTTTCATTCATATAAAGACACTGACAAAGTTTGGTAAAGATCAAATAATAAATGAAGTTGATGGTGTTCACACAGCAGAATATGGCATTTTTCAGCAAAACAAGGGCCATAACTGTGGTGTTACATGGTTTTTGAACTTGTCTGAGGTTTCATTGATATAAAAACACTGACAAAGTTTGGTAAAGATAAAACAAAATAAATGAATTTGCTAGAGTGTTCACAAGGCAGAATACAACATTTTCCAAAACAATACAAAATTAAGCAATTTTAGTTAATTCATGGGAAATAACTCTGGTGTTACTGGTCCGATCTGGCTTGTTTTCGAACTCGTCAGAGCTTTCATTGATATTTACAATCCGGTGAAGTTTGGTAAAGGTAGGATTCAAAATGCAGGCACTAGAGTGTTGACAAGACAAAATATAGCAATTTTCGTTAATTCAAGGCAATAACTCCGGTGTTACTTGTCCGATTAAGCTGGTTATTGAACTCGTCTGAACTTTTATTGATATTAACAATCTGGTAAAGTTTGGTAACGATCAGATGAAAAATGAAGGTGATAGAGTGTTGACATCAACAAGTTAATTCAAGGGCAATAACTCCGGTGTTACTGGTCCGATCTAGCTGGTTTTTGAACTCGTTTTATTGATATTAACAATCTGGTAAAGTTTGATAAAGATCGAATGAAAAATGAAGGCCCTATCAATATAACAATCTGGCAAAGTTTGGTAAAGGTAGGATGCAAAATGGAGGCGCTAGAGTGTTGACAAGACAAAATATAGAAATTTTCGTTAATTCAAGGGAAATAACTCTGGTGTTTCTGGTCCAATCTGGCTGGTTTTCGAACACTTCCAAGCTTTCATTGATATTAATATTAATAATATTAATAATCTGGTAAAGTTTGGTAAAGATCGGATGAAAACGAAGGTGCTAGAGTGCTGACATCAAAAAGTTAATGGACGACGGACAAAAGACATGGCATAATCCCTACTGGCCTTTGGCTAGAGCTAAAAATAGGTTCATTTCTGGTCTCCGACCATCCATAAACCCTAAACTTTTCCAGCCCACCCCACTCCCCCTACCCCAAAAATAAAAAATATATAAAATAAATAATAAAGAAGAGGTCAATGACCTTGAAGCTCTACTGACAGGTTTTGATAGCTAGATCAGCATTCCTGTGAAGTTTCATGAAAATCTGTCAAGTAGTTTCAGAGGAGTAGTCATTACAAGTTTTTACTATATAAGTCTATATACACAAAGATGTCTGCTGGCAGCCATGTTTAACGTTGAATCAAAATGATTTTCGACAATGACCAACATCATGTCATGCTGATCATTTTAGAAAAAGTCCTATATCAATATCACATATAGTTTTCAGGAAGTAGTTGCTACAAATTTGTTGTTTTTAAATCTATTTTTAGCCGTGACGGCGATCTTGAATTTCCGGCCGGCCTGAAATTTTGCTAGGATCAATTAGACATTAAGAGCAACATTCCTGTGAAGTTTCATGGAAATCCGTCAAGTAGTTTTAGAGGAGTAGTCACTATAAATTTGTATTATATAACTCAATGTAAACAAAGATGGCCACTGGCGGCCATGTTTAATGTCGAATCAAAATAATTTTCGAAACGAATCAACATCATGTCATGCTGATCATTTTAGAAAAGTCCCATATCAATATCACTTATAGTTTTCAAGAAGTAGTCGCTACAAACTTGTTTTTAAAAATCTATTTTTAGCCATGGTGGCCATCTTGAATTTCCAGCCGACCTGATATTTTGCTAGTATCAATTAGACATCAAGAGCAACATTCCTGAGAAGTTTCATGAAAATCCGTCAAGTTAGTTTCAGAGGAGTAGTCACTATAAGTTTTTACTATATAACTCTATGTAAACAAAGATGGCTGCTGGCAGCCATGTTCAACAAGGACCAACATCATGTCATGCTGATAATTTTAGAAAAAGTCCCATATCAATATCACTGAAGAGAAGTAGTCGCTACAAACTTTTTTTAAAAACTTATTTTTAGCTTTGGTGGCCATATTGGATTTCACATCAACGTGGTACCTGAATTTTTGCTAGGATCAACTAGACATCAACTAGACATCATGGACAATCCTGTAAAGTTTCATGACAATCCAGCCAGTAGTTGCAGAGGAGTAGTCGCCGCAAAAAAGTTTAAGGACAGAAAGATGGACAGGACAGTCAAACGGAATAGAGCAAGGTGCCACCTTGCAAAGGGCCATGTTTAAAGGGCTATTAACAAAGGGGCTATATAAATAAAGGGCCAAGCTTTAAAAATAAAGGGCCATATATAAAGGAAAATGGCCCCTTCTTTCATCAAAAGGCCCCCTATGTTTGTCCAAGTATTTGGACAAAGTGTGCCCATGGACAGCCTATGGTTGGGGCCATTTTTCAAAAATGTTTGGATTATGATCTTCTGGCTCTTTGCTATCATTTGAGCACAAAAAACAGAGGGCCAGGCCCCTTGTTGGAAAATGACCCCTTCCTTCTGGACAGGCCACTAAAATGGCCCTCTGCTCCATTTTAGTTGCACGGACGGACACCGCACCACAGCATAAGCTCTGCTGATCTTTGATCAGTGGAGCTATAAAAGAAGAAGATTGTTTAAGTGTTTTAAGGTGTGTAAGTGTCAGTTTTGTAGTGGACCACCCATATTATGTTCAAGAAACATGATTTTGATGTTCTTAGTACAGTAAGGAATAATTCTAAAAAAAAAAAATACATACAGACTTTTTTTTTTTTTTGCCAAATATCTGCCAAAAAATGTATATAACCATAAAATGGTGTTAATTAATTAAAACTATGAAATATTTACACTGTATTTACACCTGTGGTACCTTTATGGTGTTAATAGAAGGGCTGTAAAAGGTAATGGAATGAGCATTACCACAGCATCCCTTTGGGCATAGCATTTAAAAAAGGGGGTGTTTATTTGAGACATTAAAGGGACACATGGCAATCTTGAGTTTTATTCAAACATTAAAATGTGCTCCTCAATTAAGTTATCCTGCGTCATTTTGACTTTAAAACTGCTTGCATATGATTAAATAAAAAATTGAGATTTCAATTTTCTTCACTATTTCACCAAATTTGTTATTGATGCACTATTATAAAAAGTGAGTAATAAGTAAAAATAATTTGCTTTGAACTATTCTAACAATTACTATTAATGATTGAACAAATGCAAGTGAAGAGAAAAACTAACGGGACGCCGTGAGTTTTTAAAAAATCAAGATTGCCGTGTGTCCCTTTAAATATACATATATTTTTTAACATATTATGCTTCTAAAATGCTTGTGGAGAGGTATTTTTTCTAAACTAGACCTCAAGTCAGGCCAAAGTAGTAGGACGCTTGAAGACTATGAGATTCATACTTAGACCTCAAGTCAGGCCAAAGTAGTAGGACGCTTGAAGACTATGAGATTCATACTTAGACCTCAAGTCAGGCCAAAGTAGTAGGACGCTTGAAGACTATGAGATTCATACTTAGACCTCAAGTCAGGCCAAAGTAGTAGGACGCTTGAAGACTATGAGATTCATACTTAGACCTCAAGTCAGGCCAAAGTAGTAGGACGCTTGAAGACTATGAGATTCATACTTAGACCTCAAGTCAGGCCAAAGTAGTAGGACGCTTGAAGACTATGAGATTCATACTTAGACCTCAAGTCAGGCCAAAGTTGTAGGACGCTTGAAGACTATGAGATTCATACTTAGACCTCAAGTCAGGCCAAAGTAGTAGGACGCTTGAAGACTATGAGATTCATACTTAGACCTCAAGTCAGGCCAAAGTAGTAGGACGCTTGAAGACTATGAGATTCATACTTAGACCTCAAGTCAGGCCAAAGTAGTAGGACGCTTGAAGACTATGAGATTCATACTTAGACCTCAAGTCAGGCCAAAGTAGTAGGACGCTTGAAGACTATGAGATTCATACTTAGACCTCAAGTCAGGCCAAAGTAGTAGGACGCTTGAAGACTATGAGATTCATACTTAGACCTCAAGTCAGGCCAAAGTAGTAGGACGCTTGAAGACTATGAGATTCATACTAAGACCTCAAGTCAGGCCAAAGTAGTAGGACGCTTGAAGACTATGAGATTCATACTCATCAGTTCTGTGTAACTGATTAGAATGTGAATAATCTTCATCTGTTACACAGAACTAATAAGTATGAATCTCATAGTCTTCAAGTTTCCTAGTTATGGTGGTAGTGATCCAACTGGAGTTATCATTTTATCAACAACTTACAATTCAACTTGACTGGGAGCCAGACTCCTTCCTATGAGCAATTTTAAATATGCATGGTTGTCTTCAAGATGATAGATATAAAGATAATTCAAAATTGCAATTCCATCTGATTAAAAAGAGAAGCTTAAAGTAGCTATAAAACTATAGTTTAACAGAGCCCTAGATAAGAGGCATATCTGCGTAATTTACGCAAATAAATGAGCCAAAAAACGCAAAAGATTTCGTTCTATGCATATTAAAAACCGTAAATAATATCAGAAAAACACAAAAGATTTAAACATAAATATACTGAGTTAAAAGTATTGCCGACCGAAGAATGTATGCTTTGTTCTTTTGTCAATTGGACAGTAATCGTCAATCGTTTGTAGAATATGTTCATGTACTATATGATGCAAGACTCGATTAGAACATATTCAGAACAAATCTTCGCCTGACAAAACGGACATTTCCTAGACGGGTTTTGGGTTTATGTTTACGTCTTAAAATGTGTTGAAACAATGTACAATTAATAAGTACTGTAGCCCAGTCGGTGTATGAATATCCTGTAAATTTTTCCCATAAACAAATTGAAAACGTATCGTTAAATAAAAAGCTTTCTCAAGCAGAAAAATTAAACATCCATCACAACGCAAATAAAATTACGAGTTATCTTTCCATGTATGAAAATGTTTGTCCTGAGTCACGTGTTGGCAAATATTGTTTAATTTAATTGATCAAAGTGTTGTAAAGTAATTAAATTAAACAGTATTTGCCAAACACTTGACCCAGAAGAAACATTTTCACACATGGAAAGATAACTCGTAATTTTATTTGCTTTGAACAATTCTGATTAACTGAAGGAAAATAGCAAAATGTACTTACAAATGAAGGGTAAAAATATTGATGAAAAAAAATATTGGGATAAAAACCCCAAATATAAAAAAAATGAAGAGTAAAAAACCCAAATAGTAAAATCCTTATCTAGAACTCTGCTTTAAAATGGCACATATACATTATTCTATGCCCTTAACACTTGGACGAAGTTTTGATAAATGGTTTTGTAGTTGTCAGAATAATGTGACCTTGACAAAATGTTTAAGTTTCGCACTAGGTACTGCATGTATATATATATAAAGATATATTTGCTCACTCACCAATGGCAGAACACATTTGCACTAAAGGTTTATCTTTTGAAGATACACCTTTACACTGTATTGACCACAACACCCAATGGTCCGATATTGAAAGGAAAACTCGGGAAATCTATTGGATCCGACAACTCAATACTCTTCAACCATTTGGAATCAACAAGGGAGAATAACTTTAGACCTACACACATATACCGTCAAGTTTGTTTCCCGAAACTATACACTACTGTTAAATACGATTCCTTATAATTAGTAATCGCACCGTCCGTCTGTCCATCCGTTATTCAGCAGTTCGTGTCCGGACTGTACCTTCAAAACCCCTGCATGGATTTTTAATTAACTTGGCAAAAGTGATCACCATAACAAGACGATGTGTCGCGCGCAAAACCCAGGTCCGTACCTCAAAGGTCAAGGTCACACTTGCAGTTCATAGGTCAAAAACAGGTACGCAATTTCGTGTCCGGACCGTAACATCACAACCCATGCAGGGATTTTTAAATAACTTGGCACAACTGATCACCATAACAAGACGATGTGTCGCGCATAATACCCAGATCCGTATCTCAAAGGTCAAGGTCTCGCTTGCAGTTCATAGGTCAAAAACAGGTACGCATTTTCGTGTCTGGACCGTAACGTCACAACCCCTGCAGGGATTTTTAAATAACTTGGCACAAGTGATCACCATTACAAGACGATGTGTCGCGCGCAAAACCCATGTCCGTACCTCAAAGGTCAAGGTCACATTTGCAGTTCATAGGTAAAAAACAGGTACGCAATTTCGTGTCCAGACCGTAACTCTACCGTAACGTGTCCACTCTACTCAACTCCTTTGTCTGACTTGACTAGTCAGTCAAAGGAGTTCAGTAGAGTGGACACGTTATGGTAGTTACGGTAACGTAACTCTACCGTAACGTGTCCACTCTACTCAACTCCTTTGTGTGACTTGAATAGTCAGACAAAGGAGTTGAGTAGAGTGGAAACGTTACGGTATAGTTACGGTAATAAGGGAAATTTCACTTTCATTTCCCTCAATTCACTTTGCCCAAATCACACCAACTTGAAGACCACATTTTCTGGAACAAGGACACTTTGGGGGCATTTGTCACTTTACTGTGACATTTCTTGTTCTCAATGAGTGCATACCAATAATTAACTTCGCAGCATTGATCTATTTCTCTAAATGCGACATCCAAGATGGCTTTTTACGTGTTCATCCAAACTGTTGTTTTTTACGAGACTATACACTCATGTGGAATACGATACTATACACTCATCGTTGAATGTACACCTTCATCGGTGTGTGCATGCATTTAGTTTGACCAGATATTCTTTTTTAACCTTTGCTATAACTTGTACACACCATAACACCATTATGCATACAATAAAGGTGTATCAGAACTAGTATTTTTATAACATATTTCTCTTCATTTAATGTTCTGTTTCTCCTACATATTATACGTTTTAAAATGTCAGTGTATTTTTACATGGTCATTGAATCAGAAGCCGTTTATTTCTACGAACCCTAATAATAGTGGTCAAGCTTGTTTCCCGAAACTATACACTCCTGTTCAATACGATACGTTATGACTTAGATCTCATTGCCTACACAATAGTAATTAACTTTACAGCATTGATCTATTTCATTCCTATTTTTGATCTAATAATTAAAACATACAACTTACTTTACCAAGAACATCGACTTTGTGCGTTATCACACATACTGTCGAGTTTTAAGAAACTATACACTTCTGTCAAACACGAAACTATACATTTATCATTGAATATACAGCAACAGCTATTGGTGTATGCATGTATTTAGTTTGACCAGACATTCTCTTTAACATCTGCAACAACTTGTACGCACAATATAGGTTTAAAAGGACTAGTATTTTTATAAGATATTTGTATTTGTCCGGGATATTACAACCCCTTTTTTTTTAAAATGTCAGTGTTTTTTTAAAATGTCAGTGTGTGTTTACTTAGCATTGAATCAGAAGCCGTTTATTTCTGCGAACTCTTGACCGCCTGACCGCTCGTACACTCCCAGACAAATTTGTTCAATCTGCTAGTGTGTCTTTGGACTTAGTCTATTTTCTATGTGAACAAACTTTAAACGTATAGCAACGTTTGTGTCATACATTACACTGTTACCACCTTACAACTGTGTTATACCATTACTGGCGTGGGCGCATTAAGCGCACGTTTATAGTATTAATTGGTTTATGTTTTTGCTTTTAAACATTTTTTCCCGAATGTCCGGATGTTGAAATAAAGCATGCTCAAATTAATATTTATGATTATAATAACCTGTATTGTGTTTTGGCTAATTTAAGAAGCAATTTAAAAGTAATTAAGGTTGTGATTATAAACTAAGGTAAATTCATGGCAAATGGGTTTTGTCTGCATGTCTCCACGTCACTTTGAATCGCAAAGAATCGTGAGAAACTCGGTTTATATATAAACCTGAAAATTCCAATAAGAGATCGTTGATATTTTTCTCTGTCTCTGCCTTGCAACCTTAAGAAGCTTAATTGCTTCGGGTGGAGGGCAATTTGTTCAGAAGGATTCTATCAGCATATAGGATTCTTTTGGTATTCACAGCAGGTTTAATATTCCAGAGATTTCACATAGTAGTATTCCGTGCTTGAAAGAAGAAGGGTTGAGATACAAGACAAAGTGCTGCGGAGTTCATAGCTAGATAGTATAGTTGAACGTACTGCGGTTCGACAGAGGAGTTGAAGAACGTACATTCGAACTACAGGCTGACCAAGGGACAGGTCAGAATAGGTACAGCTCAGAGTTTGATGATGATAGTTGAATCGTTGTAGGCTGATACAAATTGTTCAAAGTGGTTGAACATACGTTCAAAACTTGATCATTTTAAGTGTTAGGATTTGCAAGATCGTGTTCAAACTCTTTATTGTACCATATTGTTAGGTTCTTGTACAGGATATACTTGTAGATTCGAACAGGTAAAGTTTCGAACCAATTGTTAAGTTCTAAATCAATGGATGTGGATAGGAGCTCGTGTTTGGAGATCATTGTAAATGATTGTGTTTTAGCTTTGAACAGTTGTAAACACTAGTGGATACAGGGGGGGGGGGGGGCACCTGGCACGCGCCCCCGACTAAAATTCCGGATACTACATGTATATCCATGTTACTGTAGATAAAATATCAAACAATTCCGTTGCACGCCCTCAGTATAAAAAAAAATCTCGCTCGCTCGACGCATAATAACTAATGAGTGGTTTAATTAACACATTGTTAAATCCTTTTATTTGAAAACGGACTTTTTTACCCTATCAATGCACTACCGCAACCGTTTTATGAGGCTAGGAACGGACCCGAAAATTGACCAAAATCTTACGCCCCCCATCAAACAATTTCGATACACGCCCTCAGTATAAAAAAAAATTCTCACTCGCTAGATGCATACTGGCTAATGAGGGGTTTAATTAACACATTGTTAAATACTTTCATATGAAAACAGACTTTTTTACCCTATCAATGCACTACCGCAACCATTTTATGAGGCTAGGAACGGACCCGAATATTGACCAAAATCTTACGCCACCCCTGAGCTGAAATCCTGGATCCGCCCCTGGTAAATTGGTATCATCATCTGAGGAAAATTTAATATATATAAGATCATGTGTTGAACCTCACTGTCTGAAACGTGGTGTTAATGTTTCAAACTAGATTAAGCTGGACTGTATAATCAGCGTAAGACACTGTCACCTTACTGAAGGACCCATTTTAAAACACTGGAGAGTTCATAGGATTGATACATACTTTCATTAAGTCCAAAAGGTTAATTTAGAACTCCAACTCCTGACAGTAGTGTAATTATACTTTTATTCATGGGTTTGTTGCTTTAAGATTTTTGAAACAGCTTATCCAGTGAATATATTATGAAGCATTCCATTATATTGCATTAATTTTATATTCATGTGTGAAATTAGACACCTTAACATTCTGATCATTTTAACAAGAGGCTTGTTTTTTTCCCATAACTGTATAGTGTCAATCGTTTGAATCATAGAGATTACAATTAAGTTCAGTGTCATGGTTACCTTCATTCCAATTGGAAAACGTATAATTATTCTTTATGATAACTATTTGTGAGCAACTTTTTACCTTACATTCAACCTGTAACGATAACTATTAATAGAGTAATATACCAGTATACTTATTTTAAACCTGTCTATTGAATGAAATCGAAGCATGACGGACTTGTAGGTGAAACACAATAAGAAGGAAAACAGAATATTAATCTACCAAACACAACACTTAAGAACCTACAAGGACTGGAAGAGGATCATGTTGAAATGATTCAAAACACCGAGGTAAGGTCATATTTAAATTATAATATATTGTAGGTAAGGAAGGAGCTATCATAGAAACATATATCATATAATTATATATTCATCTGTTTAGACAAGAACATGATGTTTTACTCTTATTTCATCAAATGAATTGAATATTAAAGTGTTGAAGTGTGTGTTTTTAGCTCACCTGAGCCGAAGGCTCAAACTGAGCTATTGTGATCGCTTTTTGTCCGTCTGTCGTCGTCTGTTAGCTCTTAGTTAAACAACTTCTCCTGGGTCAATTTTGCCCAAATTTCATGTGGATATTACTGAGGTCAAATTATTCCAAAAGACTAGATATGATAAGGGACAAAATTGGCCCCAATATTAAAAGTTCTAATGCACAAGTTTTGAATATCTAATTTAGCTACAGATGAACTGAATCAATATTAAAACTCATTACAAGTACGTTTGAAGGCTCTAAATGAGTTTAAGAGCCTCACAAACAAGGCCTTTTTTTTCAAAAAATATTTTTTTTGTTCATTTTCAGCAGTTTTCGATCAGTTTTTGGTCTTGGAAATACAGAGCGCTCCCTCGAGCACAGCTGATTTTTTTGTTGAAACAGGCACTTGATAGGGATGCATCATCAGCCAAAAAGCTGTGTGTGCTCGGAGGTGCACTCTATATTTTTAGGATCAAAATCTTGCCCCAGAAAAGGTCCAAAATCTACAAAATATAACAAAATTACCAAAAAAAAATACTTTTTCTGAGATCCCTATTAAATCTTCTAGATAAAACAAAATAAATAAAAATATATTTTGAAGATAGAATATGATCAATTTACTTCATATGCGTAACAGATTATATGTAAATATTATTTTTTTGCATTTTGAATATATTGGGGGCCAAAATACCCCCTTATCATACCTTGTCCTTTAAATAATTTTGGTCAATGTGACATCCAAGATGGCCACCATTACCATATATGGTCAAAACCTTAAAAATCTTCTTCTCAAGAACCGCTGAACAGATTTTGAAAGTTTTTGTTTATAAATGATCTGCCAACTCCTAGACTAAAAAACAGTTGTACAAACGAGAATCCTAGGTTCAAATGGGGTTCCAAAGTTTGTTACTATGGAGATTTTACATGTTTTACATAGACTTATATAGGGCAATTGTAAACGACATCTCCTCAGAAACTGCTTTTAATTACCAATTTTGTCCAAATTTCACTTGGATGATATTGAGGTCAATGCCTTCCAAAGTTGTACAAATTTAGGTCAATGCGACATCCAAGATGGCTGCCATTACCATATATGGTCAAAACCTTAAAAAATCTTCTCAGATTTTGACATTTTTTGTTATGAATGATAGCCATCTCCTAGACTACAAAATTAATGTTGTACAAAACAAAGTTCCTAAAGTCAAAAATGGCTGTGCCCCTGGGTTCCAAACTTTGTATATAGAGATTTTACATGTTATACATATAGAGGATCTCACACGAGTGCTCATTCATTATTAAATTATTATTATTTTTAGCTCTACTGATCAGAGATCAGCAGAGCTTATGCCGTGGTGCGGCGTCCGTCGTCCATCTGTCCGTCTGTCCGTAAACTTTTATTTGTAGCGACTTCACAGCTGAAACTACTGGATGGATATTCATGAAACTTTACAGAAATGTTGCCCATAAAGTCTAGTTGATCCTAGCAAAAATTCATGTTGATGTGAAATCCAAGATGGCCGCCGAAGCTAAAAATAGAGTTTTAAAATACAAGTTTGTAGCGACTTCTTCTTAGAAAACTATAAGTGATATTGATATGGGACTTTTTCTAAAATGATCAGCATGACATGATGTTGATCCTAGTCAAAAATCGTTTTGATTCAACGTTAAACATGGCTGCCAGCGGCCATCTTTGTTTACATAGAGTTATATAGTAAAAACTTGTAGCGACTTCTTCTCTGAAACTACTTGGCGGATTGTCATGAAACTTTACAGGAATGTTGCTCTTGATGTCTTATTGATCCTAGAAAAATTTCAGGTCGGCCGGAAATTCAAGATGGCCGTCACAGCTAAAAATAGATTTTTAAAAAATAAATTTGTAGCGACTACTTCTTGAAAACTATAAGTGATATTGATATGGGACTTTTTCTAAAATGATCAGCATTACATGATGTTGATCCTAGTCAAAAATCGTTTTGATTCAACGTTAAACATGGCTGCCAGCGGCCATCTTTGTTTACATAGAGTTATATAGTAAAAACTTGTAGCGACTACTCCTCTGAAACTACTTGGCGGATTGTCATGAAACTTTACAGGAATGTTATGTCTTATTGATCCTATCAAAATTTCAGGTCGGCCGGAAATTCAAGATGGCCGTCACAGCTAAAAATAGATTTTTAAAAAATAAGTTTGTAGCGACTACTCCTTGAAAACTATAAGTGATATTGATATGGGACTTTTTCTAAAATGATCAGCATGACATGATGTAGATCCTTGTGGAAAATTATTTTGATTCGACGTTAAACATGGCTGCCAGCGGCCATCTTTGTTTACATAGAGTTATATAGTAAAAACTTGTAGCGACTACTCCTCTGAAACTACTTGACGGATGTTCATGAAACTTCACAGGAATGTGGCTCTTGATGTCTAGTTGATCCTAGAAAAATTTCAGGTCGGCCGGAAATTCAAGATGGCCTCCACAGCTAAAATAGATTTAAAATAAATAAGTTTGTAGCGACTACATCTTCAAAACAATAAGAGATATTGATATGGGACTTTTTCTAAAATGATCAGTATGACATGATGTTGGTCCTTGTCGAAAATCGTTTTGATTTGACCTTAAACATGGCTGCTTTGTTTACATAGAGTTATATAATGAAAACTTGTAGCGACTACTTCTTTGGAACTACCTGACGGATTTTCATGAAACTTCACAGGAATGTTGCTCTTAATGTCTTATTGATCTTAGCAAAATTTCAGGTCGGCCGGAAATTCAAGATGGCCACCACGGTTAAAAATAGATTTTCAAAAAACAAGTCTGTAGCGACTACTTCCTGAAATCAAAATCAATCAGTAGAGCTTCAAGGTCATTGACCTCTTGTTTTTTTCTTCAGCTACCAATAATGAAATTTATTAAACGAGTTGGCAAAATGATAGATTGCGAGGCTCTTGCCGAACATTATATCATTTTTGCTAATGAGTTTAATAAATTCAATAATGAATGAGAATGAATGTTAGATTCTATTTATCACATAACTTATAACATCACATTACGTCAGAAAACGTACATTAACGTGACGTCCATGACGTCATTAACGTTATGTTATACCACTAGTGGAATATCGAAAATATTGAATGGTGTTATTACACTCCCACACCGCATGTTATGTGATAAAGACTTATATAGGGCATTTGTAAACAACATCATCTCAGAACCGCTGGACCAATTTTTACCAAATTTCACATGGACGTTACTGAGGTCAATGCCTTCCAAAGTTAGATAAATTAGGTTAATGCGACATCCAAGATGGTCGCCATTACCATATATGGTCAAAACCTGAAGAAATTTTCTTCTCAAGAACCGCTGAGTTTTGTTTATAAATGATAGTCAACTTCAGACTACAAAAGTTGTACAAAAGAAGTTCCTAGGGTCAAAAATGGCTGAGCCCCGGGGTTCCAAAGTTTGTGTATGGAGATTTTACATGTTTTACATAGACTTATATAGGGCATTTGTAAACAACATTTCTTCAGAAACCGCTTGACCAATTCTAAATAAATTTCACATGGACGATACTGAGGTCAATGCCTTCCAAAGTCCAATAAATAAGGTTAATGCGACATCCAAGATGGTCACCATTACCATATATGGTCAAAACCTGAAGAAATTTTCTTCTCAAGAACTGCTGAACAGATTTTGACAGTTTTCTTTTATAAATGATCAACTTCAGACTACAAAAGTTGTACAAAAGAAGCTCATAAGGTCAAAAATGGCTGTGCCGTGTATGTGTGTAGTTCTAATGTTTATAGTCCCTCCGCCAACATACTCAATGAGCCTTAGGGCGCACTGAGATGGGTACAGTAGAGTCTGGACTTTGTGTCCCCGGGTTCCAAAGTTTGTGTATGGAAATGTTACATGTTTGATATTAGTAAACGACATCTCCTCAGAAACAGCTTGACCAATTTTGACCTCGATACTGATGTCAATGCCTTCCAAAGTTTACAAAATTAATTTGGTCAATGCGACATCCAAGATGGTCGCCATTACCATATATGGTCAAAACCTTAACATATCTTCTTCTGAGGGTTCCAAAGTTTGTTTATGGAGATGTTACATGTTTTACATAGACATATATAGAGCATTTAAAAAATCTTCTTCACTAAAAGCACATCTCTCATATGTTGTGTGTAGCATTAGTTATAGTCCTCTACAAAGTTTGTTCAAATGGTGACCTGGGGTCAAATCTTGCCCCGACCCGGGGGTCACAGTTTTACATAGAATAGTATAGGAAAATCTTTGAAAAAATCTCATTCTCCAAAACTGCTTGGTCAGCTTTGACCAAACTTCACATGGATGATCCTTAGGTCAATGATTTTCAAATATATTAAAATTAGTGCAACACCACATCCAAGATGGCCGACGTTGGGGACGATGGACTGGGGTGTGTGGGGCTGGTGGTGGATAAACAACATCTCAGAAACTGCTAGGCCAATTTTGATCCAAATTTCACATGGACGATACTGAGGTCAATGTCTTTCAAAGTCTTACAAATTAGGGCAGTGCACCATCCAAGGTGCCCACCATTACCATATATGGTTAAAACCTTAACAAATCTTCTCAAGAACCGCTGAAACAGATTGTGACAGTTTTTGTTTATAAATGTTCACCAACTCCTAGCCTACAAAAATTATACAAATGAAGTTCCTAGGATCAAAAGTGGCTGTGACCCGGGGTTCCAAAGTTTGTTTATGGAGATTTTACATATTTTACATACTTATATAAGGAACTTAAAAACCTTCTGCTCTAAAAGAACAAGACATAGATCTCTCCTATATTGTATGTAGCATTAGCTTATGGTGTTCTACCAAGTTTGTTTAAATGGTGACTAGGGTCAAATCTGGCCCCGCCAGGGGTCACAGTTTTACATAGAATTTATATATATGAAAATCTTTTTAAAAATGTTATTCTCCAAACTGCTCGGTCACTTTTGACTAAACTTCAGACGGATGATTCTTAGGTCAATGATTTTCAAATTTGTTAAAATTAAGGCAATGCCACATCCAAGATGGCTGCCGTTGAAGGGTGGGTGTGTGTGTGTGGGTGTTGGTGGTGTGGGGGGGGGGGGGGGGGGGGGGGGTGTAAACAACATATCAGAAACTGCAAGGGCAATTTTCACCAAATTTCATGTGGATGATTCTGATGTCAATGCCTTTCAAACTCATACAAATTAGGTCAATGCATTATCCAAGATATGGTCAGAATCTTCTTCTAATGAACCACAGAATAGATTTCAACAGTTTTTGTTTTATATGATCGTCAACTCTTATACTATAAAAGTTGTACAAATGAAGTTCCTAGGGTAAAAAATGGCTGCCCCGGGGTTTCCTATCCGTCCATACAAACATTCTCTGTAAATACGAACAAAACAAACAAACGAACCGTAAATACGAAGAACCAAGTTTTGCAACTTCACCTTATATCGTACAAAAGTTTTCAATCTAATAATCAATTGTACTTGACAACTACTTTTTCCTCTTTGCAAAAATTCTCAGATGAGCGACTCAGAGCCATTTGGACCTCTTGTTTAATAAAGTTTAAATTTTTTGACAACATGCCAACAATGCTGTTATTTTTTTAATGAACTTAAAACCTTAAGGAACAAGAGGTCAATGACCTTGAAGCTCTACTGATTGATTTTGATTTCAGGAAGTAGTCGCTACAGACTTGTTTTTTGAAAATCTATTTTTAACCGTGGCGGCCATCTTGAATTTCCGGCCGACCTGAAATTTTGCTAAGATCAATAAGACATTAAGAGCAACATTCCTGTGAAGTTTCATGAAAATCCGTCAGGTAGTTTCAAAGAAGTAGTCGCTACAAGTTTTCATTATATAACTCTATGTAAACAAAGCAGCCATGTTTAAGGTCAAATCAAAACGATTTTCGACAAGGACCAACATCATGTCATACTGATCATTTTAGAAAAAGTCCCATATCAATATCTCTTATTGTTTTGAAGAAGTAGTCGCTACAAACTTATTTATTTTAAATCTATTTTCAGCTGTGGCGGCCATCTTGAATTTCCGGCCGACCTGAAATTTTTCTAGGATCAACTAGACATCAAGAGCAACATTCCTGTGAAGTTTCATGAACATCCGTCAAGTAGTTTCAGAGGAGTAGTCGCTACAAGTTTTTACTATATAACTCTATGTAACCAAAGATGGCCACTGGCAGCCATGTTTAACGTCGAATCAAAATAATTTTCCACAAGGATCTACATCATGTCATGCTGATCATTTTAGAAAAAGTCCCATATCAATATCACTTATAGTTTTCAAAAAGTAGTCGCTACAAACTTATTTTTTAAAAATCTATTTTTAGCTGTGACGGCCATCTTGAATTTCCAGCCGACTTGAAATTTTGATAGGATCAATTAGACATCAAGAGCAACATTCCTGTAAAGTTTCATGACAATCCGCCAAGTAGTTTCAGAGGAGTAGTCGCTACAAGTTTTTACTATATAACTCTATGCAAACAAAGATGGCCGCTGGCAGCCATGTTTAACGTTGAATCAAAACGATTTTTGACTAGGATCAACATCATGTAATGCTGATCATTTTAGAAAAAGTCCAATATCAATATTACTTATAGTTTTCAAGAAGAAGTCGCTACAAACTTATTTTTTAAAAATCTATTTTTAGCTGTGACGGCCATCTTGAATTTCCGGCCGACCTGAAATTTTTCTAGGATCAATAAGTCATCAAGAGCAACATTCCTGTAAAGTTTCATGACAATCCGCCAAGTAGTTTCAGAGAAGTAGTCGCTACAAGTTTTTACTATATAACTCTATGTAAACAAAGATGGCCGCTGGCAGCCATGTTTAACGTTGAATCAAAACGATTTTTGACTAGGATCAACATCATGTCATGCTGATCATTTTAGAAAAAGTCCCATATCAATATCACTTATAGTTTTCAAGAAGAAGTCGCTACAAACTTGTATTTTAAAACTCTATTTTTAGCTTTGGCGGCCATCTTGGATTTCACATCAACATGAATTTTTGCTAGGATCAACTAGACTTTATGGGCAACATTTCTGTAAAGTTTCATGAATATCCATCCAGTAGTTTCCGCTGTGAAGTCGCTACAAATAAAAGTTTACGGACAGACGGACGGACGGACGGCGGACGCCGCACCACGGCATAAGCTCTGCTGATCTCTGATCAGTAGAGCTAAAAATGAGCCATGCAATGTTGACTAATTTGATTTTTGAATTGTGGAACAATGCACAGGCCATCTGCACCATAGGCAGACCAAGCGCACAGTACTAACAGAAAATATTTCATTTTTCAGACAAAAAAAAAGTGGAAAATGCTGGACATAGATATGCTCAGCTCCATATCTGAAGATCTGACCAGAAGTTTTGAGTCAAGTTTATTCAACGAAGAGGCAAGAAGCATGAATGTAGAAGAATACAAAAACATTGAGGCATCTATGAATATTATAGACAATAACCATTATTCAGGATTATGTTTTGTTATCATGGGTAGTAGAGCTGAAGGTACCAGTTTGCAATTAGAAGATTCCGACATTGATATTCTTACGTATCAAGACTTCATTGAGGCAGACCCTGGAAAATGCATGGACCATATGTCCTCCAATGACCCATGTCTTTGCATGGTAAAAAGTGTAACAACCCCAATAGGGTATACTAACCTACAAATTTACCATAACGGAAAACCTGCAAAAACTAGTCTAGGGCTGGAAAGGTATTGCAGTTTAACTCTTAGAGAGGATAATAATCAAAACTTTTTTGTCGGAAACATAAGTAAAATAACAGCACGAAGACATGGCCCAGCTGTTAGACATGCAGGTGGAATAAGCTATCCTATAGACTTTGTACATGGTTTCGCATGTAAAGATTTGCCAGATGAAGTAACTCCATGGTTTCAACGTAAGCGCCCTTATGGCTGGCCCTCTCCAGCGACTTGTGAACTTTTTAAGAAGATGGGATGCTTTGTTGTAAGAGTAGGACATTTAAAAAGCTCAGAGCAAGATTTAGAGTGGAGGATATCCTTCTCATATCAGGAAAGACATCTCATGCTAAACTTAAACCCTACGCAGTACAGATGTTACATACTTTTGAAACTAATCAAAGAGGTTTGTTTAAACAAATTATATGGTTCAGACATAATTAGTTCCTACCATTGCAAAACAGCACTGTTCTACACTATTGAGAACAACAGACAAATAATTTGGAGACCAGATAATCTATCAGTTTGTTTACTTTTATGTCTTCAGCAGCTGTATGAATGGATAGAGGAGAAAAACTGTCCAAATTATTTCATTCCAAAGGAAAATATGTTTGAGACAAAACTGAGTGATGAACAAAAAGTACAGAATGTAAAAACTGCCTTAATATTTATTTTCTCTGGATATTTCCAGACCTTAAAAACAGTATACGCATCTATATTATTGAACAATAATGAAAACGTTATGATCGTGAAAGCAAATGCAAGGAAAGTGAGAAATTCTTTGACTGATCTGACCAGATATTCGAGTGACCTGAAGCCTTCATTTGCGCCTAACATTAAAATGGTTATCTCGTGGCTAGAAGACTTTATGGAGCATATGGAAACTATCAGGGAAGCTTTAAAGAGCAAGGAGCAAGTTACAACCTTCCAACCGTTCACAGAGCAAACCCTGAGGTTACTATTAGACAACCCGTTACTTGTTCAAGATGAGAACAACATTAACATTCTGTGCTCCAATAAGAATAGAATTCTAGAAATGTTTAAGCATGAGAAACAGAAAATACGTAGTACAATTTTTTGTTTGCTTCTGGCTAAGTTTCTTCAAGATACTGGTAATGAACTAGGGAATTCACTTGAAGGAATGAAATATGAAAAAGAAGCACTTAAAGATGATGCTTGCCAGTATTATATGAAAAAGGCAAGTGTTTTTTTCAAGAAATGTCAATATTGCTTGTGCAGTGAAACCATAACAAAATCCATGATTATCGCACTGCCCATAATACTGGCTTGCAACTGTGATTATAGCAGAAAAAAAAGAACAAATTATCAAGGAAAAGTTTATGAAGAAAGGCTAATAAATCGTTTGAAAACTACTTTGACCTCAGATATGAATGAAGAAGAGTCACTATACAAAATTACCCCTAAATGTCTTACATTTGACACTTCGGAAATGAACATGGTTCCCATACCTCTTACATTTGAGGGCTATCGGTCATTTGGAATACCTAAACCCACTGCAGTGGAGCTTTATTGGTATGACTTTGTAGTGATTGATCCAAGTGTTTACTTGAGATTTCTGCAGTACAAAAATTATGAATTGTGGCAGTACAAAAAAAAGTTAGAAGATATTGCTGGCGTAGATCTAGAGAACCACACTTTGAACAAGCTGGAAAATATTGCTGAGGCAGGGAACCATGCTTTGAACAAGCTGGAAGATATTTCTGATGCAGGGAACCATGCTTTGAACAAGTCAGAAGATATTGCGCACGCAGTGAACCATGCTTTAAACAAGCTGGTAGATATTGCTGACACAAAGAACCACGCTTTGAACAAGCTGGAAAATATTGCTGACGCAGGGAACCATGCTTTGGAAGAGTCGGAAGATATTGCTCGCTCAGGGAACCATGCTTTTGAGAAGTCGGAAGATATTGCTGGCACAGAGAAACATGCTTTGGAGAAGTCGGAAGATATTGCTGGCACAGAGAAACATGCTTTGGAGAAGTCGGAAGCTATTGCTGGCGCAGGGAACTGTGCACTGGAGAAGTCGGAAGCTATTGCTGGTGCATGGAACCATGCTTTGGAAAAGTCAGAAGATATTGCTTGCGCAGGGAATCATGCTTTGAACAAGTCAGAAGATATTGCTGCCGCGGGGACCCTTGCTTTGGAGAAGACGGAAGATATTGCTGGCGTAGGAAACCATGCTTTGAACAAGTCGGAAGATACTGCTGGCGCAGGGAACCATGCTTTGAACAAGTTGGAAAATATTATTTTAGACGGTTTACAGTGTTGCTCCATATTTCATCTTGAGACGGCACTAAATGCACTGGGGCACATTTACGTCACCAAGGGGTGGTACAAACTGGCTCTGCAATGCTTCAAGCAATCTTGGGTAAAAAAGCCTTCACATAATGCTGCTAAGTGGCATGTTGTGTTCATGCTATTTGCTGAAAAGTGATGGCAAGAAATGTTCATGTTTGAGTTATAGGAAGATGATGGCAGGATTTGTGATTGTATTAGGTGGCTTAACTGGTTAGACATGGAATAGTTTGAACAGATCAAAGCCAGTGCCTAATTGAACAATTTGATTGAGGATTCGTCTCTTGTGGTTCAAAGGAATATATTAGTTTGATTATATTTTTAATTTATTATACCAATTATGTGTTTGACCAAAGCTGTAATCATGCACAAGAAATATTAAAATCGGGATGCCCATGTATACAATTTAAAGACACAACACAAAACAATTTATGTTCTATAAAAATAGGTATACTCGCAAGAAAAGTAAAAACTTACGCTAGTACTGTTTTAACTAAGTTAATGAAGAAATAAACTTCATTTGAAGATTTTACTATGACAGTGTTGATTACTATATTCGAAAAAACACTCAAAATATCCATCTATATGCACACAAGCTTAAATGACACTATTTAGACTACAAACATGTACTGATGATGACGTATATATATAACTTACATATTTTGAGAATCCAAACACTATAGACACAATATAAATGGCTTTAACCGGCCAGGCCAAACCTCAGAACTGAAGCGTTGAATTAAGAGCTACCAACTCATAATTCATTTTACGCATATTCAATCACAGGTATTTTAAGAACCTGTTAAACAAGAGGGTAAAAATCGCAATGAATATATCACCCGAGGATCTTCGTAATGATGCAAACAGTGTCCCCTCGCAAAAGCTGATTGAAAATGTTTCAAGTTTTTCTTGATGTAAGTCTATGTAATTTAAACAAGCAGAATCTCTATATACAAACTTTGGACCCCGTAGGTGCGGCCATCTTTGACCTCAGGGACTTCAAAAGAGCAAACTTGACAGTCCAGTGGTTAGCTTGGTAGAAGAAAATAACCTTATAGTAAATGCAAAATATTAAACCTCTGAATCTTGTAGTTTCAGGGAAGATTTTTTAAATATTTCCTTATACAAGTCTATATAAAATATGTGACCCCTAGGGTGGAGCCAAATGTCAAATGTGACCCCTGAGGGTCATCATTTGAACAAACTTGATAGAGGACCACAAGCTTATAGTAAAAGCAAAATATTAAACCTCTGGCTTTTAAAAATTGTCCTATATAAGTCTATGTAAAACATGTGACCCTTGGGGCGGGGCCAAATGTGACAGAGAGTCACTATTTGAACAACTTGGTAGTGGACCATAAGCTTTTTGTAAATGCAAAATATTAAACCTCTGGCTCTTGTAGTTTCAGAGAAGAAGATTTTTTAAAGTCATTCCCTATAAGTCCAGTATGAAAAGCACGAACCCTGGGGCGGGGCGTATGTGACGCCAGGGTCACCATTTAAACAAATTTGGTAGAGGACCATAAGTTTTTTATAACAAATACAAAATATTAACCTCTGGCTCTTGTAGTTTCAAAGAAGAAGACTTTTTAAAGTTTTTCCTTATAAAAGTCTATGTAAAACTGACCAATGGGGTGGGGCCAAATGTGACCCCAGGATCACCATTTGAACAATTGGGTAGAGGACCATAAGCTTATAGCAAATGCAAAATGGCTCTTGTAGTTTCAGAGAAGATTTTTTTAGTTTTTCCCAATATAAGTATGTAAAACGTGACCCAAGGGTCAGCATTTGAACAAGCTTGGTAGAGGACCTTAAGCTGATAGTAAATGCAAAATAATAAATGTCTTGTATGTAGTTTCAGAGAGGATTTTTTTAAAAGTATTTCCCTATACAAGATGGCCATGATGACCCTATATCGCTCACCTGAGTAAATTTGAACCAGTAAAACATACCAAACACAATTGTTATCAGGTTTTCTTTAGGATCCAAATGAAAACTTGTGACAAATAGGATGGGGAAAATTCTGACCACTAATGGTTCACCATTTCAATAAACTTGATGCAATACATACATAATTTTACCCCAGGTTCAATATTTGTATAATCTTTGTCTATGATCAGGAGATGATGGTACATGCAAACTACCTGATTAAAAACTTGTGATTTCAGACAAGAAGATTTTTAAAGTTTTCTGACATAGTTATATAGGGAAACTGCCCCGCCCCTGGGGGGTGGTGGTGGGGTGTCATGTTTTTGTACAGATCAACCCGGTTTGAACAATTTTAATTAATTATTGACCAATTAATGCTAATTTATTACTGCCTCTAAATAATTAATTATTTTGAAATCCTTCAAACAAGAAGATTTTGAATGTTTTCCATATAGAAATATAGGAAATCTTAGCCCCAACCCTGGTGGCCATGTTCTTTGACGAATCAACCCAGCTTGAACAATCTTGATAGAGGCCCACCCAAACATCATTTCTGTGAAATTAATTTGAAATCCATCAAGCAGTTTCAGACGAGAAGATTTTTTTAATTTTCCGTATAGAAATAAAGCAAAAATAAGCCCGCCCTCTGGCAGCCATGTTCTTTGACAAATCAACCCTGCTTGAACAATCTTGGTAGAGGTCCACCAAAACATCCTTTCTTTAAAATTAATTCGAAATCCATCATGCGGTTTCAGACAAGAAGATTTTTTAAGATATCCATATAGAAATATAGCAAAATAAGCCCTGTCCCCTGGCGGCCATGTTTTTTGACGAATCAACCCGGCTTGAACCAGCTTGGTAGAGGTCTACTCAAACATCATTTTCTGTGAAATTATTTTGAAATCCATCAAGCGGTTTCAGACGAGATTTTTTTTAAAGATTTCCATATATAAATATAGCAAAAATGAGCCCCGCCCCCTGGCGGCCATGTTTTTTCACGAATCAACCCAGCTTAAACAATCTTGGTAGAGGTCTACCCAAACATCATTTCTGTGAAATTATTTTAAAATCCATCAAGCGGTTGCAGACAAGAAGATTTTAAAAAGTTTTTCCATATAGTTACATAGGGAAACTGACCTAGCCCCTGACGGCCATGTTTTTTTTTAAAGAATCAATGCTGCTTGAACAATCTTGGTATAGGATTACCCAAACATCATTTCTGTGAAATTATTCTGAAATCGAGCAAGTGGTTTTAGTAAAGAAGATTTTTAAAGTTTTCCAGATTTTTTTCTTTAGGTTGCCATGGCAACCAGAGTTCTGCATGGATTTCTGTAATTTGAACAATCTTGAGAGAAGACCACCAAAGGATCATTCCTGTGAATGACATCATTCATGTTGATCGTTTTAGAAAAAGTCCCATATCATTTACAGTTTTCAGGAAGTAGTCTCTACAAATTTGTGTTTTTAAATCTATTTTTAGCTGTGGCGGCCTGCCTGAAATTTTGCTAGGATTAACTAGACATCAAGAGCAACATTCCTGTGAAGTTTCATGAAAATCCGTCGAGTAGTTTCAGAGAAGTAGTTGCTACAAGTTTTTAATATATAACTCTATGTAAGCAAAGATGGCCGCTGCGCCGAAGTTTAATTTTGAATCAAAATAATTTTCGACAAGGATCAACATCATGTAATGCTGATCATTTTATAAAAGGTCTCATATCAATACCACTTACAGTTTTCAAGAAATATTCGCTACAAACTTGTTGTTTTTTTTAATCTATTTTTAGCCGTGGCCGTCTTGAATTTCCGGCCGACCAGAAATTTTGCTAGGATCAATTAGACGTCAAGAGCAACATTCCTGTAAAGTTTCATGAAATCCTTCAAGTAGTTTCAGAGGAGTAGTCGCTACAAGATTTTACTATATAACTCTATGTAAACCTGAATTTTTAGACATCAAGAGCAACATTCCTGTGAAGTTTTATGAAAATCCATTAAGTAGTTTCAGAAGAGAAGTCACCACAAGTTTTTCATATATAACTCTATGTAAACAAAGATGGCTGCTGGCGGCCATGTTTGACATCGAATGAAAATGAACTTTGGTTAGGACCAACTACTTGTCGTGCCAGTCATTTTAGTAAAGGTTCCAAATCAATACACTTACGGTTTTTGAGAAGTAGTCGCAACAATATCGCATTTTTAAAATCTACTTTTAGCCATGGCGGCCATCTTCGATTTCCGCCCGACCTGAATTTTTGCTAGGATCAACTAGACATCAAGTTTCATGAAATTTCATCACGTAGTTTCAGAGGAGTAGTCGCCACAAGATTTTCCTATATAACTCTATGTAAACAAAGATGGCCACTGGTGGCCATGTTTGACATCCAATCAAAATGAACTTTGGTTAGGACCAACTACATGTCGTGCCAGTCATTTTGGTAAAGGTTCCAAATCAATACCTCTTATGGGTTTTCAGAAGTAGTCGCCGTAAAATCGCATTTTTAATATCTATTTTTTTTGCTGTAGCGGCCATCTTGAATTTCCGGCCAACCTGAATTTTTGCTAGGATCAATAAGACACCAAGAGCAACATTCCTGTCAAGTTTCATGAAAATACGTCAAGTATTTTCAGAGAAGTAGTCGCCACAAAAAAAAGTTTACGGACAGACGGATGGACGGTCGCCGACGCCGCTCCACGCATAAGCTCTGCTGATCTGATATGCACATATTATATTATTATATGACCTGAAAACCTGGATCGAGTTTTGATAAACAGTTTTGTAGTATAATTTTGGTGTTATCTGACCGGTTAGTTTCTTTAAATTTCACTTTTAGATTTATCTATACAACTCTGTTAAAATTGTTTTATACTATTTGAACAAACTTGGCAATCGGACATAAGTGAATGCTTTATGCATTACACTTTGTATAAGTGCTTTAAAGAAGTGTGACGCATATGACTTGGGCTAAATTTAACTCCGTGGTCACCATTTTAACAAGAGGCCCAAGGAAGCCTGTTAATGCTCTACTGGCTAAAGATAAATTTCTGTATCAGGGGCCATAAATCATTCAAAAATCATTCAACCGGAACATGGCTACGATATGTGCAAGTAGGCTTGGTACTGATTATCCCTGCCAAGTTGCGTTGAAATCCAGCCTGAGGTTCTGGAGAACTAGTCTGTACAAAGTTTGTGTATTAAAACATTTAAAGGGTCTTAACTCTGCCAAAATACATTCAACTGGAACATGGCGATGAAAAGCGGAACTAGGCTTGATACTGATCATCCCTGCCACGATTCGCTGAAATACGGCCAGGGCATCAGGAGAACTAGTCGGGACAAAGTTTATGTATTAAAACCTTAAAAGGACCATAACTCTGCTAAAAAACATTCAACTGGAGCACGGCGATAATATGCGCAACGAGACTTGGTACTCATCATCCCAGCCAAGATGTTCAGAAGAGACTAGTCTGGACAAAGTTTGTGCATTAAAACCTTCAAAGGGTCATAATTCCGCTCAAAATCATTCAACCGGAACACAGCGATGAAATGCACAACTAGGTTTGATACTGATCATCCTTGCCAATTTTTGTTGAAATCTTGCCAGGAGTTCAGGAGGACTAGTCTGGACAAAGTCTGTGTATTAAAACCTTTAAAGGGCCATAACTGCATAAAAATCATTCAACCGGAACACTGCAATGATATGCACAACTAGGCTTGGTATTGATCATCCCCGCAAATTTTTGTTGAAATCCGGCCAGGGGTTCAGGAGAATTTGACCAAAGTTTGTGTTTTAAAAGCTTCAAAGGGCCATAACTCCGCCAAAAATCATTCAACCGCAACATGGTGAAAACAAGAACAACTAGACCTGGCACTGATCATCCATAAGAAGTTTCATTGAAATCCGGCCAGGGGTTCAGGAGAACTAGTCCTGACAATGTTTGTGAATTAAAACCTTTGAAGGGCCATAACTTCGCCAAAATCATTCAACCCGAACACGGGGACAATATGTACAACAAGGCTTGCAAAGTTTCGCTGAAATCTGGCCAAATGTAGGCCCTATAGTGGCTGGTTTTCGAATTCGTCCGAGCTTTCATTGATATCTGGTAGAGTTTGAAAAAGATCGAATGAAAAAAGAAGGCCCTATCGTGTTAACGAGGCCAAATTATAGCATATTTCAGAAAATCAAGGGCCATAACTCTGGTGTAAATGGTCCGAACTGGCTGGTTTTCGAAATCGTCCAAGCATTCATTGATATCAACAATCTGGTAGACATTGGTAAAGATCGGATGAAAAATGAAGATCCTAGCGTGTTAACGCAGCACAATATAGCAATTTTAACTAAATCAAGGGCCATAATTCTGGTGTTACTGGTCTGAACTGGCTGATTTGGAACTCGTCCAAGCTTTCATTGATATCAACAATCAAGTAAAGTTTGAAAAGATCAATCACTCAATCATTCTGATCAATATTAATAATCATCAAAAACGAGAGTTTGTTTGTTGCTGCTAAATCATGTTTTATTCAAATTGCGAAATCACTATATTTTTATTATAAAGGGAGGTAATCTGAAATTATTCATTCTTGAAAGCTGTATTGCGCAAAAATGAGTAAAAAAGTCAGCATATTTTCTCTGTCTGTTTAGTGCTGATTCAATATAACAAAAATGTGTTAACTCACAGTTTTAACCACAAGACCCCGAAATGCTATTTAAACCATAACAAGGGAAATAAGTTTGCCCACAACGTTGATTCAATGAATATTGTTTTCGTGACAGTGCTAGCCTTTTAACAAAGGTATTGGCATATAAGACCAAACGAAATATAATTTCATGGAGTCTAAATGTATGGGTAAAGTTGGGGACGTTTCTATTTTTGCTGATATAGTTTATATTACTGCCATATCATCCCTTATTTGTAAATAATTTTATCTTTATATATTTACATTCATTTTAATTACTACTTCATTTCTTCATCTTTCATCGGTTTTTGCGCACAGTATGACCTATTTATGTGTCGACGTGGCGTAAAACACCATTCAATCAATCAATCAAGGTACATATGTGTACCCTGTGCGACATGGACCCATTCAGCCATAATAAACCTCCCCATGCATCGAATCAGTAAGTGTTATTACTTTAATACTGGGATCGTTGAGCCCAAACTTTGTGGCCATAGAATATCAATCAAGCCAGTCCTAGCGGGCATGCATCTTACATTACCTCTCATGAGCTCGATAAAACCGAGTCTGCTATAGAGAGAGACTTAATACCTATGAATGGAGTTGACTTTCTTGGTACTTACCTTTTTCACACAACTGACCGATATAACGTTTGGGGCACTTGCATTCAGCCTGCTCCAGCTTGGGGATGCAGACGCCTCCATTCATACATGGGTTCCTGTTGCACGGCCGTCCCGTATATCTGGTGATGTGGTACGATTCCATCGCCGCCTCCACCGGGTTCTCGATCAGTCGCCCGTTAATGTAAATCTGTGTGAGCATTAGGAAATACAAATGGAATGTGTTAGCATTGGGAATTACAAATGGAATGCGTTAGCATTGGGAAATACAAATGGCATGTGTGAGCATTGGGAAATACAAATGGAATGTGTGAGCACTGGGAAATACAAATGGAATGTGCGAGCATTGGGAAATACAAATGGAATATGTGAGCATTGGGAAATACAAATGGAATGTGTGGGCATTAGGAAATACAAATGGAATGTGTTAGCATTAGGAAATACAAATGAAATGTGTGAGCATTGGGAAATACAAATGGAATGTGTGAGCATTGGCAAATACAAATGAAATGTGTGAGCATTGGGAAATACAAATGGAATGTGTTAGCATTGGGAAATACAAATGGAATGTGTGAGCATTGGGAAATGCAAATGGAATGTGTGAGCATTGGGAAATACAAATGGAATCTGTTAGCACTGGGAAATACAAATGGAATGTGTGAGCATTGGGAAATACAAATGGAATGTGTTAGCATTAGGAAATACAAATGGAATATGTTAGCATTAGGAAATACAAATGGAATGTGTGAGCATTGAGAAATACAAATGGAATGTGTGAGCATTGGGAAATATAAATGGAATGTGTTAGCATTAGGAAATACAAATGGAATGTGTGAGCATTGGGAAATGGAATGTGTTAGCATTAGGAAATACAAATGGAATATGTTAGCATTAGGAAATACAAATGGAATGTGTGAGCATTGGGAAATACAAATGGAATGTGTTAGCATTAGGAAATGTTGGAATGTGTTAACATAAGAAATACAATTGGAATTTGTCAGCACTGGGAAATACAAATGGAATGTGTCAGCACCAGGAAATACAAATGGAAAGTGTTAGCATTTGGAAATACAAATGAAATAACAATTCTGTAAGCATTAAGAAATACAAATGGAGTGTGTTAGCATTAGGAAATACAAATGGACTGTGCTAGCATTAGGAAATAAAAATGGCTTGTGTTAGCATTATAAATACAAATGGACTGTGTGGGAAATACAGTCAAATGGGGTGTGTTAGCATTAGGAAATATGTAACCATCATTTTCAAATTGATAAACAACACTTGAGTATTTTTGAAATTAAATAGGAAGAATATATCTTCTCTAAAATTCCCTACCCTCTGTATAACTCCGGTAAAGTTCTGGGTAATCCTGGAATCCATGGGAAGGTCAAACTTGTCCTTATATCCCCCAACATACAGGCTGCCAGAGAACTGCAACTCTGACAGGGATCCCTGGCAAATGAAACAATATACAATACATAATATCAGTATTTGAACCAATTAAACATATTACAGGTATTTTCACTTGTAAGAAAAGCACATGTATTCCAACAAACCAATCTAAAGTACAATATCGGAGTTTCTGAGCAGGGGTGCTATACAGAGCACTCGCCCACGTGAACCTAAGATAGGGCTCCATTGTCGGAACTCCATATTTACCTGAGATGATGCCTTATTTGGGGAACCACCATCTAGCACCAGGTCAGCATCCCTGTTTGTTCGCTGAATCACCAGTCTGTGCCACTTGTCTATCTGGACTGGATCCGAGCTCCTGAAGAAAGAGATCATAGCTGGCACTGTCAGTTTACAACATATAGTCAAACATGCTCAAAAGATCACCTCTATTAAGAGACCACCTGCATAAAGAAACCACCTAGTTTAAGAGACTGCCTGGTTTAAGAGACCATCATTTCAGTCCCTAACGGTGGTGTTATTTTAAAATGAATCTGTACTAAGTGACCAATTTAATTAACAGACCACCTTTGCCCTTTCATTTTTAAGGGTCTCTGAATACAGGTTTGACACTATGAAATAGTGGCTTGAAGTTAGATGGTAAATAAGGTCTGTGAAATGTCTAATTTCATGTATATTTCAGCTTTTCTAAGTTCAATACTAACAAAGTCAGTTGAAATGCACACTTTGTATTACACATTTTTGGTGCAGAGAGCTTGCCAACATTTTGATTCAATTAATAATGCATGCATTGCCTTAAAGTAGCCTAAAATTCTTTTATTTGGTTAAACTAGTGGGGGGAAAAAGACACAAGATATTTTAACGTCAAATTTGAATAAAAAGGGGCTGCAACTCCAATAATACAAGTTTGATTTTGACGCAGAATCGATATGAACATATTGGCATCATATAATTATATTCATTATATATATAACACCACATTTTTGAAAGAATTGGTTGAAAACTGTCGGAGGAGATGGACACAAAAATATTTGCGGATGGACAGACGGACGGACATGGATAACCCTATGTGCCCCTTCAACATTCGGTGGGGCCATAAAAACAACAGGTGCTTAAGATAAAATACTTGGACAATACTGGCTGATTGAAAACTGAGGACAAAAAACAAGTTCTCGTTCAAATTTAGGACCATTCAATTATTGTATAATTGTAAATTTGTTTTTTACTTTTAATAATGATCTCATTCAATGAATTGATAAATAATTCAAACTTTTCCAATAATATTGCAAACGTATGATAACTGCCTCATCCAGCCTGTACTGATAATACACAAACTGAGGACATATTTAATAGGAAGCGATTTACTGAGAGTCATTTCAGATTGAAAACGTATGTTGCAAGGAAAATAAGTTTTGCTGTCAGAAAACAATATTGCATGCAGACAGGCCTAATACACCAATTGATAAACCTGTATATGAGCTGCGTCTAGACATTGAGGAGAAAAAGGAGTGAAAATGCTGCAGTTTATACTAGAATTCAACTGAATTAAATGTTGCTTAACGGCTCATCAACACAGTATAGGTTATTACTGGCCACCCTAGAGAGAGGGGAAGGATACACAGGAATCCATGAACCTGCCATACTCTTAGTAACAAATAGGTTCCTATATTTCTTTAACAAGCTCAAAGAATAGACTCCGATATACATGACCGTCCGGTTTACGTCCCCATACGAGCCTAAGGGAAAGTGTTTTGCCAAGAACACATCGACAATTAAACTCAGTGGCACCGAGCTTATACTGGAAAACTGGCAAATACGGTATACGAAAACGTGTTTACCAGTATTTTTTAATTTTAAATCCACTAAATAGCAAACAATAATAATCTTAAAATAATCAATGTCACTTTACCTGATGAGCACTGACCCGTCCCCAAGATCAAAACGAAACTCCACGAAGAGGTCAACAATGTTTACCGATATAAAGTCTCCCCCTCCACTGAGGAACTGGGTTGAAAACAGCAACACACCTGTTATCGTAAATGAATAAGATTATGTATAAACTAACAAACTCGAAATAGTTAAGTCTTACCCCAAATGCGTCAATATAGAAAAGGATTTAATTATTCCTTGCGCAACTATAGTACCTTGTTCTTTATATATAGTTACAATTTACGAAATAGAATATATTTATATTGTCCGAAATCAACTTCAAGTTCATCGATACCAAGGCCCACAGTCTCCACGTGTTTCAAGTCCAAACACCAGGTTTTGATCTTGCACAATATAAACCCATTGGAAATGTGTTATTTCTTATCTGACATAGGCTTTTATGGATCATGATACAAGTTTTGTCGAGCGATTGAACAAAATACACACAAATTCTCACAACTTACATTTTATGCCTATCTCTCAAGATCAAATGAGAAGAATATACAGCTTCCTCCTATTTAAATGTGTTGTTGGACCATAGTGTCTTTTAAAATAACGCATTTCAATGTATTGTTGTTTTGCATCTGATGTTTAAAATGAAGTCTCATGATCAATGGCTAATGTGTTTTATCTGGCGTTTAAAATAAAATGACGTCTTAACGGTTGACGTTCAAGGTATTGTATATGATTTTTTAACCTCCCCAATAACCAATCAGCATTGAGTATTTTAATAAACCATGTTAGATAGTGCATTCTTGCATACCGGACAAGGATATCTGCCATTTTACCGGGGCTAGATATTTCCATCTCACCCTAGGGTCGAGATAAAATTCACGCGCGCCAACATCCGGTATGCAGGAAAACATGCAAAACATTAGTAGCTGGCGGCGTTAACGCACAACATTTGTCCGATATGCAAGAAAAAGAATCTATCATGGGTATTCGGTTCAGATAGGGAATTCCAACCTTCGGTATTAAGTGTTTTAATCGAAAACCTCGGCAGAGCCTCGGTTCTGATAAAAACATGTATACCTCGGGTTGGGAATGTAGGGAATTCCAACCTTCGCTATAAGTGTTTTGATCGAAAACCTCGGCAGAGCCTCGGTTCCAATAAAAACACGTATACCTCGGGCTGGAATTCCCTGTCTTCACCGGATGCCCATGAAAGATTCTTATAATATTACCTTGAATGAAAGAAATGGTGTTTTAAGTTCCGTTAACGCATCATATCAGATAAACTGGGACAGCACCCTCAGAGGGAGATAAGAGATCAAGCTGCCCACCAGAAATGCCTTAATTTAAGACTATTGTCTAAAATACCCACCATTCCTTTCCTGTGTGAGGAACCATATTTCTATGGACATCTGTCGGGCCAGACTGTCGTGGACGGGCAATATCAGATATGAGTCGCCGGAAAATTTTGGAACGGGCACTTCTGCTAATTTTTCTAAAGCAGAAAACAGAGACACATATATTGTAATTATAGATGATCCTGGAAATATTCCTTTATATGATGAAGACATTTATTCTACAATATTAAACAAGAGGGCCAAGATGGCCCTATGTCGATCACCTGAGTACTGGCCCAACGAAATCTTATGGTCATATATAATCTGTGCAAGTTTGGTTAAGATTGTTCAAGAAATGTGGCCTCTGTTGTGTTAACAACATTGATATAAAGACACTGACAAAGTTTGGTAAAGATCAAATACACAATGAAGGTGCTAGAGTGTAACCCTACCCCAGGGCTACATGTAATATATGAGAGCTGTGTGCCTTGTGGTTTCAGAGAATTTTTCCCTATACAAGTCTATGTAAAACTGTGACCCCGTGGCGGGGCCAGTGACCCCAGGGTGGGGCCAGTGACCCCAGGGTCACCATTTGAACAAACTTGGTAAAGGACCATAATCTTATAGTAAATGCAAAATATTAAACATCTGGCTCTTGTAGTTTCAGAGAAGAGAATTTTTTAATTTTTTTCCTATATAAGTCATAAGTCTATCTAAAACTATGACCCCCGGGGCGGGGCCAAATTTGACACCAGGATCACCATTTGAACAAACTTGGTAGAGGACCATAAGCTTATAGTAAATGCAAAATATTAAAGATCTGGCTCAAGCAGTTTCAGAGAATAATTTTTAAGTTTTTCCCTACAAGTCTATGTAAAACATGTGACCCCTGGGGCGGGGCCAAATGTGACCCCAGGGACACAATTTGAACAAACTTGGTAAAGGACCATACTCTTATAGAAAATGAAAAATATTAAACCTCTGGCTCTTGTTGTTTCAGAGAAGATTTTTTTCCTATATAAGTCTATATAAAAACTATGACCCCCGGGCGGGGACAAATTAGACCCCAAGGTCACCATTTGAACAAACTTAGTAGAAGACCATAAGCTGATGCTACATGTAATACATGAAAGCTCTGTGCCTAGCTTGTGGTTTCAGAGAAAAACTTTTTTTAAAGTTTTTTCCTATATAAGTCAATGAAAGACATGCAAAATCTCAATATACAAACTTTGGACCCTCAATGCAAGGTAATTTTTGACCCCAGGAACTTCATTGGAACAAATTTGATAGTCTAGGCGTTGGTGATCATTTTAAAAGAAAAACTTTCGAAATCTGTCCAGAGGTTCTTGAGAATAATTTTTTTTAAGGTTTCGACCATATATGGTAATGGTGGCCATCTTGGATGTCGTGCTGACCTAATTTTAAAAAATCCTAAAAGCATTTATCTATGGATCATCCATTTGACGTTTGGTCAAAATGGGCCAAGTGGTTTCTGAGGAGAAGTCGTTTGAAGCCAAAGTTAACGACGGACGAAAGACGAAGAGTGATCCTGATAGATCACCTTGAGCCTTCGGCTCAGGTGATCTAAAAAACATATCAAATGGCAGTTTTAACTATTTGGTAATTTAGACATGTTAGATATATATATCTGTATATATAAAATTCTTTTTATGCCCGCTCGTATCGAAGACCTGGTGGCTTAAGTTCCATCCATCAATCCCATTTCATGTCATGTACAGCCACTTCTAAATACTCTTTGAAATTACATCAAATTTTATGCAGCAGTTTAACACAATGAGAAGATGTACTGTCAAATGCAACTTCCATGAAGATCGAAACAACAACACTGCAGCTTATAAGGGTGCTTAAATATGTTTCACATTTTATATCTCGGCTAATACTTCCAAACCGCAGATCGCAATTCCATCAAACTTCATGCAAATGTTAAGGCATGTCAAGTGCCATAGTTCCAGATTTGCACCTTCAGCATTAAGTACGGTGTCCTGTTAGGGCCGTGTTACCATCGTATTTTACCATCGACCATCGCATCTTACCATCGACCATCGCATCTTACCATCGACCTAGGTCGCTGGTCGATGGTAAGATGCGATGGTAACATGGCCCAAACAGGATACCGTAATTAAGGTTTCACGTGGGCATTTGTATCCAACAACCATTTTTTTTGTTCTTTTTATATATAATTTATTGTACATTCATTCAAAAAGGAGAATATATCCACAAATTAAACTTGCCATATTTACAGAACTGTCCTTCTCTGCCTTGTGGGCAATGACAGATTACCTCCCCATGATTTGAGAGAGTACAGGTGGCAGTGTGGTGACATGGACTGTGTGTACACAGATCTATAGGTCCTTCACAGTTGGTACCTGCAATAGTACAAAATATTATATATAGAAACATCAGTTTTTGCATCCTACCCCACCCCACACCTTATTCACGATGAACACAGATCTACAGGTCCTTCACTATTCATCCCTGCAGTATTACAGAGTATTGTATATATAGAAACATTAGTATTTGCAACCTACCCTACCTCCTTACAAATCCACTGGTCCCTAGAATAATACAGATTGTAATAATATATTAAAACATAAACTTGAATCCTTCTTTAATGACTTACCAGCACATAATCTTATTTTTTTAGCCCCACTAGAGAGAGAAAAATGATACACATAAGAACCCATAATCGAACTATCACATATATAGAGAATATTATGTCAGTGCCTTTTACTATTATTAGGCGAGGCTTAGAAAACGAAGAATAGCGAGGCTCTGCCGAGTATTCTTCGTTTCTGTGCCGAGCCTAATAATCTTGGTAGTAAAAGGCTTTGACATAATATTCTATTTATCATGTAGATTATCCACATTTTCTGTATGAATTACTATTATTACCTATTTCTCAGAATGTTACGCTTATCGAGGACGCTGCCATGTTGTTGTTTTTGTTTGTTTAATGACGTCAGGCAATGTTATGTGCATGACGTCAGATAACAGTACGTACAATAAACGCCGAGGGATTCCGCATTGAATTGCTCTATTGGTCAGTGCCTAATAAAGCAAAATTTATTAGGTCACCCCTTTATTAGGCAGAAAAGTGCATATCTGCATGACAAATTCCTATATATGCTTTTTTTAACATGCTCGGATAAAATACTCTAGCTCATTCAGTCTACCTCTCAATTGGACAGACAAGGCTAATCAATAGTGTCTTCAAAATTGTCTAAATACACACAGTAGACACAAAGAGATGTTAGTGAGGCTCAAACTCATCTTGTCCTGATGCCATATCCACCACGCTATCCATTAAACTACGTAGAGAAATATCAACAATCAGTTTTTGCCTACTTAAATGATAATACATCTGGATAGACATTTTCCATGATAGCGCCTCCGTGGTCAAGGGGTTAACAATGTTGTAAACCTTCTCACTCTCACCGCTGGGAACTCAACTTGTGAGAAAGTGTTGATTCTTATGGATGGTGGGAGGTATACATTACTGGTATAATTCGACCATCATACATAGCCTAAAATGTGCTGAACACAAAAACAAACATTTTCAGTGACAAACAGAACAACTTACCGGTACATTGAAAATCGATTGAGAAATTAAAATACATAAATTACAAACAAACATACCCGAGTATCCTTTTTGGCACATACACTCGTAGATGTCCATGTTCAACACAGAACAGGTTCCACCATTCAGACACGGTAGACTTTGACAAGGATTTTTCTCACAGGTTCCTGTAACACACAGTACAAATTTATAAATGATCAAATCACATAAGCATTTACTACAAGATACATGTATGTTCCATTTAGGTTTTTAAATTTTATGATAAAACTTGTATTATCTGGGTTTATATATGGCCAGGTAGGTATATATTATTGATCTTTTACCGTGTATGGTTAAATGAATCTGCAGTCTGCTTTTAATTATGGACTAAAAAAGAACATAGACAAGAGGTCAATGACCTTGAAGCTCTACTGATTGATTTTGATTTCAGGAAGTAGTCGCTACAGACTTGTTTTTTGAAAATCTATTTTTAACCGTGGCGGCCATCTTGAATTTCCGGCCGACCTGAAATTTTGCTTAGATCAATAAGACATTAAGAGCAACATTCCTGTGAAGTTTCATGAAAATCCGTCAGGTAGTTTCAAAGAAGTAGTCGCTACAAGTTTTCATTATATAACTCTATGTAAACAAAGCAGCCATGTTTAAGGTCAAATCAAAACGATTTTCGACAAGGACCAACATCATGTCATACTGATCATTTTAGAAAAAGTCCCATATCAATATCTCTTATTGTTTTGAAGAAGTAGTCGCTACAAACTTATTTATTTTAAACTATTTTTAGCTGTGGCGGCCTTCTTGAATTTCCGGCCGACCTGAAATTTTTCTAGGATCAACTAGACATCAAGAGCAACATTCCTGTGAAGTTTGAAGTTTCATGAACATCCGTCAAGTAGTTTCAGAGGAGTAGTCGCTACAAGTTTTTACTATATAACTCTATGTAACCAAAGATGGCCACTGGCAGCCATGTTTAACGTCGAATCAAAATAATTTTCCACAAGGATCAACATCATGTCATGCTGATCATTTTAGAAAAAGTCCCATATCAATATCATTATAGTTTTCAAGAAGTAGTCGCTACAAACTTATTTTTTAAAAATCTATTTTTAGCTGTGACGGCCATCTTGAATTTACGGCCGACCTGAAATTTTTCTAGGATCAATTAGACATCAAGAGCAACATTCCTGTAAAGTTTCATGACAATCCGCCAAGTAGTTTCAGAGAAGTAGTCGCTACAAGTTTTTACTATATAACTCTATGTAAACAAAGATGGCCGCTGGCATTCATGTTTAACATTGAATCAAAACGATTTTTGACTAGGATCAACATCATGTCATGCTGATCATTTTAGAAAAAGTCCCATATCAATATCACTTATAGTTTTCAAGAAGAAGTCGCTACAAAATTGTATTTTAAAACTCTATTTTTAGCTTTGGCGGCCATCTTGGATTTCACATCAACATGAATTTTTGCTAGGATCAACTAGCCTTTATGGGCAACATTTCTGTAAAGTTTCATGAATATCCATCCAGTAGTTTCAGCTGTGAAGTCGCTACAAATAAAAGTTTACGGACAGACAGACGGACAGACGGACGGACGGACGACGGACGCCGCACCACGGCATAAGCTCTGCTGATCTCTGATCAGTAGAGCTAAAAAAGGAATACATTAACTATTCCCTGCTGTTTATTACTCTCACTCCTTCCCCATCTTCCTTGCCTTACTTAGCAATATTAAGTCCATCTATTCGAGTTGAAGGGTTAGATTCTGGACATTGTTACTTATCCCCCACTTCTCCCCCTCACAGCACTTCCCCTATCATGTGTTGGAGGGTTAGATTCTGGACATTGTTACTAATCCCCCACTTCTCCCCCTCACAGCACTTCCCCTATCATGTGTTGGAGGGTTAGATTCTGGACATTGTTACTTATCCTCCACTTCTCCCCCTCACAGCACTTCCCCTTAGCTTACCAATATCAAGTCCATCTACATCATGTGTTGGAGGGTTAGATTCTGGATATTTTTACAAACTCACCCCTAATTCACCATCCCTTTTCCATCACTTGCCAATATTGAGACCATCCACCAAATGAACTGAAGGATTCGATCCTGTGCGAGTCAATCTCCATCTCCTTCTCCCTTCCACTACTTACCAATATCCAGTTCATCTACCACCTGAAGGGTTCGATTCTGTACGTTTACGAGTCACCCTCCATCTCCTTCTCCCTTCCACTACTTACCAATATCCAGTCCATCTACCACCTGAAGGGTTCGATTCTGTACATGTTTACTAGTCACATCCCGCTCTCCCTTCCCCTACTTACCAATATCCAGTCCATCCAACACCTGAGTGGAAGGGTCAGGGTACTGGAGGTTGTATATTCGGGCCATGTCCATGTGACCAGCAGTCAGGCTCTGTATACAACCAACAAATCCAAGGTTTACTCCAATCTTTTCCTGAATACTGCAAAATATAAATAACAAATTTATTTATACCACAGGCATGGCAACATCAAAGTACACTATAAATTAATGATGTTGTTAAATGGCACATCAACATACTCTCTTTTACAAATGAAAGGATGGTAGAAGTATATGCTCCCTCAACATTTTTGGCAAGGTTTAAACAGATATATAAACACTGATTGATGAATGATGACGATGATGACCATAGATCCGACTATAAACTCCAATTCAACTTTAAATCAATTTTCTCAACAATATTCAAGTTGTGATTCTGAGACTCAGACAAACTTCTCCTTTCATACTCTTTTCTTAAGCAAATGTTGACTTTTTCAATCAAGTGTAATAATAATAATAATAATAATAATAATAATAATAATAATAATAATTTCATATTTAACGAAGGTTAAAACACATTAAGTTATGCATATACAATGTGGCCTTCAAACAATAATGCTATACAAGTTATAAATATAAAAACATAAATGCTCATGCGCACACACGCAAACATCCATATACACAACAATTCAACAAATCCGACAAACACTCACTGGTTCATACATTCCTAATATTCTTAATTCATAATCAAGATATCCATAGTGTCATATATGAAGGATATTTAAGCAATTACATGCATACAGTGCCAGTTTCACTCAAGGAAAAAAGAAAAATAACAACAACAAAAACAATTAACAACAACACAGCAGCGACATAATTATATCGTTATATCAGCTAGTTTATATTCTGTTTTTGGAAAAGAAATTGTTTTAAATTGTATTTATACAAATTAAGGCTATTGATGTTATGTATATGTAAAGGAATTATATTCCATACTATTGTAATTACTGTAATAGCTGAATGAATCTTTAAAAGAGTTTGTCCGATGTTTAAAAGATCTTAAAAGTTCAAGGGTGGCCTTAAAAAGTCAAGGTCATAGAAACATCGGTATTGTTGGATAGCTAATGATCATATGTAACATCTGTACACATATTAAATGAATCGTTTGGATAGTATACAAGTGATGGTTGAAGACACTGACAAACTTCTTAACCAAAAGTTGACAACGACATCCCGTTGGAAAATCAGGTTAATGCTGTGTTGATGTTAACATTTCTTTGTAATTGTATCCTTTATTTGACACCCCAGTCGGCCACTATCCCCGAAATCTTAAAGGGGTTGATGCACTATTTTCAAACACTATTAATTTAAAAGAGCTCTGAAAAAAGCTGAAAGAATGATCAAAATGCCGTGAAAAACAAAGGAGATATGACCTATTGAAAATTTGCAAAGAACATAAATGGAGGCGGCCATCTTTGAACGATGACATCATCGCGCCATTTTACCATATATGGCATATTGACAAAATGCATTTTAAAGCAGAGAAAATCACTGCAAATTGAATAAAAACAAATATACAGATGTAAAATCTATAAATTGTATGGTTAATTTTAATTTGCAGTGATTTTCTTTGCGTTAAAAGACATCTTGTCAATATGTCACATATGGTAAAAAGGCGCGATGACGTCATCGTTCAAAGATGGCCACCATTTTTGACATTTAATACGGTACACCCAAACTAAAATCGAAGAATATTTGTTTTAGTGTAAAACAGCCCCAAAAGCACTAAAATAACATTTGTTTTTGTTGAATTCCACCCCCCACTCCCCACCCCACACACCCACCCTAATAATATTGACCTCCTCATACGTCAACACCTGGATCATCGACTGATATCTTTAAAGATCTAAACCCAGTCTGGACTTACAAGCTCAAGTTCTGTGGCAAGTATCCTAAATAAAGTTTTCCGGAAAGGTCAAGGTACGCCTCCTTGCCGAGACTAATGGCGGCGATTGGTTCCGTTCCATCGATGATCAGCATGGCTTCCTGTCCCAGTTTCTTGGCGATCACTTGATGGTAAACATCCCTAGAGATGGACTGTGGATGACGGATTTGTATCGGACCACTTCCCATGTCATATCTAAAAGATATATCAAGATGTTGCAATGTAACAAAAGTCTCTTTGAGGAAGATGAGTTAAAACATTTAAATTAATTTATATTACTTTTTCTTGGAATTTATTTTGATTTTTATATACATTGGTGGGCTGGGCTGTGGGTTAAAATTATATTGTCGAAGGTGATGATGATGGTGGTGGTGATAATAATGATGATGATGATGGTGGTGATGGTGATGATGATGGTGAAGATAATGATGGTGGTGGTGGTGATGATGGTGGTGAAGATAATGATGGTGGTGGTGGTTATGATGGTGGTGGTGGTAATAATGATGATGATGGTGGTGGTGATGGTGATGATGATGGTAAAGATAATGATGATGATGGTGGTGATGGTGATGATGATGATGGTGGTGAAGATGGTGATGATGATGGTGAAGATAATGATGGTGGTGAAGATGAGGATGGTGGTGGTGATGGTGGTAATAATGATGATGATGGTGGTGATGGCAGTGATGGTGGTGGAGGTGATGATGCTGGTGGTGGTGATAATAATGATGATGATAATAGTGGTGATGGTGGTGGTGATGATGGGGGTGGTGATAATAATAATGATGATGATGGTGGTGGTGGTGGTGATGATGGTGATGGTGGTGGAGGTGATGATGGTGATGGTGGTGGAGGTGATGATGGTGGTGGTGATACTAATGATGATGATGATGATGATGGTGGTGGTGGTGACAATAATGATGCTGGTGGTGATAATAATGATGATGATGATGGTGATGATAATAGTGGTGATGGTGGTGGTGATGATGGGGATGGTGATAATAATAATGATGGTGGTGGTGGTGGTGGAGGTGATGATGGTGATGGTGGTGGAGGTGATGATGGTGGTGGTGATAATGATGATGATAATGATGATGATGGTGGTGGTGGTGATTATAATAGTGATGATGGTGGTGGTGATGGTGGTGGTGATGATGGTGATGGTGGTGGAGGTGATGATGGTGGTGGTGGTGATACTAATGATGATGATGATGATGTTGATGGTGGTGGTGGTGACAATAATGATGACTGTGGTGATGATGGTGGTGATGATGGTAGTGATGGTGGTGGAGGTGATGATTTCCGTGGTGATAATGATGATGGTGGTGGTGGTTTTGGTGCTGGTGATTTCGGGGAGCATAATGAAATTTTTTCCCTACATACCTGCCATATTTGTGTAAAGCACGTAATAGGAACCTCAAATATTTCTGATGCATTGTTTCTTCAGTATACATTTAATATACATGTCCATGCTTTAACAAAGCTTCAGTCTCTTACAGACCGACATCAGTTTAATACCTGAACTCAACATGTCCGTTGCTAATGGCGATGGAGATGAACTGCCCCGTTCCATCGTCGTTTTGGGAGCTGTACATGAGTATTCCATCACTGTTCATTGTGTGGAAGGCCATGTCGAGGTAGAAATCCCCGCTGATGTTCCCGAGTGGCTTCAACACCAGAAAGGAGGAGCCAGAAAATGATGGCGTTGTAAAAGCAGACCCTGAAAATATAATAAAAGTGATAAGAATAGAAATGAACGTCTGTCTAACATTCCACAAGTGATGTCTATATATCTACTTTTAGTTTTACTATTCAAATATCAGATAATTATTTCTAAAAAAATGTGTCAATGCTGATTTGTTTAAAGCTCGCGGCATCATGTTAGTTTTTCTATGTAACTTGCATTTTTGCAATCATTAATATTAATTATTAGAACAGTGCAGAGAAAATTGTGTTTGCATATTCGTAATTGTTTATTATATTAGACCAATAAATTATTTAAAGCTACTAGAACAATGGAGACAATTTGAGAACTCAACGTCATAGTCGACAATCAATAGGGGAAATACTTGGATTTTCTGCATAATGATTCTGTTAGAAAGATTGCTTTTTATTAGAAATATTGCTTTTTATTATATACTTTACAGTGAAATAGTGGATTTCATGATTAAAATAAAACCTTATGTTTTCATTGTTTATATTTCACATGTGAAATATCGAAAATGACTTAATGCCGTTGTTGATGTTGTTGTCATTGTTTTGGCGCATTATGTTTTTTTTGCATAAGTTTCAAGGTTGTGAGTATAATAAATAGAGTATTTGTTGGCTAAAGCACTGGTGAAAATATAAGTTTTCTCACTTCTCGATGAAAACAAATCCTATATTCACTCCAAACCAACAAATATCCTCTTTTGATTATCTGTACGTCAACATTGAACAAACACAAAAATATGCATATAATTATTTGATATTATATTAAAACAATCGGGTATTCTGCATTTTTTTGCATTTTGGTATACTTTAAAAGCCACTCTCTGAATTGACAACAACAAAGGAACAGTTTCAGAGATGTCATTTGTGTGGTTGCCGATGGGCAAAATTATCACTTAAACATGAATGACCTTTGGCCAGTAGAGCTATAAATAACCATTTGCTGGCTGTTTTTGATGTTATTTATAAAGAGTGAGTATTTCCAACAAATGAAGTTCACATCTAATATAGTTCATTAACATACTCAGTGCCGATTGGTGATTGAGGCGGTTTGAAAATTTGTATCAAGATCTCTGACGTCACACCTCCAGCCATTAGGACATCATTTTAAACAATTTTAAACATCAGAAAACATCCAAAACAATGATTTCATTATTTTAAAGCAACATTACATTCAAGCAACAAATTAAAATTAAAAAGATAAAGCTGTATATTTTCTTAGTTTGGTTTTGAGAGATAGGCATACAATGCAAGTTGTGAGAATTCATTTTTATAACGTCTAATCTCTCGAAAATGTGTGTATTAAATACATAAAAATCCTGGTCAGATAAGAAATCAAATATTTCCAGCGAGATCGAACATCATGTTTGGGACTTGACACAAAACAGCGGGCCTGCGGCTCTTGGGATCGATGATCTTCAAGTACCCCCCACCAGGTATTGATCTGGGGCAATACAAACCCACCGGAAATATTTTATTTCTTAAATATAAACCTCGCCATTAGCCTGCTTACAAAGCGTGATGGGAAGCAATAGCACAAGTTGACGCTATCGAGGTTTGAATAAAGAGAACAACTTACTTTGTTTACAGATAATCCCGGACCATCCCAGAGCACAGAGACACCTGTATCCCAGGTTATCATCAAGTTTACACACACCTCTGTTGAGGCATGGGTTTAGCGTGCACGTGTTTATGTCCTCTGGTATATGTTCTGTTCCCACACCAGGTCCCGTTTTCACCTCTTAAAAAGGTCATAACCACATTTGAGTAATTCAATCATTAGGTAATTAAAATGATTATGTAATTTTCATAATAACTGCGCTCCTAGTGGTTAAACAATTTCAAGATCTTTTTCTTTTACTCTCCTCCCCTCGCATAGGACAATGTACCTATGAAGTTTTATGAGCGTAGGTGTTAAAGATTTGAATTTACTGTGCAGAATTTATATTATTTCCATATAAGATCAAAGTGACCTTCACCTTTGACCTATTTGCCCCAAATGCAATAGGGTTCCTTCTCTCACCAAGGGCAAAGTACCTATGAAGTTTCATGAGGGTGTGTCTCATACTTTTGGAGTTATCGTGCGGAATGCGAATTGTTTACAGATGGACGAATGTACGGTTGTAGCAACAGACTACCCCATACCAAAATACGTCCTGTGGGCATATAAAAAGGAAAAACCAAATATGTTTACAGACAAGCCTGTATAAACAAGACCACAAAAGGGAAAATCAAAATTGGTCTCTTAACACAGGTGGTCTCTTAAAACAGGTGGACTCTTAACACAGGTGGTCTCTTAAAACACTTCCAGAACCTTTTAATTGAAAGCAATACATTTGGGAACTGAAATGCTGGTCTCTCGAGCAAGGTTAACTTTATTTTTAAGGGGAAATTCAAGTCCAAGTTCAAATATGTTAAGTCTTTTCTTAAACATACCAGAGCACTGTGTGTTTCCCATGGTTGGAATATACCCCTCATTACACTGACACAGCGCCAATTTACAGTGACTGTGAGGAATAAAACAGTAGCTGTCCTCCAAACACAGATCTCCTATTCGACCTGAAAACAAAAATATGTTTAAATAAATAAATGCTCTTAGGTGGTGCTTGCAGCTTGCTGACAGTGTCCGTGACTGTCAAACATGTATCTAGACTTTGAAATACTGAGTTCAGTCATATGTTCTTGTCGTTTGTCTGTGTCTATGATTGCCTGTGTCTATGACTGTCTGTGGCTGTGTCAGAGACAGAACGTGACATCAATCTGCCACCATGTGCAAGACCAGATTTTCCAGTAAAATGTGGATATTCTTACCTGGTATGCAAGAATTCCTTGTACCACATGGACACTCATGATGAATTATTATAATCTCACGTTAGAAAAGGGCAAAATACATTTCAACAAATGTTTTACTAAGTGTGACGTTGAACTGAAGTTCAAGGTCATGGAAACAATGTTATTGTTGATAAGCTAATAATCAATCTGTTGAAAAGTATTCAAGGTAGGACGTGTCAGAGAAACTCTGACAAACAACTTCAGGCCTGCCAAAACTTTTTATCTAAAAATCCTGAGATTTGTTAAAAAATTAGATTTAAAGCATGCGAAGAACATTTTTAATTGGGAATTTGAGGGCGCGACTTAGCTTTTACACTTTTTTTTTTTAAATCACAAATTTAAACTATGTATCCAATTAATGCTTACTGTTTGATAGTTAAATAAAACAAGAGATTGCATACTTCAACATCACAAAAATAATGTTTTTTTCGGAGATGACATTCAATTAAAAAGACTTAGTTTAATTACCACAACTTCTTTTTTTTTAATTCTTTTTTTTATGAATGTGTAAATATTCTACATGATATTCCTAAATGCAAATAAAAATGTTCATAGCTCTTCAATTATAATCATCGCACACGGCAGCAGCTATTATAGTCATACAACACAGAAGGAGTCTCTAGCTCCTGACACCTGTTATTTCAATTACCGTTACGTTGACCAAATAAAGAAGCAAAATATAAATTGCTGCTATTGCACGTTTTGTTATGTACATGACAGAATTAATTGTGTCCTTAGGTGTTAATTGCATATTTTTAGTCAGTGCATTACACTGATGACTGCCACAGATGACACTTGTAAATATCCTCCTTTGCATAGATGACTAAGGAGCATAATGGAGGAAATAGCTGATAAGCTGTGAACATACATGTATAGCTGTAAATCACGAACATTTTCTTTTGATGGAAAATCCGGAGGTTGTACACTTAAATCCGTATATATATCCAGAGAGCAAATGAAAAATCCGTAGAATCCAAATTTTATCCAGAGGTTTGGCAGGCCTGCAGCTTTTAATTCAAGTTTACCTTTTCCATCAACTGACCTTGAAGGTCAAGGTCATGGAAACATTGGTATTGTTGGATAGCTAATGATCACATCATATAATATCATCATATATCATACATATGCATATGTAACAACTGTGCAAATAATAATCAATCTGCCGGGATAGTATTTAAGTTATGATGTTTTGGAGAAACTCGGCCAAACTTCTTTACGTCTACCAACACTGGTCAATCTAACCAGATTTTTCCTTTGGAAAACCTGGTTAAAAATGAGTGATAACTCCTGATATGTAGGTGAGAAAAAGTGATCATATCGTGCAAAAGATTACTGTTACAAATGTCACAGGCAACACAAAAGAAGCGTACCAAATTTGGTAAAGTCTACACCATGAAGCGGCGGCCGTGGTGTCGACTTTGGTTTCTTTGGTGTCATGTTAGTCATGTAATTGCTTGCGTGAATGTGCCGTGTGGTCTTTCTGGAGCGTGTGGTAAATGGAACAGCAGTTGGACCAAGCGTGAGTCCATCATCTGGAACAGCCAAATAATAATGAAGTCATGTGGCTTGAAGGTACGTTAAACATTGAGAGATGATGCTATTGAACAATATTTAAATAATTAGACACATTTATAGTGTACAATTTTGGCATTTTGCAACTTGGAAAATTACTACAAATTGAAGGAATTAATTAAGGCACAATTAATGGAACAAATGCACTTCCCGGCACTTCGCAATTACTTCATGAAAATATTTGTTTTTGATTTTTACATCTGTATGGACTTGTTCTTAGCCAAAGAATGTTGCTGTGCCTTTGCTGCTGTTTAAAGCTTAGGCCATAATAAATTAATTGCTAGTTTCTCACCCAAATTTATTTCAAAATAGTGGCGGGGGGTAAAATTAAATTTTTTAATTTTAGACAACAAATGGAAAATGGCCTCGGCACGAGGCAAAAATAGTAAAACATATGACTGAGTACTTCCAAGATTGAAAACACATTTTTCATACTTTCAGTAAATTTTTTTTTATTAATTTTTGTTATTATTATTATTTTTTTTTTTTTTGAAGAAATAAGAATTACCGGGGCGGCATAAAAAACGGGGCCGGGTGGGGATGAGAATCTAGCAATTAATTTATTATGGCCTTACCAAAGACACAGCAGAAACAAGTATGAATGCCTTCAAGGTGCAAAAGCCAAAACCGTGCTTCACATAACATTTAATCAGAATACAAAATCACATGTTAACAACAACACATAAAACATGATCTAGATATATACAATAAGTATGGCCATACATTGGGAATCATTCTCCCAGCATACCCGTTAGTCAGAATAAAGATGATTTTCGCAGTTAACTTGAAATAGGTACGTGGGTATAATGTTAGTATTAAGGATATTTTTAATCGCAGAAGCGATTCCTATGTCCGGTGGGATCTGATGACCGAATACAAGTAACATATGAACCATGTTAGTAAATATCCCGCCAGACATCCAACAAGCCAGACATCCAACAAGCCAGACATCCAACAAGCCAGACATCCAACATCCAACAAGCCAGACATCCAACAAGCCAGACATCCAACAAGCCAGACATCCAACATCCAACAAGCCAGACATCCAACAAGCCAGACATCCAACATCCAACAAGCCAGACATCCATCCAACAAGCCAGACATCCATCCAACAAGCCAGACATCCATCCAACAAGCCAGACATCCATCCAACAAGCCAGACAACAAGCCAGACATCCATCCAACAAGCCAGACATCCATCCAACAAGCCAGACATCCATCCAACAAGCCAGACATCCATCCAACAAGCCAGACATCCAACAAGCCAGACATCCAACAAGCCAGACATCCAACAAGCCAGACATCCAACAAGCCAGACATCCAACAAGCCAGACATCCAACATCCAACAAGCCAGACATCCAACAAGCCAGACATCCAACAAGCCAGACATCCAACATCCAACAAGCCAGACATCCAACAAGCCAGACATCCAACAAGCCAGACATCCAACAAGCCAGACATCCAACAAGCCAGACATCCAACATCCAACAAGCCAGACATCCATCCAACAAGCCAGACATCCATCCAACAAGCCAGACATCCATCCAACAAGCCAGACATCCAACAAGCCAGACATCCAACAAGCCAGACATCCAACAAGCCAGACATCCAACAAGCCAGACATCCAACAAGCCAGACATCCAACAAGCCAGACATCCAACATCCAACAAGCCAGACATCCATCCAACAAGCCAGACATCCATCCAACAAGCCAGACATCCATCCAACAAGCCAGACATCCAACAAGCCAGACATCCAACAAGCCAGACATCCAACAAGCCAGATATCCAACAAGCCAGACATCCAACAAGCCAGACATCCAACAGACTCATTTTAAGAATATTAAAAGACTTTAGAATGTAAATTAAAGCCCAAAACGAAATAAAAAGTATTTGTATTGAGAAGCTGCAAAAGAAAAGGCAAACCCTAAATGCTTGAATAACCTAAAAATATGATTTTCCAAAAGGGTCCTAAACTTTGTAATTTTGGTCACCCAAATGGTGCTGTCTTTGACATCCATATCACATCCATATCAAAACTTTGTAGTTTTTGATATGTTCAGATATTAAAAATAGATTTTCCCGCCTATGCAAGAACGAACGTATTTTCAAACTAAAATATTAACTTTTTTTTTTTAATTGGCACGCTTTAATGCTCATAAAATGCAAACTATGTCAAAATTGACGAAACAATACATGATACTACTAGATTTTAAATACTTCAATGTTAGGAGATTAATGACATTTTAAGATTTGCAGTAACCGAATGCATCACATAATAAGTTTCCATACAAATTGCATGAAATCCAACAAATAATATATTTTAACCTGAAATCATTACATTGCTTTATAGTTATATTCTTTTTCGGTTTTCCTGTAAAGATTGTACGAGATTAGGTTATAAGTTTCCGGCATTTATTTGTTGGATTTCCCTATGGAAATCACTTTATGCATTCACACTAGTTATGCAAACCTTAACATAAACATACATATTGTTATAGTATTATGTATTTAACACAAGAATAGAATTGTAATATTTGAATGACAACAATTCCAAATGGTCATATTAAATAGCAATCTCTACCCAGAGTACACTCGTTCCTCATTTGACTCTGTCAACGTCAAAGGAAGTAGGGCGAACGGTTAGGTAACGTGATTATTCAAAAAAGTTATGACAATGTTTATAATAAATCATTTTGCGTGATCTGCAAAGGTAAAATATAGACCTATATTAAATAATTTCAATGTTTATTTCTATGAGTTAATTTATTTTAGTAATTTTCTGCTATCGAGCTTCGATTTGAAATGTTTACATATGCCATGGATATATATGTATGTAGATCTATGCATATGCGTTTCGATTGAGGAGACCTAAGTACGTAATATTTTTGTAGTAAAATAGTCCCGATTAAAACTAAATTGTTTTCATGCATTATTTCAAATCTTGCAACATCTAATTTGCAGATATTCTGAAAATTATATTTACACAAGAAATAAATAAGTTTCAGGCAAACATATTCCAATTTAACAGGTTTTACCAAAATCTTGTAATTTAGTAGTTAGCAGAGATATATGTGAGTGCAAGGAACGATAACTCTGCGTGGAGATTGATTAAATAGTATTGTCATAATATTATTTCAGTGACAACCATTCCAAACCGTACTGAATAGTTGACAACCATTCCAAAAGGCAGTGCATAGTATTGTCATGTTTTAGTAATAACCATTCAAAAAGGTGGTGAATAGTAGTGACAACCATTCCCAAAGATAGTGAATAGAATAGTCATGTTATAGTGACAACCTTTCCAAATGGTAGTGAATAGTACTGTCATGTTTTAGTGATAACCATTCAAAAAGGTGGTGAATAGTATTGTGATATTTGAGTGATAACAATAAATACATGTATTTCTCTCAGTATACATAATACTATGCCAATCAAGTCGATTAGTTCTTTATATCATGCAGAGATTGTAAATATTTACTTATTTTATCCTTTAAACAGGTTTTTTTGATTTAAGTGGCTGTGTTATTATTTTCCCCCCCAACGACCTTAACAATGTCATAAAACATTACATTCAATAAACGAAGGTATTCGTCTTGCTTACAGATGATGCCATGCAGATTATGACTTTTCCTCAGTGTCACCGTGACCATTTTTCAGTTACGGCCGAGGTGATTTTACCGCGGATTGTCACCCAAAATATCACCGGGATTCGGCATGACGGTCATATCACTTTGATTGCAAAATGCAGTCTCGATATAAAGCAATCCCTGTGCTCATCGGTGTTAAGTTTTCTGTGTAAAACAGTATCACTGTGTTAATGTGAAAAGTCATAGTCCGCGTGGCACCATCTGTACTAGCATGTGAAGTGGAAGTCAATAGCATAATAAAACCACATTTATCAGGTCTAAAAGTGCATACCTGCAAGATAACTATATTATATTGACACTGGATACATAGTAAGACATTAAGCTCTGCCTATATCATGATTCTATAGGTTGATATCAATATAGCATGAACTACAAATGTCCACTGCTTCACCAGCCAGTCAAGGATGTTTGTTCTCGAAGCAGGTCGCTATAAATACAGTTTGGGGGCTATGCCGGCCCAGTGGATAGTAAGTTTGACTCTGAACCCGGAAATAAGGGTCTTGAGCCTCACTTGTAGCACTGGGTTACTTTGGTGTGTCCTTAGGTAAAACACTTCTCTTAGCCTCGTCCATGTGATGGGGATGTTAACCAAGTAGTCCCTAGTATTAGAGTCTATCCTCCAAGCATGTTAAAGAACCAACGGAATCTATTCGAGAGCAGAGCATGGTTTCCCAGATTTCTATGTTTCCTTGCCCTCCTTTTAGAATGTCCAATATAAACTAAACTATGTGTTTATGACTCGTTGAACAACAATTAAATACAGTTCACACGTCTAACGATGATGTATAACGCTACCTTCACAGGGCCCATAATGGGCTATCCTAACTTTCGTCTGCTTCAGACATGAATCCTTGCGCATACGACACTGGTTAAGGTATGTTATGCCGTTCGTGCCGCAGACGTAGCTCGAGCTCGGGAAATCACCGTCAGGGCACGCGATATCGCAGATACATTGGGGCAATCGCAGAATATCCGAGCACGTGGCACCATGGTGACAGACAAGGTCTTGACATGACTTTGCTTCTCCTGAAGGTAAATGTGTGGTCTTGTACTGCAATGTTTGCGCTAGATATTTTTTTAAAGGGGCACATGGCAATCTTATATGTTTTTTCCCATTTGAGTGAATGTTTTTGTGATACAGTGTTTCTACACGGCAATCTTATATGTTTTTTCCCATTTGAGTGAATGTTTGTGTGATACAGTGTGTCTACACGGCAATCTTATATGTTTTTTCCCATTTGAGTGAATGTTTTTGTGATAAAGTGTGTCTACACGGAAATCTTATGTTTTTTCCCCATTTGAGTGAATGTTTTTGTGATACAGTGTGTCTACACGGCAATCTTATATGTTTTTTCCCATTTGAGTGAATGTTTTTTGATACAGTGTGTCTACACGGCAATCTTATATGTTTTTTCCCATTTGAGTGAATGTTTTTAAGATACAGTGTGAATTGAATTGAATTGAATGTTGTTTAACGGCTCATCAACACAGTATAGGTTATTTAGAGCCGCCCCAGAGAGAGGGGAAGGATACATAGGAATCCGGGAACCTGCCCTACTCTTATTATCGAATAGATTCCTATGGTTCTTTAACGTGCTCGGAGGATACCGATACACGGGACCGCCCTGTTTACGTCCCCATCCGACAGACGAGGCTAAGGAAAAGTGTCTTGCCCAAGAACACACCGACGGAACTCAGTGGCACCACGGAGGATTGAACCCGGGGCCTCCGGTTACAAATCCGCCGCGCTACCGACTGCGCCCCACCAGCCCTCTGTGATACAGTGTGTCTACACGGCAATCTTATATGTTTTTTCCCATTTGAGTGAATGTTTTTGTAATACAGTGTGTCTCCACGGCAATCTTATATGTTTTTTCCCATTTGAGTGAATGTGTTTTGATACAGTGTGTCTACCCGGCAATCTTATGTTTTTTCCCATTTGAGTGAATGTTTTTTGATACAGTGTGTCTACACGGCAATCTTATATGTTTTTTTCCATTTGAGTGAATGCTTTTGTGATACAGTGTGTCTACATGGCAATCTTATATGTTTTTTCCCATTTGAGTGAATGTTTTTGTGATACAGTGTGTCTACATGGCAATCTTATATGTTTTTTCCCATTTGAGTGAATGTTTTTGTGATACAGTGTGTCTACATGGCAATCTTATATGTTTTTTCCCATTTGAGTGAATGTTTTTGTGATACAGTGTGTCTACACGGCAATCTTATATGTTTTTCCCATTTGAGTGAATGTTTTTGTGATACAGTGTGTCTACACGGCAATCTTATATGTTTTTTCCCATTTGAGTGAATGCTTTTGTGATACAGTGTGTCTACACGGCAATCTTATATGTTTTTTCCCATTTGAGTGAATATTTTTGTGATACAGTGTGTCTTTTGTTGTTCTTCCTTGTTTGTTTGTTTTAGTTTGGTGTTCAACATAATTTTCCAGCACATTTTAGGCCATATAATATGAAGGTAATTGTTCTGTGATGGAGGCAGACCAACAACTTATTCCTGGGTAGAACCAGTACTGTATACCTCCTGCCATCCGTAGGAATTCAACACTTTCTCACAAACAAGTCAAGATTCTAGTATAATCCTGGCTGTTTTAAAATAATTAAGATTAGTGTTGTTCCGATTAATCGATTTGATCGATCATCCATCGGTTATGCCTTTGATCTGATTAAATGATTACAATTTTTCATGATCGATCTTACTCGGTTGTTCAAAATTATGGCTTAGTTTATTCTCTTGTACTAAAATATAAAAGGAAATAAAATGAGTTATAATTTTGCAACAAGTAATCACATATTTATTATAGTGGATATCACAACTTATTTTTTATTTATGTTGGTCAGTTTCATTCAGTTCCTTTATTACCAGAACATACTTGAAATGTGATTCTTTTCTTCATTATAGTCTGAAAATGACTTACACTTGTCTTTTATAGCAGCCATGTTTAATCGATTAATGATCGATCATCGGTCAGTTAAATATTCTGATGATCGATCATGAATTTTCAGCTGATTCCCAACACTACTTAAGATGATACAATTTCTTTATTATGCATCATTTTTATGGATGATAGTTTTTTTTCTTCAAAAAACTTGCTCACGTCACTGACACATTAGCATAACACAATAAAACACTGATTGAAAATAGAACTGAATGCAGGAAGCTTCTGTCAGCTCAAACAGGGTTATTCCCCTTTTCACAGAAATGTTATTATTTTAAAACAAAAATCAACTGATTTCAAATCTCTATCTGCTCCAATGTTTATTAAAGCAATTAACAGAAAACTGTTTTGAAAAATGTTTTGGTTGAAAATAATGAAACATTTCGAGATTGCTGTGTGTTCCTTTAAGATTGCAGGGAAGACTTTTGATTTGTAATAAATGTGTAAATCTTATTAAAGGCATGAAAAAGTGTAAGCCCATGACACATTGAAAATATGCATTTATTGACTGTGACCTTGACCTCTTAAGCCCAGTATGCACAGGATACTTCTGCATGAGTAGGAAGTTCAGTGCTCATACAGATAGGTCATATTAGAGAATTAAAAAAAAAGTTTCGAAAAAACTTCGGCAACTTTACCCATACATGTAGACACAATGAAAATATATTTTGTCTGGTCTTATATGTTAATACCTTTGTTAAAAGGTCAGCACTGTCATGAAATTTTCCTTGAATCAAACTTGTATGCACAGTTATTCCCCTTGTTTTGGTTTAAACAGCATTTCACGGTCTTGTGGTTTAAACTTTGATTTAACACAGTTTTGCTCTATTGAAATAAACAGAAGATAACCCCAGCACCAAAAATACAGAGAAAGTAAGCTGACCCCTTCACTCACTTTTGTGCGTATCAAACAGCTTTCAAGAATGAATATTTTTAGATTACCTCCCTTTATAATACAAATATAATGATTTCGCAATTTGAATAAAACATGTTTTAGCAGCAACACACTAACTCTGTTTTTGATGATTATTAATATTGATCAGAATGATTGAGTGATAAGTATAACAGGATGAAATTTTATCTAGATTATTGTACAAAGCCAACCCTATGCAAATCACGGCTTAAAATGCGGAAGTTTCTTTTTTTGTTCAGTATATATGCAGCAATGGTCATTATATGGACTGCAGAATAGTAGGAATAGTTAACAAAATGTATTCATTAGTCATTGTGACCTAAATGTTTGTTTATCGTTTAAAAAAATGTCTGGCCGGTGTGAAAATAATAACACTGGACTTTTTTAAACCGCAAATGCAAACCTTTATGCCACTGGCTGCCCATGTGTCAGGTTTACTGTTCATACACATTACTGTACGGTATATGACATTTTTTACGATGTTATACTATTAATTACCAATAATGACAAATCAATAAACCTAGCTCATTGCTAGAGTTGTAAGAAGCTGTACAGAAACAAAAAAAAAATGAAATCTGGCTTTGAACAAATAATTAAATTTTTGAAATAAAACTGGAAATTATTATAATTACGTGCAGAGTACTTAAATTTTCTAGGAAAATCTTTAATATGATTTTAATCAAACACAAAAACCACTGCAACTTTAAATGTGACGAAAAACACGAAAAACATGTACTGTAACATCAGTATTCCATTATTAAAGTGATTGTTCCAGAAAAAAAGCAATAAATATATAAAAAAAAATAAAATGTTTCAAACAATTCGGACAAACACAATTTCAAAAACCATGCAGACAAAACCCCATTGTTTATGGACACACAAAGTCATGCTTCAACCTTTTTCATCAACACGTGTCATTAACAATATAATACTAACTCCATGTGTCATTAACAATATAATACTAACTCCACATGTCATTAACAATATACCTTTGTATTAATTACAATACAACTGCAATGGCAGGTGTCATTAACAATATAATATAACTCCACATGTAATTTACAATACAACTGCAATGCCATGTGTCATTTACAATATAATATTAACTCCATGTGTCATTTACAATATAATATTAATGCCATGTGTAATTTTCAATTAAACATTAACTCCACGTGTCATTTACAATATAATATTTACTCCATGTCTCATTTACAATATAATATTAACTCCACATGCCATTTACAATATTACCGTATAATCCCTAATAAACGCCCCTCGCCCCCCCAACATTGTTTCAGATATATATTTTTTAAAACTTACCAAAAGATGCAAGTTAATCTGTTTTATTAACAATGGAGCACACAAAATCACTAGAAAACTTAAAATCCGATACATTAATTGATTGATTGACTTTGGTTTTCTTGGTAAAGAAAATCATTAAATAATGTCTGATTTGAAAGCTAAATTATGCATTTTTGGTCTCAAATAAATGCCCCCAATTTCAAAATTACGCCCATAGGGGGGTTTATTAGGGATTATACGGTATATTAAAGATTTCTGACACGGCTTTAATTATATAGAGCAGGGCTTCTAAAATCGCCGGTTCGTCGGTCCTCAGACCGAATTCTGTTTCTCCGGACCGATTTTCTTTTCAAAATCTCTGTTAAAATCGGTCCCAGATATTTTATCTATCGGTCGTTAAAAAGTCTACAATTACCTTACACACTCCTTGAAATATGCCTTGCGGCAATATTCTTTGATCCATAACACGATTGTTTGTCACTCGCTGTGCGAAAGTAGGTCAATTTGGTCAATTTGGACTAAACCATTACCGATAGTAGGGAGTTTTCCGGAAGAGTCTATAGCCATGTAGCACGCCTTTGATGTGTGATCAGTGAAAGTATATCACGCGTTCTGTCGGTTCACTGAAGCAAGTGTTACCGTCTGTGATTTCTTTGATATACCGTTAGTCGTGAGGTGTTAGCCTGTTTGCTTGTGTCGGTTTGTTTTTTTAAGTGGCCAAAGCTGGGATTGAAATTTGTTTGCGTCATTAAAATACCGAGATGTGTTAATTGCTTGTTTGATTATTTTTTTACAATAACTTTAAGTATAATATTAAGGAAAGTGATCAAACCTGACACCATTTTTTTTTGAAGTCGGACCGAAATTGTTTGCGTTAGTCGTAACATTTGGTATTAATTAAGCTAATTGATGAAAAACGCTATTACTCAAATTTATGTAAAATCGTATATAATCCGCTAATCCGCGCGTGTTAGTCCGCGTTTTATACCTACCCGGTTTATTAGACGCTTCCGGTTTAATTTCTCAAATGATCAACAATTTTAATATTGAGTGAAAATTATTCATTCAGTAAAGCGAAGACATGATGTCAGTCATTAAAATGTACAAATTGTGATAAAGTAAGTTAGAAATAATACAAATATAATACAAACATACATTTTAAATAGTTCTCTATATCAATGACTGAACGGGAAAAAATCATGGTGCAGCTGACGGTGGGTGGGGTACGGCGATTTTAGTGATTTTTTCAAAATAAGCGCGATTCTTACGGCAGTTAAAAACCTGGACCGATTTGCATTTTAAAATTTTAGAAGCCCTGATATAGAGATTATTTAACTGCTGGGATCGATTATAGGGAAATCCTTCACGAGTGGTAGACATGTGGTTCTTTTCATAAAGTTAAGGATTACCCAATAATCAATCCCAGCAGTCAGTTAATTAATCTATTTATTACATTTTAAATTAAGTTTTTCAAACAAATATTCGCTTTATTGAACGTTATCGGCGAATGACGTCGACGTCAGCAACACTTTGTTGACGTCACGCCTCAACGTCGCAACATTAGTTATTATTGTGTTCTGAGTTAGCAACGTTAGTTATTATTGAGTTCTGAGTAAGTTATTAATATTTGGCGATTATGAATATTCTTGCACTGAGAAATCCCGATCTTTCACGCATAGAAATGTAATAAAATATGATACTTGTTTGGTTATTGAAGATGTTTTTGAAAATATGATTGATACTTCTCAAAACGTTTTTTTTACATTTTGACATCAACTAATCAGATGTCATTCAAACATTTAACAATAAAATTAACTAGAAGGGTGTTCCAAGGAACATCTGTGTCACCTGCCATCATCATCTGTGTCACATGCCATCATCATCACGGTGGTTGTTTCATCAATGACAATCTACTATAAAGTTTAAAGACCGATGGTGCAATCCTTCATGAATTATGGAGCATGGTTGGTTGAATGGTATTCAACATCATTTTCAGCACATTTTAGGCAATGCAACATGGTTTATTTTTGTGTGGTTAAGAAAGACCACCCACTTTTTTTCCTGGGTAGAACCAGTACTGTATAGCTTGCGCCATCCGTAAGTATTGACACTTTCTCAACTTTCTCAAACCTGCAGCAAATTGTGGAGCAGATTATATTTCTTCAGTTGTTAAAGTGTTTTAAAGGGGGCATAACTCTGCATTGTATAATTGATAAGAAGGTACTGTGTACAGTTTCATCATCTTGATCGTCATTTTCATATGTTATGAGCTAGATAAGGTTGCAGGGTAAAATTTAAAAAACAAGAGCTGTCAGAGGACTAGACTATTTAAATTTTCCAAGAACAAGAACTTATGCACCCGGCATACCATCAGCAAAAAAAAGTGAAAACAAAGGGGCGAGCTGGATGTGTCAAGAAGGTAAACATTGGAATTTTTCTGTGATGACACAGTGGTAATTTGATAATAACCCTTTCAAAGGATACATAATGCAAATTTTAAGGCAAAAATTTGAAGAAAATATGTTAAAAGTATATGTAAGTGCATTTGACCCTTGGCCCCTTTGTGACCTTGACCTTTGATCCAATTCTCTTAAACTCAATAGATACGTTCATCGCCCCATTTATAATAATGTATGTAAGTTTGATGATGATTGGATAAACAAGAGGCCCAAGAGGGCCTGTAGATGCTCTACTGGCTAAAACAGCTCTTATATGGTAAAGATCAGATAAAAAATGAAGTAACTACAGATTTAACAAAGGAAAATACAATATAGCATTTTTCAACAAATCAAGGGCCATAACTCTGTCGTTACCAACAAGATCTAGCTGGTTTTCGAAATTGTCCAAGATTTCATTGATATACCGCGCTTTGCACAACTAGACATCATACGATGTTTCCTGCCAAATTTCGTGGAAATCCAATAAGCCATTTAGGAGGAGTAGCGCCGACAAGAAATTTAAAGTAAATGTCAAGAGGCTGTAACTCCATCAAAAATCAAGGAACCGGAAAAAAACTCAATAGGTACAAATAGTAATACAGCTTCCTGTTAAGTTTCGTCAAATCCAATACAGTGTTAACAAAAAATAAATAAAAAAATACAAAAAAAGTAATTAAAAAGAAAATGAAAAAAACAAGACTACAAAAAAAACATGTTTTTTAACAAAATAATAATAAAAAAGAAGAAGTAAAAAAATCTGGTAAAGTTTGGTAAAGATCAGATGAAAAATGAAGGCCCTATCGTATTAACGAGGCAAAATATAGCATTTTTAATGAAATCAAGGGCCTTAACTCAGCTGTTACCAGTCCGATCTTGCTGGTTTTCACATTTGTCTGAGCTTTCATTGATACTAACAATCTGGTAAAGTTTGGTGAAGACGAGATGAAAAATGAAGGCCCTATCGTCTTAACGAGGCAAAATATAGCATTTTTAATGAAATCAAGGGCCTTAACTCAGCTGTTACCAGTCCGATCTTGCTGGTTTTCACATTTGTCTGAGCTTTCATTGATACTAACAATCTGGTAAAGTTTGGTGAAGACGAGATGAAAAATGAAGGCCCTATCGTCTTAACGAGGCAAAATATAGCATTTTTAACTAATTCAAGGGCCATAACTCCGCTTGTTGCTGGTCCGATCTGGCTGGTTTTCGAACTTATCTAAGCTTTCATTGGTATTAACAATCTGGTGAAATTTGGTAAAGGTCAGATGAAAAATGATGGCCCTATTGTCTTAACGAGGCAAAATATAGCATTTTTAACTAATTCAAGGGCCTTAACTCCACTTGTTGCTGGTCCGATCTGGCTGGTTTTCGAAATTGCCCAAGCTTTCATTGATACTAACAATCTGGTAAAGTTTGGTAAAGATCGGATGAAAAATAAGGACCCTATTGTCATAACGAGGCAAAATATAGCCTTTTTAACTAAATCAAGGAACATAACTCCGCTGTTACCGGTCCGAGCTCACTGGTTTCCGAACTTGTCCGAGCTTTCATTGATATTAACAATCTGGTAAAGTTTGGTAAAGAATTGATGAAAAATGAAAGCCCTAATGTCTTAACGAGCCAACATATAGCTTTTTAACTAAATCAAGGGCCATAGCTCTGCTGTTACTGGTCTGATCTGGCTGGTTTTGAAATTTGTCCGAGCTTTCATTGATATTAGCGACATGTTAAAGTTTGGTAAAGATCGGATGAAAAATGAAGGCCCTATCGTCTTATTGAGACAAAAGTTAACGACGGACGACGGACGACGGACAACTCGGCATCCCATAAGCTCTACTGGCCGAACTGCTAAAGTAAAGCTAAAAATGTTGAAGTTATTTACATGATAAGAATATACACACATTAACCTGATGCTAAGAGCCTATCAACACATAAATGCAATTTGTGACCATGAACTTTGACCAGTAGACCACATAATATCCTGCGAATACCGTATTTACTGTTGTTTTTTCCCCATACAAAATCCAACATACATGTACAATATTCTTAAAATTTAAATGATCAGCAATGACAAAGCTAAAAAAAAAAAAAATGGCGAAGCTCTCTGCTGAAAAAGCAATTTAAAACACACATCAAGAAACAAGAAGTGACATTATTAAGCAAAGCAAAATCTAGAGACGCGAGGAAGCGTTTATCAACTAAATACATAAGCAACCACAAAACACTTACCTCCCTTTGCATGTTATCATTTTATTTCGGTACAGAACATTTGAAACCCAAACCAATTTGATCCCACATATAATTTTTCAAGTTTGATCCCATTATTTTCTCATTAATATCTGGTTCAGAGCTAAAGTTGTCCATGATGTGTTCCCAAAATGTTTATAATATTTGATGATTCTAATGATATAGTTAGACCTTATAAAATAGTCATTTTAACCCCAGAATTTAACTATGATGCTAGATTTAATGTATGTGTACATCTGATGTGAAACTGAAGCACAGTACGATGGCTGGTTCTATACCATTCTCTCTTCTAGATCACCTCTAGTGCCTTTAAAGAAAGCTGCCATTTAGGGCCCAAAGAAAACATCAAGCAGGAATTTTAAGGATTTTATTCTTACCCACCAATTGTGCCTTTCTCCTCTGTGATATTGATATCAAGACTGCATAAAATCTCTCCCCCAGGATGAAATTCTCTCCCCAAAGGGTGAAAGCTTCTCCCCCAAGATAAAATCCTCTCCCCCAGGATGAAATCCTCTCCCCCAGGGTGAAATCCTCTCCCCTGTATGAAATCCTCTCCGCCAGGGTGTATACTCTCCCCCGGATGAAATCCTCTCCCCCAGGAAACAATCCTGAGACCCCCCGGGTGAAATTCTCTCCCCAAAGGGTGAAATCTTCTCCCCCAGGATGAAATCCTCTCTCCCAGGATGAAATCCTCTCCCTCGGAGTAAATTTCTCTCCCCTAGTACGAAATCCTCTCCCCAGGTAAAATCTTTTCCCCCAGGATAAAATACCGAGACCCCCAGGGTGAAATCCTCTCCCCCAGGATGAAATCCTCTCCCCACAGGGTGAAATCTTCTCCCCCAGGATGAAATCCTATCCCCCGCATGAAATCATCTCCCCCAGGGTGAATCCTCTCCCCCAGGATGAAATCCTCTCCCCCAGGGTGAATCCTCTCCCCGAGAGTAAAATACTCTCCCCCAGGATGAAATACTCTCCCCACAGGGTGAAATCTTCTCCCCCAGGATGAAATCCTCTTCCCCAGGATGAAATCTACTCCCCCAGGATGAAATCCTCTCCCCCTTTATCCTCTTCCCCAGGATAAAGTCCTCTCCCCCAGGGTATTAAACTACTAACCTTACCAGCTATTTCTCCCCACAATTTACCATGTGTGACAATACTTCAAACAGTCTGTCAAAACTCCACCCCTTTGAGACTCGTACATCCCCGGTGTCGCCTTTACTTACGTTGGCAGCCATTTCTCCCAGCAAGACCTCCCGAACCTTTACAGCGACTACATTTGAGTCCCTCATATCCATCGTGACATACACATCGCCCAGTCATCTGATGACAATCAGTCCTCCTGGCACCGAATTCGTGACAATTGCATGCTGGAAACAAAATATGTCGTAGATCACATCATATTCTATACCTCTTCTGCGAGTGTGTCATTAACCACCATCTTTCCAAGCTGACCACATGCTGAATACAACACACTTTACACAAGTGATAGACCATTTGCTGTTTTACATGCTTCGCAGAGGGCCATCTAAGCCGAGAAGCTTTAATAAGCAGCCTTCATATTATAATTTTATAAAACTTATTTCAAAAAAGCTTGTTTTGAATCAAATTATCAACAACTCGTTTTATATAATATTGTAATATAGCCATGTATTTGTAATAATACGAAGATTTTGGTCAACGATCATTCGGGTCGACAGAACTACATACATGACTCACATAAATGACTTATGTTATTAGGTCACTGGGAAGAGCAAGTGTTTTAGCTTCAGTTATGAAACGGTGGCCTAATCAGTCAAACCGCAGAGTTCATTTGTGACATACTTGCCTGACACTTGTACTGGAGACATTTCACTAAGATAAGATTTTTGATGTATAATTTTGTGTGTAGTAATTAGTAATTGTATATAAATATACTAAGAGACACAGGACTAAGTCTTCACTGTAACATATTAATATACTAAGAGACACAGGACTAAGTCTTCACTGTAACATATTAACATACTAAGAGACACAGGACTAAGTCTTCACTGTAACATATTAACATACTAAGAGACACAGGACTAAGTCTTCACTGTAACATATTAATATACTAAGAGACACAGGACTAAGTCTTCACTGTAACATATTAATATACTAAGAGACACAGGACTAAGTCTTCACTGTAACATATTAATATACTAAGAGACACAGGACTAAGTCTTCACTGTAACATATTAATATACTAAGAGACACAGGACTAAGTCTTCACTGTAACATATTAAATATACTAAGAGACACAGGACTAAGTCTTCACTGTAACATATTAATATACTAAGAGACACAGGACTAAGTCTTCACTGTAACATATTAAATATACTAAGAGACACAGGACTAAGTCTTCACTGTAACATATTAAATATACTAAGAGACACAGGACTAAGTCTTCACTGTAACATATTAATATACTAAGAGACACAGGACTAAGTCTTCACTGTAACATATTAATATACTAAGAGACTAAGTCTTCACTGTAACATATTAATATACTAAGAGACACAGGACTACGTCTTCACTGTAACATATTAATATACTAAGAGACACAGGACTAAGTCTTCACTGTAACATATTAATATACTAAGAGACACATGACTAAGTCTTCACTGTAACATATAATTATACTAAGAGACACAGGATTAAGTCTTCACTGTAACATATTAAACAAGAGGTCAATGACCTTGAAGCTCTACTGATTGATTTTGATTTCAGGAAGTAGTCGCTACAGACTTGTTTTTTGAAAATCTATTTTTAACCGTGGCGGCCATCTTGAATTTCCGGCAGACCTGAAATTTTGCTAAGATCAATAAGACATTAAGAGCAACATTCCTGTGAAGTTTCATGAAAGTCCGTCAAGTAGTTTCAGAGTAGTCGCTACATGTTTTCATTATATAACTCTATGTAAACAAAAATGGCCGCTGGCAGCCATGTTTAACGTCAAATCAAAACGATTTTCGACAAGGACCAACATCATGTCATACTGATCATTTTAGAAAAAGTCCCATATCAATATCTCTTATTGTTTTGGAGAAGTAGTCGCTACAAACTTATTTATTTTAAATCTATTTTTAGCTGTGGCGGCCATCTTGAATTTCCAGCCAACCTGAAATTTTTCTAGGATCAACTAGACATCAAGAGCAACATTCCTGTGAAGTTTCATGAACATCCGTCAAGTAGTTTCAGAGAAGTAGTCGCTACAAGTTTTTACTATATAACTCTATGTAACCAAAGATGGCCACTGGCAGCCATGTTTAACGTAGAATCAAAATAATTTTCCACAAGGATCTACATCATGTCATGCTGATCATTTTAGAAAAAGTCCCATATCAATATCACTTATAGTTTTCAAGAAGTAGTCTCTACAAACTTATTTTTTACAAATCTATTTTTAGCTGTGACGGCCATCTTGAATTTCCGGCCGACCTGAAATTTTTCTAGAATCAATTAGACATCAAGAGCAACATTCCTGTGAGGTTTCATGACAATCCGCCAAGTAGTTTCAGAGGAGTAGTCGCTACAAGTTTTTACTATATAACTCTATGTAACCAAAGATGGCCACTGGCAGCCATGTTTAACGTCGAATCAAAATAATTTTCCACAAGGATCTACATCATGTCATGCTGATCATTTTAGAAAAAGTCCCATATCAATATCACTTATAGTTTTCAAGAAGTAGTCGCTACAAACTTATTTTTTAAAAATCTATTTTTAGCTGTGACGGCCATCTTGAATTTCCGGCCAACCTGAAATTTTTCTAGGATCAATTAGACATCAAGAGCAACATTCCTGTAAAGTTTCATGACAATCCGTCAAGTAGTTTCAGAGGAGTAGTTGCTACAAGTTTTTACTATATAACTCTATGTAAACAAAGATGGCCGCTGGCAGCCACGTTTAACGTCGAATCAAAACGATTTTTGATAAGAACCAACATCATGTCATGCTGATCATTTTAGAAAAAGTCCCATATCAATATCACTTATAGTTTTCAAGAAGTAGTCGCTACAAACTTGTATTTTGAAAATTTATTTTTAGCCGTGGCGGCCATCTTGAATTTCCGGCCGACCTGAAATTTTGCTAGGATCATTTAGACATCAAGAACAACATTCCTGTGAAGTTTCATGAAAATCCGTCAAGTAGTTTCAGAGGAGTAGTCGCTACAAGTTTTCATTATATAACTCTATGTAAACAAAGATGGCCGCTGGCAGCCATGTTTAACGTCAAATCAAAACGATTTTCGACAAGGATCAACATCATGTCATGCTGATCATTTTAGAAAAAGTCCCATATCAATATCACTTATAGTTTTCAAGAAGTAGTCGCTACAAACTTGAATTTAAAAAATCTATTTTTAGCTTTGGCGGCCATCTTGGATTTCACATCAACATGAATTTTTGCTAGGATCAACTAGACTTCATGGGCAACATTTCTGTAAAGTTTTATGAATATCCATCCAGTAGTTTCAGAGGAGTAGTCGCTACAAATAAAAGTTAACGGACGGACAGACGGACGGACAGACGGACAGACGGACGGACGACGGACGCCGCACCACGGCATAAGCTCTGCTGATCTCTGATCAGTAGAGCTAAAAACAAGAGGTCAATGACCTTGAAGCTCTACTGATAGATTTTTGATAGCTAGGTCAACATTCCTGTGAAGTTTCATGAAAATCCATCAAGTAGTTTCATAGGGGTAGTCGCTACAAGTTTTCATTATATAACTATGTAAACAAAGATGGCCACTGGCGGCCATGTTTAATGTCAAATCAAAATAATTTTTGACAAGGATCAACATCATGTCATACTGATCATTTTAGAAAAACTCCCATATCAATATCACTTATAGTTTTCAAGAAGTAGTCGTTACAAACTTGAATTTTGAAAATCTATTTTTAGCCATGGCGACCATCTTGAATTTCCGGCCGACCTGAAATTTTGCTAGGATCAATTAGACATCAAGAGCAACATTCCTGTATAGTTTCATGAAAATCCGTCAAGTAGTTTCAGAGAAGTAGTCGCTACAAGTTTTTACTATATAATTCAATGTAAACAAAGATGGCCGCTGGCAGCCATGTTTAACGTCGAATCAAAACGATTTTTGACATGGACCAACATCATGTCATGTTGATCATTTTAGAAAAAGTCCCATATCAATATCACTTATAGTTTTCAAGAAGTAGTCGCTACAAACTTGTATTTTGAAAATCTATTTTTAGCCGTGGCGGCCATCTTTAATTTCCGGCCGACCTGAAATTTTGCTAGGATCAATTAGACATCAAGAACAACATTCCTGTGAAGTTTCATGAAAATCTGTCAAATAGTTTCAGAGGAGTAGTCTCTACAAGTTTTCATTATATAACTCTATGTAAAAAAAGCAGCCATGTTTAACGTCGAATCAAAACTATTTTCGACAAGGACCAACATCATGTCATGCTGATCATTTTAGAAGAAGTCCCATATCAATATCACTTAAGAGTTTTCAAGAAGTAGTCGCTACAAACTTGTATTTTAAAAATCTATTTTTAGCTTTGGCGGCCATCTTGGATTTCACATCAACATGAATTTTTGCTAGGATCAACTAGACTTCATGGGCAACATTTCTGTAAAGTTTCATGAATATCCATCCAGTAGTTTCAGAGGAGTAGTCGCTACAAATAAAAGTTTACGGACAGACGGACAGACGGACGGACGGACGCCGCACCAAGGCATAAGCTCTGCTGATCTCTGATCAGTCGATCTAAAAATGAATTTTCCTAAGCATATCAGGGTCATGTCTGCACTCATAATGCTCTTGCATATCAGGAAATGCTCCGGCATTTTAAAAAGTTATTCCATGCTTATCTCCCCACGAGTCAAAATCAGCCATTTTACCTACTTTTTGGAAGTTTTTGCTAGTTGAGCATTTTTCTATTTATAGCCTCCAAAAACCTCAAAGAATGCATATTCCAATACACCAAAATAAACTTAGAAGTACTCAAAACTGAAAACAACATCAAACATGTGCTTCATAATTATTATAAATGCCATCCATGGACCTAAAAGATGCTTAGTTGATTTCTTTCTGATTTACACCATGGACATTCACGCAAAAGGACATTCATGCGAAACTGAGGAGTGCCCCCTTTGTAGTAAAGGGAACACAAGTATTTGCAGTGGTGTATTTTATAATACTTACGCATACAGCCAACATCGTTTTGATTCTGAATGAGGTGAAGTCCCCAGTATCCTGGCATGCAGCTGTCACATTTCTGACCTCCAACCCCTGGTTTGCACGAGCACTGCTTGGTCACGGCGTTGCACGTGTTACCATAGGATGCCAACATGTTACACTGGCACTGATCTGGGTAAGAAGTTCACGAGAAATGTCAATGTTTATATAAATATTCAGAGTTCAACATGAAACTATGATTAAATATATTTTATCGCCATATATTATGCAAATGGTTTGGGCCACAAGATCAAACAACATTAGTTACGGCGAAGTTTGTAGGGACATGAAACTGTGGTATCTTGTTCTTTATTTATATATTACAGTAACAACAGTTTCACGCTCACCGCTCAAATTATAACAACATTCTGCATTTTGAGAGTTGAACAGGGTATACACTCAGGTACTTGCTGAGAAACTGAAAGGCTTCAATTTGTGTGTTTTATGCCCCTAAATATCCTAAATTTTCTAAAAACGACAAACCATAAAGGGTGGACATGGGAAGGGTGAGGGTTATAATGCTTTTGTATTCAACAAATGTTTCCCCAACATCTCCGACTGTCCTCTGTGGTTTTTGATATACATGTACATATTCTTGTTATCGTTTATTGAAGTTATTCACCTGAATCACTCTTCCCTACACCTGTCAACTACCGACCTCACTACACATGTATCAGTATCCCCCATCAGCTAATGATTATTTTAGATCTTATTCCTCAGGCATTAGTCATTACTGCAGATCTACCGTGTCATTTGTTGGGCTGCTGAAATCTTACCGTCTGTTGTCCCACACCCACAGATACTAATACTTGGCATATTCGCCAACACCTATTGATATCTGCACGTGTGGAGTATTCGCCCACACCTAATGATATCTGCGTTACTATTATAAACTTAAGTTGCTTTTGCTTCAGCATTCGTCGTATGGATAGGGTGGGCTGCAGAAATCAGCAGTTGTAATTTCAATAGGGTGGGCTGCATAAGTCAGCATTTGTCATTTGGATAGGATGGGCTGCAGAAATCAGCATTTGTCATATGGATAGGGTGCAGACATCAGTGGGTAAGGTGGGCTGTAGAAAGAAGTATTTGTCATTTGGATAGGATGGGCTGCAGAAATCGGCATTCATCATATGGATAGGGTGGGCTGCAGAAATCGGCATTCATCATATGGATAGGGTGGGCTGCAGAAATCGGCATTCGTCATATGGATAGGGTGGGCTGCAGAAGTCAGCATTGGTCATATGGATAGGGTGGGCTGCAGAAGTCAGCACTGGTCATATGGATAGGGTGGGCTGCAGAAATCAGCATTCGTTATATGGACAGGGTGGGCTGCAGAAGTTGGCATTCGTCATATGGACAGTGTGGGCTGCAGAAGTTGGCATTCATCATATGGACACGGTGGGCTGCAGAAGTCGGCATTCATCATATGGACAGGGTGGGCTGCAGAAATCAGTGGGTAGGGTGGGCTGCAGAAATCAGCATTCGTCATATGGATAGGGTGGGCTGCGGAAGTCAGCATTTGTCATATAGACAGGGTGGGCTGCAAAAGTCAGCATTTGTCTTATGTACAGGGTGGGCTGCAAAAGTCAGCATTCGTCATATGGATAGGGTGGGCTGTAGAAATCATCATTCGTCATATGTACAGGGTGGGCTGCAGAAATCAGCATTCATCATATGGATAGGGTGGGCTGAAGAAATCAGCATTTGTCTTATGGACAGGGTGGGCTGCAAAAGTCAGCATTCGTCATATGGATAGGGTGGGCTGTAGAAATCATCATTCGTCATATGTACAGGGTGGGCTGCAGAAATCAGCATTCATCATATGGATAGGGTGGGCTGCAGAAATCAACATTCGTCATATGGATAGGGTGGGCTGCAGAAGTCAGCATTTGTCTTATGGACAGGGTGGGCTGCAAAAGTCAGCATTCGTCATATGGATAGGGTGGGCTGTAGAAATCATCATTCGTCATATGTACAGGGTGGGCTGCAGAAATCAGCATTCATCATATGGATAGGGTGGGCTGTAGAAATCATCATTCGTCATATGTACAGGGTGGGCTGCAGAAATCAGCATTCATCATATGGATAGGTTGGGCTGCAGAAATCAACATTCGTCATATGGATAGGGTGGGCTGCAGAAGTCAGCATTTGTCTTATGGACAGGGTGGGCTGCAAAAGTCAGCATTCGTCATATGGATAGGGTGGGCTGTAGAAATCATCATTCGTCATATGTACAGGGTGGGCTGCAGAAATCAGCATTCATCATATGGATAGGGTGGGCTGCAGAAATCAGCATTCGTCATATGGATAGGGTGGGCTGTAGAAATCATCATTCGTCATATGGACAGGGTGGATTGCAGAAATCAGCATTCGTCATATGGATAGGGTGGGCTGCAGAAGTCAGCATTCGTCATATGGATAGGGTGGGCTGTAGAAATCATCATTCGTCATATGGATAGGGTGGGCTGCAGAAGTCAGCATTTGTCATATGGATAGTGTGGGCTGCAGAAATTAGCATTTATCATATGGATAGGGTGGGCTGCAGAAATCATCATTCGTCATATGGACAGGGTGGGCTGCAGAAATTAGCATTTATCATATGGATAGTGTGGGCTGCAGAAATTAGCATTTATCATATGGATAGTGTGGGCTGCAGAAATTAGCATTTATCATATGGATAGGGTGGGCTGCAGAAGTCAGCATTCGTCATATGGATAGTGTGGGCTGAAGAAATTTACATGCATCATATGGATAGGGTGGGATGCAGAAGTCGGCATTCGTCATATGGACAGAGTGGGCTGAAGAAATCAACATTCATCATATGGATAGGTGGGCTGCAGAAGTCAGCATTCGTCTTATGGATAGGGTGGGCTGCAGAAGTCAGCATTCGTCATATGGACAGGGTGGGCTGCAGATGTCAGCATTTGTCATATGGACAGGGTGGTCTGCAGAAGTCGGCACTCGTCATATGGATAGGGTGGGCTGCAGAAGTCAGCATTCTTCATATGGACAGGGTGGTCTGCAGAAGTCGGCACTCGTCATATGGACAGGGTGGTCTGCAGAAGTCGGCACTCGTCATATGTATAGTGTGGGCTGCAGAAATCAGCATTTGTCATATGGATAGTGTGGGCTGAAAAAATCAACATTCGTCATATGGATAGGGTGGGCTGTAAAATCATCATTCGTCATATGGATAGGGTGGGCTGTAAAATCATCATTCGTCATATGGACAGGGTGGGCTGAAGAAATCAACATTCATCATATGGAATAGGTGGGCTGCAGAAATCAGAATTCATCATATGGACAGGGTGGGCTGCAGAAATCAACATTCGTCATATGGATAGAGTGGGCTGTAGAAATCATCATTCGTCATATGGACAGGGTGGGCTGAAGAAATCAGCATTCATCATATGGAGAGGGTGGGCTGTAGAAATCATCATTCGTCATATGGACAGGGTGGGCTGAAGAAATCAGCATTCATCATATGGAGAGGGTGGGCTGAAGAAATCAGCATTCATCATATGGACAGGGTGGGCTGCAGAAATCAGCATTTGTTATATGGACAGGGTGGGATTCAGAAATCAGCATTCATAATATGGACTTGGTGGGCTGCAGAAGTCAGCAATCATCATATGGATAGGGTGGGCTGCACAATTTCGTATTATAAATAGATTTATGTGTGTAAGAAGTTATGTAAGAATTGACCAAAACAACACAGAAATATGTAAAAACAAAAATGAAAAAAATCAGGTTTTGAGTGGGGGTCGGGGTGGGGAAGGCAGAGAGGCAGGGGATGGTGGGGAAGGCAACATGTGTAAGCAGCTGTGTAAGAATTGACCAAAACAACACAGAAATATGTAAAAAAAATAAATAAAAATCGATGTTTGGGTGGGGGTGGGGAGAGGAGGAGGTGGTGGGGTGGTGAGGGCAACATATATGTGTAAGAAGCTATGTAAGAATTGACCGAAACAACACAGAAATACGTTGTTTTTTTTTAAAAATTAAAGTTTTGAGTGGCGGTGGGGGTGGGGTGGGGGTGGGAGAGAGGCAGGGGACTGGGGAAGGATAACATACATGTGTAAGAAGCTATGTAAGGATTGACCAAAACAACACAGAAATATGTAAAAAAGAAAAAGAAAAATTGACTTTTGAGTGGTGGTGGGGGTGGGAGAGAGGCAGGGGGTGGGGTGGGGACAACATATATGTGTAAGAAGCTATGTAAGAATTAACAGTGGGGGGGAGGGGGGAACATATAGGTATGTGTAATAACTGACAAAAACAACACAGAAATATGTAAAAAAAAAAATAAAAAAATAGAGTTTCAACTGGGGGTGTAGGGGAGGAGGGGCAACATAGCTATGTGTAATAACCGACAAAAACAACACAGAAATATTAAAAAAAAAAAAAAATAGAGTTTCAACTGGGGGTGTGTGGGGGTGTGGATTTTCGAGTGTGTGGTGTGTGTGGGGTGGGCATGGAGGCAGGAAGGGCGCAACATAGCTATGTGGTGGGGGGTGGTAAGAAAATTAGTTTAGCTAAGACAAGAAATGTAAGAGATATAGACCTGTAAACACAGCTTACACGCAAAATTTGATATGAAACAGACACATTTTAAGGGCTATCAGAATTTGGGTTCCATTACTTATGCAGCCCTTAACATAATGCTATAAGAAAGCTGATGGTTATGCTAGGGTAAGAAATGTACGAGATATAGACTTGTAAACACAGCTTACATGCAACATTTGATGTAAAATGGGATACATTTTGTGGGCTATCATAATTTGGGTTCCATGAGAGCCCATGGGTTACAGGAACCAAATTGCAGCCCTTAAGATAAGGCTATAAGGAAGCCCATGGCCAAATTTGGTTGTGCTAGGATAAGAAATGTAAGACATATAGACTTGTAAACACAGCTTACACGCAAACCTTGATGTGGGACGCCAATGCCGAGGTGACTACATAAGCTCTCTTATTCTTCGAATAGTCGAGTTAAAAATGTCACAGAAAGAAGTACCCAAAACAACAGTTAGATACATCATGTTTATATGCCTTTGGTGCTCTCCGATTTAGTCGGCCCTAAATCTGTTAATTGCCGATCGATATGTACTGCATTCTTTTTAAGAATTAATCTTAGCAAAGAACTGCAATTCAATTCCATGAATCATTTTAACAGGACAATACCTATAATACATTGCTCTGTGCAAGATGGGAGAAAAAAACAAAGTGCAACAAGAGGCCCAAGAGGGCCTGTGGACGCTCTACTGGCTAAAGATAAAGTTTATGCACAAGGGGCCATAACTCTTTTAAATATCGTTCAACCAGAACATGGTGATGACATAGGCAACTAGGCTTGGTACTGATTGTCCCTGACAAGTTCCATTGAAATCCAGCCAGAGATTCAGGAAAACTAGTCTGTACAAAGTTAGTGTATTAAAACTTTTAAAGGGCCATAACTCTGCCAAAATTCATTCAAACAGAACATGGCAATGATAGTTGCAACTAGGCTTGGTACTGATCATCCCCATCAAGATTCGTTAAAATCCAGTAAGGAGTTCAGAACAGACTAATCTGGTTTCTCTATTAAAACCTATAAAGGGCCATAACTCTGACAAAAATCATTCAACCCGCATATGGCGATGATATGCAAAACTAGGCTTAACTAGTGACCTAGTTTTTGACCCCATACCCATTTTCGAACTTGACCAAAATATAATTAAGACAACATTTCGACAAAGTTTCATCAAGATCGGGTCAAAAATATGGCCTCTAGAGTGTACTAGTGACCTAGTTTTTGACCCTGTGTGACCCTGTGTGACCCATTTTCGAACTTTAGCAAGCTATAATTGAGACAAATATTCTGACAAAATTGCATGAAGATCGGGTCAAAAATATGGCCTCTAGAGTGTACACACGGTTTTTCCAAAGTTTGACCTAGTGACCTAGTTTTTAACACCATGTGACCCATTTTTGAACTTGACCAAGATATAATTAAGACAAACATTTTGACAAAGAGTGTACACAAGGTTTTTCCAATATTTGACCTAGTGACCTAGTTTTTAACCCCATGTGACCCATTTTCAAACTTGACCAAGATATAATTAAGACAAACATTCTGACAAAGTTGCATCAAGCTCGGGTCAAAAATATGGCCTCTAGAGTGTACACAAGGTGTTTCCAATATTTGACCTAGTGACCTAGTTTTTAACTTCATGTGACCCATTTCCGAACTTGATCAAGATATAATTAAGATAAACAATTTGACAAAATTTCATCAAGATTGGGTAAAAAATATGACCTCTAGAGTGTACACAAGTTTTTTCAAGTATTTGACCTAGTGACCTAGTTTTTGACCCCACATGACCCATTTTTGAACTTGACCGAGATTTCATTGAGACAAACATTCTGACAAAGTTTCATTAAGATCGGGTCAAAAATATGGCCTCTAGAGTGTACACACGGTTTTTCCAAAGTTTGACCTAGTGATCTAGTTTTTAACACCATGTGACCCATTTTTGAACTTGACCAAGATATAATTAAGACAAACATTTTGACAAAGCTTCATCAAGATTGGGTCAGAAATACGGCTTCTAGAGTGTACACAAGGTTTTTCAAGTATTTGACCTAGTGACCTAGTTTTTAACCCCATGTGACCCATTTTCAAACTTGACCAAGATATAATTAAGACAAACATTCTGACAAAGTTGCATCAAGCTCGGGTCAAAAATATGGCCTCTAGAGTGTACATAAGGTTTTTCCAATATTTGACCTAGTGACCTAGTTTTTGACCCCACATGACCCATTTTCGAACTTGACCGAGATTTCATTGAGACAAACAATTAAGATAAAACATTCTGACAAAGTTGCATCAAGCTCGGGTCAAAAATATGGCCTCTAGAGTGTACACAAGGTTTTTCCAATATTTGACCTAGTGACCTAGTTTTTAACTTCATGTGACCCATTTTCGAACTTGACCGAGATTTCATTGAGACAAACATTCTGACAAAGTTTCATCAAGATCGGGTCAAAAATATGGCCTCTAGAGTGTACACACGGTTTTTCCAAAGTTTGACCTAGTGACCTAGTTTTTAACACCATGTGACCCATTTTTGAACTTGACCAAGATATAATTAAGACAAACATTTTGACAAAGAGTGTACACAAGGTTTTTCCAATATTTGACCTAGTGACCTAGTTTTTAACCCCATGTGACCCATTTTCAAACTTGACCAAGATATAATTAAGACAAACATTCTGACAAAGTTGCATCAAGCTCGGGTCAAAAATATGGCCTCTAGAGTGTACACAAGGTTTTTCCAATATTTGACCTAGTGACCTAGTTTTTAACTTCATGTGACCCATTTCCGAACTTGATCAAGATATAATTAAGATAAACAATTTGACAAAATTTCATCAAGATTGGGTAAAAAATATGACCTCTAGAGTGTACACAAGTTTTTTCAAGTATTTGACCTAGTGACCTAGTTTTTGAGCCCACATGACCCATTTTTGAACTTGACCGAGATTTCATTGAGACAAACATTCTGACAAAGTTTCATCAAAATCGGGTCAAAAATATGGCCTCTAGAGTGTACACACGGTTTTTCCAAATATTGACCTAGTGATCTAGTTTTTAACACCATGTGACCCATTTTTGAACTTGACCAAGATATAATTAAGACAAATATTTTGACAAAGCTTCATCAAGATTGGGTCAGAAATACGGCTTCTAGAGTGTTCACAAGGTTTTTCAAGTATTTGACCTAGTGACCTAGTTTTTAACCCCATGTGACCCATTTTCAAACTTGACCAAGATATAATTAAGACAAACATTCTGACAAAGTTGCATCAAGCTCGGGTCAAAAATATGGCCTCTAGAGTGTACATAAGGTTTTTCCAATATTTGACCTAGTGACCTAGTTTTTGACCACATGACCCATTTTCGAACTTGACCGAGATTTCATTGAGACAAACAATTAAGATAAACATTCTGACAAAGTTGCATCAAGCTCGGGTCAAAAATATGGCCTCTAGAGTGTACACAAGGTTTTTCCAATATTTGACCTAGTGACCTAGTTTTTAACTTCATGTGACCCATTTTCGTACTTGACCGAGATTTCATTGAGACAAACATTCTGACAAAGTTTCATCAAGATCGGGTCAAATATATGGCCTCTAGAGTGTACACACGGTTTTTCCAAAGTTTGACCTAGTGACCTAGTTTTTAACACCATGTGACCCATTTTTGAACTTGACCAAGATATAATTAAGACAAACATTTTGACAAAGTTTCATCAAGATTGGTTCAGAAATACGGCTTCTAGAGTGTACACAAGGTTTTTCCAATATTTGACCTAGTGACCTAGTTTTTAACTTCATGTGACCCATTTCCGAACTTGATCAAGATATAATTAAGATAAACAATTTGACAAAATTTCATCAAGATTGGGTAAAAAATATGACCTCTAGAGTGTACACAAGTTTTTTCAAGTATTTGACCTAGTGACCTAGTTTTTGAGCCCACATGACCCATTTTTGAACTTGACCGAGATTTCATTGAGACAAACATTCTGACAAAGTTTCATCAAAATCGGGTCAAAAATATGGCCTCTAGAGTGTACACACGGTTTTTCCAAATATTGACCTAGTGATCTAGTTTTTAACACCATGTGACCCATTTTTGAACTTGACCAAGATATAATTAAGACAAATATTTTGACAAAGCTTCATCAAGATTGGGTCAGAAATACGGCTTCTAGAGTGTTCACAAGGTTTTTCAAGTATTTGACCTAGTGACCTAGTTTTTAACCCCATGTGACCCATTTTCAAACTTGACCAAGATATAATTAAGACAAACATTCTGACAAAGTTGCATCAAGCTCGGGTCAAAAATATGGCCTCTAGAGTGTACATAAGGTTTTTCCAATATTTGACCTAGTGACCTAGTTTTTGACCACATGACCCATTTTCGAACTTGACCGAGATTTCATTGAGACAAACAATTAAGATAAACATTCTGACAAAGTTGCATCAAGCTCGGGTCAAAAATATGGCCTCTAGAGTGTACACAAGGTTTTTCCAATATTTGACCTAGTGACCTAGTTTTTAACTTCATGTGACCCATTTTCGTACTTGACCGAGATTTCATTGAGACAAACATTCTGACAAAGTTTCATCAAGATCGGGTCAAATATATGGCCTCTAGAGTGTACACACGGTTTTTCCAAAGTTTGACCTAGTGACCTAGTTTTTAACACCATGTGACCCATTTTTGAACTTGACCAAGATATAATTAAGACAAACATTTTGACAAAGTTTCATCAAGATTGGTTCAGAAATACGGCTTCTAGAGTGTACACAAGGTTTTTCCAATATTTGACCTAGTGACCTAGTTTTTAACTTCATGTGACCCATTTTCGAACTTGACCGAGATTTCATTGAGACAAACATTCTGACAAAGTTTCATCAAGATCGGGTCAAAAATATGGCCTCTAGAGTGTACACACGGTTTTTCCAAAGTTTGACCTAGTGACCTAGTTTTTAAAACCATGTGACCCATTTTTGAACTTGACCAAGATATAATTAAGACAAACATTTTGACAAAGTTGCATCAAGCTTGGGTCAAAAATATGGCCTCTAGAGTGTACACAAGGTTTTTCCAATATTTGACCTAGTGACCTAGTTTTTGACCCCACATGACCCATTTTCGAACTTGACCGAGATTTCATTGAGACAAACATTCTGACAAAGTTTCATGATGATTGCATCAGAAATGTGGCCTCTAGAGTGTACACAAGCAAAAGTTAACGGACGGACGACGGACGGACGACGGACGACGGACGGACGACGGACGACGGACGACGGAAGACGGACAACACACCATCCCATAAGCTCTGCTGGCCCTTGGCCAGTAGAGCTAAAAATCGGTGAAAATATTAGTCAAACAATACCTTTGCATTAATAAGATTTTAAGATATAATATCTACATATAACAAAATAATAAAAACAACAATCAAGCATGCACATATCAAAATGCATTCATCTACAATACAGCTACAACAGTGATATATAAAAATTAAAAACAGTGCAACGATACTCCTTTAATTACTCCTGTATGGGTAATTAATTGTTAAAATTGTGTTGCATGCAGATTTACCACACTCTCAATACTCCTGCGGAATAAACGAAAAGTACAAAGTATTTGCTTTCTTTCCAACTGGCAAAAAAGTGAATTATTACAATTTATAAATAGCACAAATGTTATTTCTTCTTTCTAATTGTCAAAAATATGTACTATTTAAAAATGAAAATTATTTTTTTCTCTTTGGTTTAGGACTTAAAAACTCACATATAGCTTCAAACTATTGAATTTTCAGTGAGTTTTATAGCAAAGCATATTAGAATTTATTTTAAAGGTTTAATGTGATTTTTATAATAAAGTATTTCTAACCGACTTCGCCAAGTCTATATTGGCCCAACTAACGGCACCACATACTAGGATAGAAATGAATGAAATGAGGTTTTACCTCCCTTTGAGGTATAAAACAATATATCATATACGTTTTATTGTATTAGGTTATATTGAGACAGCAACCTCAGATGGAGATGATATCCTGAGATAGAACCTGTATTCTGGCATACCAGATAAGGAAGCCATGCTATACACGTGCTAGAAAATCTAATCTTACACATGGGGGCAAATAAGTCCCTTGCTTCACATGGGGGGCAGATAAAAATCACATGCTTCAACAATATGATGTTGATACATCAACAGTTGCATGACATTCTTGTGTGCGGAGCCTTTCTTCTGAGAAACCTGCTATGCCTTGTTTTTGAATTCCCAACCATATTGCGATACCCATGAAAGATTCAAATCTGCCAACTTTGCATTACCCATGGTCAAATCTCCCACCTTTGAAAAACCCATGGTCAAATCAGTCACATGGTCAAATCAGCCACCTTTGCACAACTCATGGTCAAAACTGCCACCTTTGCATAACCCATGGTTAAATCTAACACCTTTGCATTATCCATTATTGAATCAACCACCCTTTGCATGGTTGAATATGCCACCTTTGCACAACCCATGGTTAAATCTGCAACCGTTGTATAACCCGTCAAATAATCCACCACACTACCCATGGTCAAATCTGACACCTTTGCATGACCCATGGTCAAATCTGCCACTTTGCAGAACCCATACCTTTGCATTACCCATTGTTAAACCTGCCACCTTTGCAGAACCCATGGTTGAATCTGCAACCTTTGCATTATCCAGGGTTGAATATGCCACCTTTGCATAACCCATGGTTAAATTTGCCACCTTTGCATTACACATGGTAAAATCTGCCACTTTTGCATAACCCATGGTTACATCTGCCACCATTGCATAACCTATGGTTAGAACAGCCACCTTTTTATTACCCATGATTAAATCTGCCACCTTTGCATAATATATGGTCAAATATGCCACCTTTGCATTACCAATGGTCAAATCTGCCACCTTTGCATTACCAATGATTGAATATGTCACCTTTGCATAACCCATGGTTGAATATGCCACCTTTGCACAACCCATGGTTAAATCTGCCATCTTTTCATAACCCATGATTGAATAGGCCACCTTTGCATAACCCATGGTTAAATCTGCCACCTTTGCATAACCCATGATTGAATAGGCCACTTTGCATAACCCATGTTTAAATCTGCCACCTTCGCATAACCCATGACTGAATAGGCCACCTTTGCATAACCCATGGTTAAACCTGCCACCATTACATAAACCATGATTAAACCTGCCATGTTTGCACAACCTATGGTTGATATGTCATCGTTGCATAACCCAAGATTAAATCTGCCACCTTTGCATAACCCATGGTTAAATCTGCCACCTTTGCATAACCCATGGTTTCCACCTCCCTCTAGATCTGGATCGCCCATTGTTGAATCTGCTCCACTGTAGGGGCATTATTATTATATTGATTGGAGTAAGATAAGCATTTTTTTTTCTCTGGCAAAAACTGAACCTGAAGCCCTGGATTCATCTAGGTTGGAAATTAAATGATTATGTAATTTATTAATGCATTATTAGAAATGAGACATAACTTTATTTAGAGGCACAATATTTACAGACTAGCAATTAATGCATTGTACCGTAGCACCAAAATACTCTCAGTTAGCTGTTAGTTCCTCTTTTATAAAATATGTTACCTGGGCAACCGGATTTATCAGGCGCTGGTGCGCTGGTTTCATGATCGTCGCAGCAACCAAACTGGCTTTCCGTGCAGTCGCGTATGTATGTGTCGGACATTCTCTCTACCAACGAGATGAAGAAAAAATGCTGCATGCAAATTGATTACCACTTTTGCTAACAAGATAAAAAGACAAGAAGCCATTATAAATATACATCTATCTAACCTAATAATACATGCAGCTGTTTGAATGTTGGAATCAACAGACGTGGTTAGGTTGAAATTTGAATAGAGATTAGAAGGCTCTCGTAAAACCCAATTTCAAATGTCTTTTGCCTCTAAGTCTTTAAAGAGTGCAATTAAAAATGTTAAAGTTTGATTTTATTCAAACATTTTTTTTTAAAGTACAAGTGCTCAAAATCATCATTCTAAAATGATGTATGCAACCCGTCACAAAAAACCGATCAATTGGGTTATAACAGGGGAAATTTCCAAAAATGAGATATAGGGTCCTATAGAACCACAGCGTCCGAACGCAATGGCATCGTAGGTCCGCACTGTACTGCAAACAAGGACTTTTCTTTTTAGAATATTATAGATATTAAGCATATTTTATGATGAATGGTCTCATATGTTTTTCTTGTTAGCTGTTGTGTACAAACACACAAACACAGTGATTGGGTCCACATGGTACAATAACTCATGGCTTTATTACGTACACTCCGAAGCGCCATGCTTTTCAGACGAAAACATTTAATGGTAAATTAATGAATGTAAAATTATGCAAAAGCAGTATACTGATATATTCGTTTCATATGTGCTCAAAGCTAACACAAATTTATACCATATAAAAAGCGGAAGTTTCCACACATAAAAATAAAGTCATCAGCCAAACTGTTCAGTTCATGCCCAATATATGAAATGAACAACAACATCCACTATCCAAAAGAAACTGAATCAAAAAACTTATCATCAAATTTAATATTGCAGCTCGGGATGCATTGTTACAAATTTTGCTGATAGATATATTTAATACATTTTTATAGGTTAACAATCAGGATTTCTTGATCACAAATATAATTGTTATTCAACGGGTGTTAAATAACTTAACGAGAATTTGTTCTCCTTTCACTTTTTCACATTTTTATAGGTTTCTTGATCACAAATATAATTGTTATTCAACAGGTGTTAAATAACTTAATGGGAATTTGCTCTCCTGTCATTTTTATTCATTTTTATAGGTTAACAATCAGGATTTCTTAATCACAAATATAATTGTTATTCAACAGGTGTTAAATAACTTAATGGGAATTTGCTCTCCTTTCATTTTTATTCATTTTTATAGATTAACAATCAGGATTTCTCGATCACAAATATTGTTATTAAACAGGTGTTAAATAATGTAATGGGAATTATTTTGCTCTCCTTTCATCTTTATACATTTTTATAGGTTAACAATCAGGATTTCTTAATCACAAATATAACTGTTATTCAACGGGTGTTAAATAACATAACGAGAATTTGTTCTCCTTTCATTTTTATAGGTTAGAAATCAGTATTTTTCGATCATATATTGTTATTCAATGGGTCTTAAATAATATAACAAGTATTTGCCCTCCTTTCAAATGTTAGTGTTATGCAACTGCTTTATAGAGCTGTCTTGAAGTAACTATCCTGCCAAAACAGCCAAATTTTACAACATAAATTATGTACATCGTTTCTAAACCTACTGACAATGAAGTATATATATACTGAAAGGAAAAAGAAACGCGACACGGACATTTCCGCTATATATTGTATGTACAATATGCTGCTGTTAATCGAATGTTACATGGCTACACAAGATCTTTCCTTTGGAATAAAGACGAAAACAACACGTAACACAGCAAATAGTAATCCTGCAAAGTTTCATTATTGACTTACTACGCATTTGGCGCAAACTTAGAAAGCAAAATTTTGCCAACTCTTTTTATTAAATACAGTACTGAACTGGCTCAATTTTTCAAAGAGGAACTTCAACATTTATGAATTTCTTGTTACAACGTGTACTGTGATTAAAATGTCTACAACATCACAGTTGTGTCCTTTCTCTAACTAATTGCAACTTTTTGTTTCACAAAACATCTTGGGATTTCCTTCGAATATAGGGGCGTCCGTGGCCGAGTGGTTAACGTCTCTGACTTGAAATCACTTGCCCCTCACCACTGTAGGTTCGATCTCTCAGGGGCATAGGAATCTTTATGTGAGGAAGCTATCCAGCTGGCTTGCGGAACGTCAGTGGTTCTACCCAGGTGCCCCCCCGTGCACGAAAATTGCCCGGAGGGACACCTGGGGTCTTCCTCCACAAGTGGAAGCTGGAAATTCGCCATATGACCTTTGCTGTTGGTGCGACTATAAAATCCAATTCAATCAATCAATCCTTCGAATATATATGGAATTAAGTGTGCAGGATATACTATAGCAGAAATATCCATGTGTTTCTTTTTCCTTTCAGTATATATAACTTACATATTTTGAAAATGCAAATGCTATAGATACACAATTCATTTTACGCATATTCCATCACGGGTATTTTAAGAACCCATGAAAAATCCTATACTTTTAATTGGTACATTACATTAAATGTATTGTTAAATCAAAAGTGAAAAGTGTTAAATAAAAAAAAGGTGCAAATTTAGTAAATTTGTGAAAAGTGTTAAATAAAAAAAAAGTGCAAATTAAGTAAACTTGTGAAAAGTGTTTAATAAAAAAAAAAGTGCAAATTTAGTAAATTTGTGAAAAGTGTTAAACAAAAAAAAAGTGCAAATTTAGTAAATTTGTAAAAAGTGTTTAATCAAAAAAAAGCGCAAATTTAATAAATTTGTAAAAAGTGTTAAATCAAAAAAAAAGTGTAAATTTAATAAATTTGTGAAAAGTGTTAAAAGTGAAAAGTGTTAAATAAAGTGTCAATTGAGTCAAAAGTGTTAAAGGGACACATGGCAGTCTTGAGTTTTATTCAAACATTAAAATTTGCACCTTGATTTATTTATCCTTCGTCATTTTGACTTTAAACCTGCTTGCATATAATTAAATAAAAAAATGAGATTTCAATTTTCTTCACTATTTTGCCAAATTTTTAAATATATTATTGGTGCATTAATATAAAAAGTTAGTAACATGTAAAAATCATTTGCTTTGAACTATTCTGACAATTAATATTGATGATTGAACAAATGCAAGATAAGACAAAACTAATGGGACGCCGTGCGTTTTTAAAAAATCAAGACTTCCGTGTGTCCCTTTAAAGTGATACAAAATCAGTGCAGTTTATTCAAATTCAAAGCCAGAGACAGAAAAGCAGTGTAACCAGTGATGTGCAAGAAGAAGTCGATCACCAGGACAGCGGCAAAAAGATACAGCTACAAGACAACTCATAAAAAGAACATTTACAGTTGCTGAGTGCTCGTTTTATTGTATGCATGCCTTTTCATATTGCTGCTATTATACTTGTGTGACCATTCTGTTATATTAATGTTGTCAAGTTCTTCAAAAAAGGTTTCATTGTCATGTTAGTTTTAGAATCAAATACAGGTTTGGTTTTTTTTCAAAATAAAGTATTGTAAATGTGTGAATAAGGATTAAAATGGCTCCGAGACGTTCCCGTTATTCAAACTGGTGTTGTTCCAGGAAGGCGTGTAAAAGTGCTTCAAATATTACTTTGTGCAGTAAACCAAAAGTGACATTTGCACCAAAAGTGAACAAAAACTTAATGGAAGTAGCTTTCGGCCACCACAGTGTTTATTAGGCACAGGAGCCGATATTAGTGCAATCAGTAAACATTTGCTACATCAAGTAGCGCCAAATGCTAAAACAACAAAAAGCACCCTGGCCAACATAGTAGGCATATGTGGAGAAGTTCACAAAGTGCTAGGACAAGTGGAATTAGCATCTGAATGTGACATTGGAATATGGGGATATCAACGAGATAGTTATAGCTGCGGTCGACAAAGTATGTGACAATGATCGTTTAAGGACATATCCAAGCTTCAGCAAGAGAGTCCAGACTTCAAACAGCTATACACATATATCGCTAATCAACATGTACCAGAGGACCCAATTTTAGCTAGAACCATTGAAGCAGAAGCTTACAACTTTGTTATAGAAGATGGCGTCTTGCAACACTTCTACAGTAAGCGTGCGCACAAAGTTAGTGCAGAAGAACGATTCATTAAACAGACATCCATTCCTACGGTATTGAGGAATGACCTCCTGAAGAGCTTTCATGATTGTATTGCTGGAGTGGGGGCATCAAGAATATGAAAGGATATGCGGCGCTACGCATAAGTATTTCTGGCCAAGGATGTATGAAGAAAACTTGTGGAGTTTGCCAGCAGTCTTAGGGAGCCTTCAAGCCAAACCACCTCCACTGCAACCCCAACCTGTGGATGTTATCTTCATTAGATGGCAAACTTTATGGCACTCAAGAAGAATCAGAAGGAGCAGCTGTTCTCTTCAGGGAAATCACTTCAAGGTATGGAGCTCCACAGGTTCTTCTCAGCGATCGGGGCAAGAACTTCATGACTAACCTTGTCAAGGCATTAGCAGAATTATTTGATATCAAACATCACTACACAAGCTCATATCATTCAATGACAAATGGGCTGACTGAATCGAAGAATTCATACATACTTCAGGCTTTTCAGGCCTACTGCCAACAAGATGATTGGCCAGAATTATTGCCAGGAATCATGATGGCTTACCGGTCAACACCAGTCAGGCAGTCAACACAGTACAGTCCATTTTTTCTGTTACTTGGACGAGAAATGCATCTTCCAATTGACACAGTGCTACAACCAAAAGGTCACCTTGCTCAAAATCATAATATTCATCTTGGCAGGATTCTTCAAAATCTGGAAGTCCATCGTAAATTAGCAGGAGAATAAATTAAGATGGCTCAGGATAAATACAAACATCAGTACGACAAGAGATGTAAATCACCAGATTTCACACCAGCAGAAAGGGTATGGCTTTACTGCACCAAAGTTCCCCTAGGTAAAGCCCCAAAGCTTCATCGAAAATGGGTTGGTCATTACTACATAACCATGACTGGACCAAACCATAAGTACAGGCTTCGAAATCAAACGTACAGGCTTCGAAATGTACAGACAAACAAAGAAGTAAAATCTCTTGTCAATGCCATGTGCCTTCAGCCTTACTATGATCCTCAGGACAGACCAACCAACCCTCCAGATGAATTAATGCATGAGGAAAATGAATTGGATCCGGAGGAAATTCCAACAGAACAGGAAAGTAAAGCTCCTGAAGTGAATGAACATCTGCATCACCACAGACAAGAACAAGATGTTCCACCACAGACAACAACAAGATGTTCCACCACAGACGAGAACAAGAAGTTCCACCACAGACGAGAACAAGATGTTCCACCACAGACGAGAACAAGATGTTCCACCACAGACAAGAACAAGATGTTCCACCACAGACAAGAACAAGATGTTCCACCACAGACAAGAACAGGCAGAATATCTAGTATGTGTAGTTATAATGATTATAAATATACTCCAATATCAATAATGTTCTCACATCATTGATGATGCACATGCCAATACTCACAATAAACTCGTCTTAAATGACGCTTTAATTAACTCGTCTTGAAGGACAGTGAATTTGATACATGTATGTACATCTATAATGACATTTTTGTATATCTGTCAACTAGATGACCCTGACAGTTATACTAAGTAAGGGCCGCGGTAGCAGAAATATACTCAACAATTAGTTATATGCAAAAACAATTTGCTTTGAACTATTGAAATAATTGTTAATGATAATTTGCAAGTTATTTAGAAAAACTAACTAGAAGCTGCAAGTTTTAAACAAATCAAGATTGCCGCATGTTCCTATAAACTACTTATTTATATACTCTGCATTAGCTAAAGAAAGAATTCACACAAAGCACGAGGTATGATAAGAGGGTATTTTGGCCCCAAAAGTATTCAAAAAATGCCACGTTTCTGAGGCTCTTAATCTCATGTTGTATAGCCTTCAAATAATGAGATTTAACTGTAAGTTTTAATGATGAGTCGATTCATTTGTAACTTACAGGTAGATAGATATTCAAAATGTGTGCCAATAAAAGTTCTATATCTGGGGCCATTTTTGTCCCTTATCATACCTAGTTATTTCACAAAAGACAAAACAATGACAAGACATAATAATAAATATGATTATTTTTAACAAAACAATCACACTAAACTGAAAGAGTTACCTACCTTCATTGCAGCATTTTCCAAACTGTAGATGGCAGTAGCTGGCAGGGGGACAATCCTGGCCCTGGGAACATGAGTATGGCAGATTGCTGGAGCTGTCAATTACAGGGCTCATTCCGTCACACAGTACCTCGTCCATGTCTGGCATAAAAATACGAGGAATTATCGGTGAAATATCTAGATGGATGCTTCCTGAAGATTTGTGTTGCCTGCCGGGGACTTATCCCAAAATGTACAACAGTGAACCCAGACTATGACCTTGACAACACTGAACTCAGATGATGACACTGACAGTGACCTTGACAACACTGAACCCAGATGATGACCTTTCCAGTGACCCTGCCAACAGTGAACCCAGATAATTACCTTGGCAGTGACCTTGACAACACTGAACCCAGATGATGACCTTGTCAACAGTATACCCAGATGATAACCTTGGCAGTGACCTTGACAACACTGAACCCAGATGATGACCTTGACAGTGACCTTGTCAACAGTGAACCCAGATGATTACCTTGGCAGAGACCTTGACAACAGTTAACCCAGATTATAACACTGACAACGACCTTGACAACACTGAACCCATAGTATTACCTTGACAGTGACCTTGACAACAATGAATGCAGAGTAGATCTGTGACAGTGACCTTGACAACAGTGAACTATGATTATGAACTTGACAACAATGATCCCAGACTATAACCATGATAGTGATCTTGACAACAGTGAATCCATATTATGACACTGACAGTGACCTTGACAACAGTGAACCCAGTTTATGACCTTGACAGTGATCTAGACAACAGTGAACCTAGACTATGACAGTGAACTTGACCCCAGTGAACCCAGCCTATGACCTTGACAGTGATCTTGACAACAATGAACTCAGATTATGACCTTGACAATAATGATCCCATACTATGACCTTGATAGCAATCTTGACAACAGTAAACCCATAGTATGACCTTGACAACAGTGAACCCAGATTATGACTTGACAACAGTGAACTGAGTTTATGACCTTGACAACAGTGAACCCAGATTATGACCTTGACAACAGTGAACCTAGACTATAACAATGGCAGTGATCTTGACAACATTGAACCTTGACAACAGTGAACCCAGATTATGACATTGAAAACAGTGAACCCAGATTATAACCTTGAAAACAGTGAACACCGATTATGACCTTGACATTGACAACAGTGAACCCATAATATGACTTTCACAACACTGAACCAGATTATGACCTTGACAGTGACCTTGACTTATTGGTCTGGCCACATGAATATGATCATTAAGTGTTTGATGAAACAATGCAATGTTGTCGAGAATGCAGATTTTTTGTGGCAAAACAAATGACTTTTGAGGTAAAACTACAACATTGACCTATATATATTTGGTATGGTGATGTGGCTACGTTGTAATGTATTTATATTTAAAGTCTGATGGAGAAATGAGAAAGTTAAAGGGAATGTAAGCTATTCTGATCAAAGCGTGACTTTTGAATCAAGGCCATACCTTGATAATGTGATCGTGACCATTACATATTGGTTTGGCTACGTGACTACTGTCATGATGTGTAAGTATGATGAAGAATCCAAAGAAATGAAAAAGTAATATGGAATGTAAAGCTATTGTGACAATGATGGCTGCATTCAAGTATTAATAAATTATTAAAGCTGGTCTTGCTTTGTCAACATCGATAACAGTAACGTAATAAATTTAGTTCTGTGATGATTAATTATGGAGTTCCAATCAAAACTGCACATCGGCTCAGGTAGCTCAAGGTGATCTAAAAACGTCAATGTAAAATTTTAATGTAAATTAACAGTGTAAAAAGTAGGTCAAGGTCATTTATATTGACCTGATTTGGGTAGGAACATATTGCTGTCATACAGATGTAAGTGTGTATGAAGTTTGCAAACTGTATGGCTTTTGGTATCTGAGAAACTGAGTTAATAAAAAACTTAAATGTAAAACTTCAATGTAAATTACCAAAGTGCCAAAGGTAGTTAATTAATATTGACCCACTTTTCACTGGAACATATCGCTGTTATGTAGTTATCAACATTTTGTAAAGTTTGAAATCTCTAAGCAACTAGTATTGAAAAAATGTGCTTAACAAAAAACTTTTATGTAAAAAACTTGAATGAAAAACTTCGATGTAAATTAACAAAGTGTAAAAAATAGGCCAAGGTCACTTGTATTGACCTGATTCGGGTAAGAACATATTGCTGCCATATAGATGTAAGTGTGTATGAAGTTTGAAAACTGTACGGCTTTTGGTATCTGAGAAACTGACTTAAAGGGGTTGATGCAGTATTTTCAAACAACGTTGATTTCAAAGGTCTCTGTAAAACTTGAAAAAAGCTGAAAGAATTATCAAAATGTCTTGAAAAATAAAGGAGGTATGACCTATTGACAATTTGCAAAGAAACACAATAGAGGCGGTGATTTTTGAACGATGACGTCATCGCGCCTTTTTACCATATATGGCATACTGATTAAATGTCTTTTAAAGCAAAGAAAATCACTGGAAATGAAAACTAAGCATACAATTTATACATTTTACATCTGTATATTTATTTCTAATCAGTTTGAAGTGATTTTCTTTGCTTTATAATATATTTTGTCAATATGTCATATATAGTAAAAAGGCGCGATGACGTCATCGTTCCAAGATGGTCGCCTCCATCTATGTTCGTTGCAAATTTTCAATAGGTCATATCTCATTTATTTTTCATGGGATTTCGAAAATTATTTTTACTATGTTTAAGGTTGTCAGAGCCCTTTTAAATAAATATTGTTTGAAAATAGTGCATCAACCCCTTTAATAAAAAACTCGAATGTAAAAATGGGACGTATGGATGTACGGACATACGCACGTGATGTATGGATGGGACGTACGTCCGGACAATGGTAACACTATATGCCCGCACCACTCTCATGGCAGGACATAAAAAGTGTGGCTAACAGCATTAAAGACCATAAACACAGTAAATCTATACGTGACACGTGGCCGCCTGCATCACAGACCATAAACACAGTAAATCTATACGTGACACGTGGCCTTCTGCATCACAGACCATAAACACAGTAAATCTATACGTGACACGTGGCCGTCTGCATCACAGACCATAAACACGGTAAAACTTACCATCACAGCTATCCATTGACTGCACGACAATGTTTCTCTGCTGTTCGCACGCGGACGCCTGCAGTTCACATTTATTGCCGTAAGTGTTTCCGTCTGACCCGCAGACAGGAGATCTGAAACGAAAAGAAATATATTACCAAATAAAAAGTAACTAGATGAGTTTTTTCTAATAATAAACAAATGCGTGCACCCCATCCTCAAACTCCTCCAACATTGTAAATTGTAAGTATATCAAGGCCAACTGTGAGCAAGTATCTGATTGGCATCCCTACTTTATTTGTTATTTCATTAAACATTTCACAAAAATAGACTGAAAACTAAAAGAGTTAAACAGATAAGCACCAATTTGCGATTGTGAACTTGACCCAGACTTAATTTGCATTAACAGACATGGTATAACAGACAATTAACTCCATAGTAGGACATTTGTTTGCTTTCTAAGCATTGCCCTATAGGAACTATCTTCTCAACTTCTGGCTTTTCAGTCTATCAAAAGGGGACAACTTATCAAATTACAAAACAACTAGAAATATGTCCATGTGACATGGATGCCCTCAATGAAAGCAATCACGGAAAACATAAAATTTTAAGAAACAAGAGGTCAATGACCTTGAAGCTCTACCGATTGATTTTGATTTCAGGAAGTAGTCGCTACAGACTTGTTTTTTGAAAATCTATTTTTAACCGTGGTGGCTATCTTGAATTTCAGGCCGACCTGAAATTTTGCTAGAATCAATTAGACATTAAGAGCAACATTCCTGTGAAGTTTCATGAAAATCCGTCAAGTAGTTTCAGAGGAGTAGTCGCTACAAGTTTTCATTATATAACTCTATGTAAACAAAGATGGCCGCTGGTAGCCATGTTTAACGTCAAATCAAAACGATTTTCGACAAGGACCAACATCATGTCATACTGATCATTTTAGAAAAAGTCCCATATCAATATCTCTTATAGTTTTGAAGAAGTAGTCGCTACAAACTTATTTATTTTAAATCCATTTTTAGCTTTGGCGGCCATCTTGAATTTCTGGCCGACCTGAAATTTTTCTAGGATCAACTAGACATCAAGATCAACATTCCTGTGAAGTTTCATGAACATCCGTCAAGTAGTTTCAGAGGAGTAGTCGCTACAAGTTTTTACTATATAACTCTATGTAACCAAAGATGGCCACTGGCAGCCATGTTTAAAGTCGAATCAAAATAATTTTCCACAAGGATCAACATCATGTCATGCTGATCATTTTAGAAAAAGTCCCATATCAATATCACTTATAGTTTTCAAGAAGTAGTCGCTACAAACTTATTTTTTAAAAATCTATTTTTAGCTGTGACGGCCATCTTGAATTTCTGGCAGATCTGAAATTTTGCTAGGATCAATTAGACATCAAGAGCAACATTCCTGTAAAGTTTCATGACAATCCGTCAAGTAGTTTCAGAGGAGTAGTCGCTACAAGTTTTTACTATATAACTCTATGTAAACAAAGATGGCCACTGGCAGCCATGTTTAACGTCGAATCAAAACGATTTTTGACAAGGATCAACATCATGTCATGCTGATCATTTTAGAAAAAGTCCCATATCAATATCACTTATAGTTTTCAAGAAGTAGTCGCTACAAACTTATTTTTTAAAAATCTATTTTTAGCTGTGACGGCCATCTTGAATTTCTGGCAGATCTGAAATTTTGCTAGGATCTATTAGACATCAAGAGCAACATTCCTGTAAAGTTTCATGACAATCCGTCAAGTAGTTTCAGAGGAGTAGTCGCTACAAGTTTTTACTATATAACTCTATGTAAACAAAGATGGCCACTGGCAGCCATGTTTAACGTCGAATCAAAACGATTTTTGACAAGGATCAACATCATGTCATGCTGATCATTTTAGAAAAAGTCCCATATCAATATCACTTATAGTCTTCAAGGAGTAGTCGCTACAAACTTGTATTTTAAAACTCTATTTTTAGCTTTGGCGGCCATCTTGGATTTCACATCAACATGAATTTTTGCTAGGATCAACTAGACTTTATGGGCAACATTTCTGTAAAGTTTCATGAATATCCATCCAGTAGTTTCAGAGGAGTTGTCGCTACAAATAAAAGTTTACGGACAGACAGACGGACAGACAGACAGACGGACGACGGACGCCGCACCACGGCATAAGCTCTGCTGATCTCTGATCAGTAGAGCTAAAAAGGGCCATAACTCCCGTAATACGTGGTTAATTTTGATGCCGAACTTAATATCATAGGTAAAAATCCTGTAAAATTTTGTAACAATCGCTTGAAAACTGTGGGAGGAGACAGAGACAAGATATTTTAAAGTAAACTTAACAAAAAAAGGGTCCTACTCCGGTAAAACAAGGTCTATTTTGAAACCAAATCGATATGCACATCTTGACATCATAGGTAAGCATCCAGTAATGTTACGGAAACAATCGCTTGATAATTGTGGGAGGAGACACACAAGATAATTTAACGTAAAACTTAATGAAAAAGAGCCTAACTCCCATAATACAAGGTCAATTTTGACATTGAATCGATATGCACATCCTGACGTCATAGATAAGCATCCTGTAAAGTTTCGAAACAATCAGTTGAAAACTTTGGGAGGAGATAGACAAACAATCATTTCGGGACGGACGGACACTTGGATGGCCATGGCTAACACTATATATGATGTCCCCTCACCATTCGGTGGTGGGAGCATTAAAGGGACAACTTATTTAAGGATAAAACCCAGGGGGATAACTATACTGTTTACATTACAAAGGGTGACAACTCACCGTATAGCATCACAGCTGAAGCTGCAGGCGCAACTGTATATTCCGTCCCTCAGTTGGCACATGCCACCATATTGGCACGCCGTCTCGTCACAATCCATCGTGCTGCCTGAACCTTCTATAGGGCATAAATTCATGGATTGGCAGGTAATTAAACATCTAATAAGGTTCCATATTAAAGGTGCTTATGCATCTAATTAGGCTATTTTCAGGCAATTACTTTCAGCAATTTTGAGCCAGTACAGACACAATTCTGTTTTGAGTTCCATTTGCATTCCAAATTAAAAAATTAATGCCAGTTTGAACTATGTATGCATAACATTTACGAATGTACAGGCCCCATAAATGCCATACCCACTCCCTCCCACCTTATTTTTTATGGCCTCATATAAACCCCTTTTGTAAAATGCAAATGCACCCAGAGAAATTTAAATGGGGGTATAGGGTATCCCAACAATGCATTCCATTGTTATATTTTGGTGTATTCCATTGTGTTATATTTGGTGTATTCCACTGTGTTATATTTTGGTGTATTCCATTGTGTTATATTTTGGTGTATTCCATTGTGTTATATTTTGGTGTATTCAACTGTGTTATATTTTGGTGTATTCTATTGTGTTATATTTTGGTGTATTCCATTGTGTTATATTTTGGTGTATTTCATTGTGTTATATTTTGGTGTATTCCACTGTGTTATATTTTGGTGTATTCCATTGTGTTATATTTTGGTGTATTCCATTGTGTTATATTTTGGTGTATTCCACTGTGTTATATTTTGGTGAATTCCACTGTGTTATATTTTGGTGTATTCCAGTGTGTTATATTTTGGTGTATTCCATTGTGTTATATTTTGGTGTATTCCATTCTGTTATATTTTGGTGTATTCCATTCTGTTATATTTTGGTGTATTCCATTGTGTTATATTTTGGAATATTCCATTGTGTTATATTTTGGTGTATTCCACTGTGTTATATTTTGGTGTATTCCATTTGTCCCAAATGCACCCCATTTGCATTCTGTCTGCAATTTTCCTCACATTAACTGCATTAATATTTATTCATGAATTTTGTCTGTATTTTGGGTATTCATAAAGATGTACCGTATTTTACCTTGTATAGTACGCATTTTTTTTTTTACTTCGTTACGCTTTCCGAAACGGCGGGTGTGTACAATATAAAAAAATATTTTTCTCCCATTTTGTATGCAGAAAATCAAGGTCAGAATGGAGAAAAACGCTGATAAAATCATCGGGGACGAACAGACAGACATTTGTGAATGCCGATAATGATACTTTCTTTTTCGTGACTTACTCGCTTTATACAAGTAATTTATAGACTTAATTCGGCTTAGAAATGAATAAAGTTTATTATAAAGCTTGGTTTTATATAAATATTTGCATATTTGTTGTAGAATTTCAATAAATGAGTGAACATTTTGGCCCTTGTTTTGTTATTTATATCAGCTGACTTGATATCACTTAATTTGTGGCTGATTAGACTGGTACACATAGTATTGTTACAGTTCAATTCTATTTTGATATATAAATGCAGCAGACAACAAGAGTAAGAGTTGCAAGAGTAAATAAATAAACACACAAACTCTTCCAAATAATATTTTATTTAGCCAGAATAATAAGCTATTAATGCTTCAAAACACAGTCTGAATATGCGTTAGAAAAATGAAAATCTTGCTTCTTTTCAAGCTTCTTTGCCAACCTGACTTCACCTTTATCTAAAAAGTATATTGATGCGCAATAAAAAAAAGAAATAACTTTTTTTACCCAGGTTTGACCTGTAAGAGGTGGGTGGGCACTATACACGGGTGCGCACTAAACACGGTAAAATACGGTACTCAAATGTTTTATAGTGCATTCTGGGTATTCCCTTTTGGTTTCATTTCAAACAAATGCACTCAGTCTTAATATCGTCCATAAAATTCAGCCCAGAAATCGTGCATTTGCCTATTGTGCATTTGCCAACCATTTTAAATGCATTCTGTTTGTGTTCAGTTTGTGTTCCATTCACATTGTTTCTTCAGGCCTTTTTCATAATGAATGGGAAATTGCCTGTAATGTATATGGTATGTAGTTATATATATATATATATATACTGAAAGGAAAAAGAAACGCGACATGGGAATTTCCGCTATACATTGTATGTAAAAAATGCTGCTGTTAATCGAATGGTAAATTGATATGTAAGATCTCTCTTTTCGGAAAAAAGACTAAAACAACACGTAACACAGCAAATAGTATTCCTGCAAAGTTTCATTATTGACAGAGTACACGTTTGGCGCAAACTTAGGATGCAACATTTTGCTAACTCTTTATGTTAAATACAGTACTGAACTCGCTCAATTTTTCAAAGAGGAACTTCAACATTTATGATTTCTTGTTACGTGTACTGTGATTAAAATGTCTACAACATCACAGTTGTGTCCTTTCTCTAACTAACTGGATTTTTTTTTTTTACAAAACATCTTGGGATTTCCTTGGAATATAAATGGAATTAAGTGTTGCATTTCTTTTTCCTTTCAGTATATATACTCAATACACATATAACATAACTATTTTCCACATAACTATTTTCCTATCTATTTTCAATGAATATATGTGGTATTGTTGATTGGTGTAAATGAACTACAGCTGTAAAATGCCAATGTTTTGTTTGCCTTTAAGCAAAATGAATGTTTACATTCTGAAAGTAGAAAATAACGTTTCCGTCTAGCCAATTTTAAAACCCAGCTTTTCAATTCAATTTTCATTGCAAATCAATGGAATTAATTTCATGGGATTTACATTGAATTCATTCTGTTGAGTTTTTGTAAACAAATAAAGCCATCCGTTCTGCAGATTATGGCAGGCTAACATTGTCTCATATGTATGTATTACATAATTACTTGTTTTATCTTCAAATCATAAAAATAATAAAAATAAACTGAAAACGAAATACATCTGTATACTGTGGACAGCGTTTCCAAACTCTGAATTTACTGCGATGTCAATTGATCTTAACCAGTACTTAAAGACCCAGTTGCATTCAAGTTCCCCAAATAAATGCATAATGAATGCAAAACGAATGACGAATGAACAGAGAATGAATTGAATTGAACTGGGGTTTTGCGCACCAATTCCTGAAAGGTTATATGGCGCCTAATAGGAATGAACATGCCAGGCTCATTCTCCACGTAGATCGAGATAAAAATATGGAGAATGAGCCTAGAACCTTCTCACCTGCAGAACTGCAGAGTTGCTGCAGTTTTTATTGTAGATACTCCATTTATGCTGGAGCCACGTTTATTGTTTTTCTGCCACTGCTCTAGTGATTTGAGCGAGATGGCACCTGAAACAATGCAGGGGTCATGATGAAGACCTTTAATTGAACGCAGAATGAATGCTGCACGACTTACACACTGAAAGCAAAATGAACGATGAGCGCATTTTTAATAAATACAAAATGAACGATGAATGTATTTGCGTTTTCAAACATACTTTTGTTGCATTTTTAAAACATCAAATTTTAAAATGCATGCAAATGCATTTCGCTTTTTCGGATAACTAAATCTATTGTTTTTATTCCAAAATTTGATTTTTCACAGAGACAGTAAGTCTCATATTGTCTAAGAGCTGTATTATATAATTTGAAACAATTGTCGTATTAATTGTGAGTAATGCTGCAACTGTTAAACACTGCAAATCAATTTGTTCCATTTGTACATTTAATGCACTCATTCGGTTCTGTGCATTTAAGTGAACGCAGAGTTTTGTTTATAAATGCAGAATGCATTCAAGAACGTCAGAGGACAGCGTAGCTTGACTTTTTCGAATTTTCAGACAACAAGAAATCAAACACCACCCGGCATACCAGCGGAAAAATAAAAGTGAAAACAAAGGGGCGAGCTGGATGTGTCAAGAAGGAAAACATTGGAATTTTCATTAAATCAAGGGCCACAATTTTTCTGTGATGACACCAAGGTAATTTCATAATAACCCTTTCAAAGGAGACATAATGCAAATTTTATAAGTTGAAAATTTGAAGAAAATATATTAAAAGTATTATGTAAATGCATTTGACCTTTGACCCCTTTGTGACCTTGACCTTTCATCCAATGATCTTGAACTCAACAGATATGATCATCATCCCATTTATAATAAAGTATGTAAGTTTGATGATGATTAGATAAAAAAAATTGAAGTTATTTACATGTTAAGAAATGCGGACGTAAACATTTACCTGATGCTAAGAACCTATCAACACATAAATGCAATTTGTGACCATGAACTTTGACCTATAGACCCCATAAGATCCTTCGAACAGTCGAGATAAAAAAATCAAATTATTTATAAAGTTTGACCCAGGAGCTAGGTCCACAAAGGTCACTGAGAAGAAGCCTAGGGTCTACGCTGGTTGGATGGTTGTATCCTTCTGTTCATGCCATGTAAGTGTATATATGGTTATAGGGTAGGGATCTTAATGGTTTCCAAATTATGACCCAGAGGCTATGTCCCCAGGGTTGGGGAAGGAGTGCAGGGTCTACGCTGGTTGGATGGTTGTATCCGTCTGTTCATGCCCAGTAATTGTATATATGGTTATATGGTGGGGATCTCAATGGTTTACAAGTAATGACCCAGGGGCTATGTCACCAGGGGTGGGGAAGGAGTCCGGGGTCTAAGATGGTTGGGTGGTTGTATCCGTCTGTTCATGCCCAGTAAGTGTATATATGGTTATATGGTTGGGATCTCAATGGTTTCCAAGTTATGACCGAGGGGATATGTCCCCAGGGGTTGGAAAGGAGACCGGAGTCTATGCTGGTTGGGTGGTTATATCTGTCTGTTCATGCCCAGTAAGTGTATATATGGTTATAGGGTGGGGTTCTCAATGGTTTCCCAATTATGACCGATGCGCTATGTCCCCAGGGGTGGGGAAGCAACCCGGTGTCTATGCTGGTTGGATGGTTGTATCTGTCTGTTCATTTGCAATAAGTGTATATATGGTTATAGGGTGGGGATCTCAACGGTTACTAATTTATGACTCAGGGGGTCCACCCACACCCTCATATTTCATCTCTTGTGACCCCCGGGGCGGGTTCAATTCTGAACCCAGGGTCCCCATTTGAGCAAACTTGGTAGAGGACTACTAGACGACGCTACATACAAACTATCTAAGCTGCAGTCCTTTTTGTTTCAGAGAAGAAGATTTTAAGTGTTTTTCCTATATACTTCTATGTAACCAATTCAGGGGCCATAATTTTGTCAAAATGAATGGAAGAGTTATGGGGATTGTTGGATGAGGTACAGAATTTGATGTGAAACATTAGTTTAAAGTTTTAATGCAATAGCTTGAGTAGTTTTAAAGTTATAAATCTATTGCACAACAAGAGGTCAATGACCTTGAAGCTCTACTGATTGATTTTGATTTCAGGAAGTAGTCACTACAAACTGGTTTTTTGAAAATCTATTTTTAGCCGTGGTGGCCATCTTGAATTTCCGGCCGACCTGAAATTTTGCTAGGATCAATTAGACATCAAGAGCAACATTCCTGTGAAGTTTCATGAAAATCCGTCAAGTAGTTTCAGAGGAGTAGTCGCTACAAGTTTTCATTATATAACTCTATGTAAACAAAGATGGCCACTGACAGCCATGTTTAACATTGAATCAAAATAATGTTCGACTCGGATAACCATCATGTCATGCTGATCATTTTAGAAAAAGTCCCATATCAATATCTCTTATAGTTTTCAAGAAGTAGTCGCTACAAACTTATTTTTTAAAAATCTATTTTTAGCCATGGTGGCCATCTTGAATTTCCGGCCGACCTGAAATTTTGCTAAGATCAATTAGACATCAAGAGCAACATTCGTGTGAAGTTTCATGAAAATCCGTCAAAGATATCAGAGGAGTAGTCACTACAAGTTATCATTATATAACTCTTATGTAAACATACATGGCCACTGGCAGCCATGTTTAACGTTGAATCAAAATAATGTTCTACTTGAATAACCATCATGTCATGCTGATCATTTTAGAAAAAGTCCCATATCAATATCACTTATAGTTTTCAAGAAGTAGTCGCTACAAACTTGTATTTTGAAAATCTATTTTTAGCCATGGCGGCCATCTTAAATTTCCGGCCGACCTGAAATTTTGCAAGGATCAATTAGACATCAAGAGCAACATTCGTGTGAAGTTTCATGAAAATCCGTCAAGTATTTTCAGAGGAGTAGTCGCTACAAGTTATCATTATATAACTCTATGTAAACAAAGATGGCCACTGGCAGCCATGTTAAACGTCGAATCAAAATAATGTTCGACTCGGATAACCATCATGTCATGCTGATAATTTTAGAAAAAGTCCCATATCAATATCTCTTATAGTTTTCAAGAAGTAGTCGCTACAAACTTATTTTTTAAAAATCTATTTTTAGCCGTGGCGGCCATCTTGAATTTCCGGCCAACCTGAAATTTTGCTAGGATCAATTAGACATCAAGAGCAACATTCCTGTGAAGTTTCATGAAAATCCGTCAAGTAGTTTCAGAGGAGTAGTCGCTACAAGTTTTCATTATATAACTCTATGTAAACAAAGATGGCCACTGGCAGCCATGTTTAACGTCGAATCAAAACGATTTTCGACAAGGACCAACATCATGTCATGCTGATCATTTTAGAAAAAGTCCCATATAAATATCTCTTATAGTTTTCAAGAAGTAGTCGCTACAAACTTATTTTTTAAAAATCTATTTTTAGCCGTGGCGGCCATCTTGAATTTCCGGCCAACCTGAAATTTTGCTAGGATTAATTAGACATCAAGAGCAACATTCCTGTGGAGTTTCATGAAAATCCGTCAAGTAGTTTCAGAGGAGTAGTCGCTACAAGTTTTCATTATATAACTCTATGTAAACAAAGATGGCCGCTGGCAGCCATGTTTAACGTCGAATCAAAACGATTTTCGACAAGGACCAACTTCATGTCATGTTGATCATTTTAGAAAAAGTCCCATAGCAATATCCCTTAGAGTTTTCAAGAAGTAGTCGCTACAAACTTGTTTTTTAAAAAACTATTTTTAGATTTGGCGGCCATCTTGGATTTCACATCTACATGAATTTTTGCTAGGATCAACTAGACTTCATGGGCAACATTTCTGTAAAGTTTCATGAAAATCTATTCAGTAGTTTCAGAGAAGTAGTCGCTACAAAACAAAAGTTAACGGACGGACGGACGGACGGACAGACGGACGGACGACGGACGCCGCACCACGGCATAAGCTCTGCTGATCTCTGATCAGTAGAGCTAAAAACCTTAAGGTAAAGACATGACAATCAAAGGGCCACAACTTTGTCAAAATGCAAGGAAGAGTTATGGGGATTTTTGGATAAGGTGCAGAATTTGATGGGAAACATTAGTATAAAGTTTGAATGCAATAGCTTCAGGTGTATTGAAGTTATAAATCTATTGCACAAAAACTTTAAGGTGAAGCTGGGGACGCCGACGCCATCGTGAGTAGGACAGCTCTCAATATTTCATTTTTATAAATGCATTTTTAGTTCGACTATTCGAAGAATGCAAAGCGAGTGCAAACAGAATGCATTTTCGGGGTAAGTGAATGCAACTGTGTCTGTAGATATCCCTGTCCCATTGTTGATGTCATGGTATACTGACCCCCATTGTTGATGTCATGGTATACTGACCCCCATTGTTGATGTCATGGTATACTGACCCCCATTGTTGATGTCATGGTATACTGACCACCATTGTTGATGTCATGGTATACTGACCCCCATTGTTGATGTCATGGTATACTGACCCCCATTGTTGATGTCATGGTATACTGACCCCCATTGTTGATGTCATGGTATACTGACCCCCATTGTTGATGTCATGGTATACTGACCCCCATTGTTGATGTCATGGTATACTGACCACCATTGTTGATGTCATGGTATACTGACCCCCATTGTTGATGTCATGGTATACTGACCCCCATTGTTGATGTCATGGTATACTGACCCCCATTGTTGATGTCATGGTATACTGACCCCCATTGTTGATGTCATGGTATACTGACCCCCATTGTTGATGTCATGGTATACTGACCCCCATTGTTGATGTCATGGTATACTGACCCCCATTGTTGATGTCATGGTATACTGACCCCCATTGTTGATGTCATGGTATACTGACCCCCATTGTTGATGTCATGGTATACTGACCCCCATTGTTGATGTCATGGTATACTGACCCCCATTGTTGATGTCATGGTATACTGACCGTAGCTCATACTATATTGATTTGATATATTGGTTGATATAGATTTTGATAAAGCAATGGCCAGGTCATCTGATTGTTATAACAATGTGAATTTACACTCTGGAGAGCTCTACTAACCTAGATATGAATTCATTTACAGTAACGAGAATTTTATTTGTTTTAAATATTTAAATAATCTCATATTTCTATTTAATTTTAAAACATTAAATAAATAAGAATAATTAAAAATATATTATATGAACACCATTTGTGATTTTTGTTTTCTTATGAATAGATCATTTTCAAAACGTTCTGAACAACGTCATACTTCATACTAACAAAATACTCTACAGTACGTCATAAATTAATTACTTTTAATACATATTTTTTAAAGTCTTTAAAGAAAATAATGTTAACATTTTATTAAAATATTTAGCTTAAAAGAAACCATTGAAGACTAGAAGGTTGTTCCATGGAACACTTGTGTTGCCTGTCGTGTGCTAATTTCAGCTCTGAGGTTTTATGAAAAGGGGCATAACTCTGCCAAAATGAAAGTCAGAGTTATTGGACATGTTTGACGAAATTCCTTGAATTAAGATGAAGATGTGCGTGAAGTTTTATGAACATAGGTCAAATGCTTTTCAAGTTATGGTCAAGGTTAGGCTGCAGGTTAAAGTGTGATGGACAACGATGACAGATTTGGACAAAGTGATTCCTTAGTGTCTGCCATGCTACACATGCAACACAATAATGACTAGAAGTGAATAAGGACAACAACTAATCGTGATTTGAGACAATGACAACACCAAAAACACACATAATTAATGGGGTATCTTCCGAATATGTGCATCACCTCATATAGCTGTATATGTATTTGTCACATATTGAGACAACTTTGGAAGATATTTGGCATATGTGTAGTTGAATTGTTGTTTAATGGCTCAACACACTGATTAAGTTGTTTACAATAAACTATAAGCTTTTGTGGTCACTCTAAAAATGGAAGATTTTCTTGTCCCAGGAGACTGGGCCAGTATGAAAATGGGCCAGTATGAAAATGGGCCAGCAGAATATCATGTTGCATCAACATTTCAATTCACAGAATATTTTAAACAAGAAAGTCTGCCTGTAGGCAATAAGTGACTCGACTAAATGGATGTCAAGAACTTAACTCTTAACCCGCTACATGTATATAATGGACTGTTCTTTCTTTGAATAAAGACCATTCCATTTATGTGACAAAGGGCTGTTTTGGGGGAAATGACTGATCAGCAGCCAGACATTGTAAATGCAAAGGCTATTACTGGGCTCTTCATTGGACCAAAAAATGTTTAGCCATTTTGGCTAAACCACTTCAATTTTCTTTAGCCAATTCGTATTTTGTTTAGCCATTTTTGGCTAAGCTTTTTTAGCCACTTTAGCAGAATGTAATACAATTTCCGATTAAATATTTGTATAACTTTTTTTATCTTATCATTAATATATATACTTGGTAAAAAAAGTTTTGGACCAGGGTATATAAAGTCAGCTAAAAAAACAACTAGTCGACAGAATTTAAGTATCTTTTTTTAGTAACCAAGGTCTACCCTACCCGGTTAATTTGGTACCAGAACAATTAAATTCCAAACAAGATTTGATTTAAAAAAATATCGCGAACACACAAAGGGTCCGTAAAAAATGTTGCAAAGTCCATAAAAAGTAACAGTTACAGACATTCGAGTAACCAATAAAAATATTATTATTTTTTTGCAAACTTTCATTGTAAACGACAATTACTCAACAAGGCAAAAAAAACATAACCTGTGTTTCAGGTGGCCCGACCGACCCTATTTTTAAGGGGCCGACCCTAAAGCTTTCTATGGAAAGAAAAAAATAAAAAATTATTTGTTCTGAACAATGATTTATCACAATATATCGAGGTAAACTGACATCACAGAGAAACTTTCAGCTGTATCATCAACTTGTATGGGGTTTATGAGATAAATACATGTAGAATCTCACAATATCTTGCTCCAAAAAAAAAAAAGAAAAAAAAAAAAATGCCTACCTTTTGTTCGAACAATGTTTGTGTATTCGACTAGGGACAGGCTCATGGAGTGTCATGGAAATGGTGGCGGTTATACTCATTATTGAGAAATTTTGCAACTTTTTTTAGTGACCCTTAGTGCATTCGGATAGCTATTGTGATTGTTTACCGGTGATATTGTTTTGTTTATTTTATTTTATGTACTGGAATACATGTTTGTCTTTGATTTGATACATAGAATATTAAAATCCGTCAACTGATTTTCTTTTTATGCGACATTATATGCCATGGTCCAAAACTTTTTTTACCGAGTATATGTATATATTAAACCAAGTTGAATAATATTAATTCTTTGACTTGCTGATTACGACATGATGTATGTAATACATGGAAACAGGATAATTAATGCACATCAATTAATATAGTTAAATTCCCTATAGCACAGGTTTCACAAATACCAATCAAAAATAGGTCAAATAAGATTCTCTTGTTAATATAATTCTAGAATCAATAGAACCGAGTAATTTCATATATACTGTGTTTGTGCCACTAGTTTGTGCACCGTAAAACCCAGTTCAATTTTCATGTTCATTGGTTAATTACGCCCCCCTGTGGTACCATGTTGGTTGTACCATCCAAAGTAGAAGATCAAGTTTACATCCAATGTAGAACAAGAGCACAGTGTCTCCGTTTACATCCAATGTAGAACAGTGTCTCCTTCCACTTAGTTGAGATGAACAGTCAGAACATGGGGGTGAAGATGTTGTTCGCTCACTTTGCATACTTTATCTTGATGTAAATGGAGAGAGAGCTTTCCTTTTTATGATATATGCCATTTTTATGTGTTGGTGCATCGTGAAATCAATCAATCAATCAATCAATCAATCAATCAATAAATCAATCAATCAATCAATCAATCAATCAAACAATCAATCAATCAAGCAACCAAGCATGTAACTTTACCCATGATGGTTAAAACGGATGACACAGTAATTGTTCTGTTTTTTGTGACCTCTGTGTGTGTGTGTATTTCTAAGGTTTATAGTCTGTCCGCCTACGACAGGCGTCCTACCCGACGATTATAGGCATACAACTCAAAATAAATGGTCTAAAACAGATGACAATGTAATGTATACATGCTGTTTACATGTACGTATCATGGGCTACTTTCTGTTTTGAATAACAGAGTTACAAAGTCATTATTTTAGCTAAAAGGGTATAAATCTTTGTATGAGAAAGGTTAATTATTACCATTTTGATAAGAGTTAGACGTCATGTTTACGCGCTGTTTTGCGTTGTTGTTGTTATTAAAAAATGCAACTTTTTTTTCGGCGAGTTCTTGTTGGGTTTCTAATTTTCCTCCAGTATAGGCACACCAAGTGAGTTGCAGTTAGACGTTGCTATGTAAAATAAGCCTTGTGTAATAAAAAGCGCAAAGGTCGTAACACAGTCTATAGATTTTAGCTCATCTGTAAACACGGAGAACCGTCAAGGATTTTCCAGAAAAAGATGACCGCGACCTCAGACTTTTTCCTTTCGCACTTTCGCCAATACCAGCTGTCAGTTTACATGGGTCAAAATGACTTTTGCCAAATTGGCGAAAGCACTTGACAAAAGTTTCGCTATTTGCAATTTGGTTTCGCCTATGGCGAGTGGGGAAGACAAATGAAGAGCCCAGTATTATATTCGTGCTTAGTGTGTAAAGTGTTAAATTTTTTAATACAAAAAAAAAAAGCCAACATTTTGCAAAAATGGACAGAGTTATGGAACTTGCGTTTCTGAGTGCCCTATTGATAATGATGACCTTTAAAAAAGATTTACTGAATTTGAATAAGTAATGTTGCATATATAAGAATGTGAACAAATTTAACGCTAACATTTAATTAAAATGTTGACCCCAAAGCCAGATGTTCCCCACTTTAAGCATAAACACCGTCTCTTAATTGCATTTGTCATATGGTTTCGGCAAAGTCTACATAACAATATGTTACAGAAATTTACTAGAAATTGTTTATAGTGATATTGCTCTTTATGCTATAAAGCAGGTGATGGCACATGGATATAATGAAAAAAGTTATTAGCTGAACGAAATGGTAACCACAGAAAAATGCAAACAAAAATAAATGGAATACAAAAGGCATACCAAAAGCAGCATATTATATTTTATTAATCTGAGCGCACCAGAGGCATATAACTCCTTATCAATGCTGAAAAAATATTCTTAATTTTTATAATGCCTTAGGTAAACACAATTTTTCTCATGCATTTAAAAATTAATATCGTTTATACAGGGCTGAACACATAACTCTTGTTTCATAAGTAAATGATATGTAACTATGGTTCATATTGCTTGCGTTACCATCAAACATTAACCCTGTCCCCCATTATGATCTATTATACCTCCGGACCCTGAAAACACGTCGTCACACTCTCCGCTCTTGCTAACATCAACGTGCATCCCCTGGCGGCAAGATTCCTTTTCCAGGTCACACTTGCTTCTGTACGTCTTGTCGTCGTCGCCGCACACGGGGTCGTATACTTGGGGGCACCACTGGGGACAGACGCACTGGCCATTGACACACTTGGAGCTGAACTTACACTGCGTACCATTACACTGCTCTGTTAAAAAGTGAATAATAAGAGTCCAGTCAAACCTGTATAAAAAGACCACTAAAGGGAAATAACAAAATTGATCGATTAACAAAGGTGTTCTCTTAATAGAGGTGGTCTCTTTGCACAGGTGTTCTCTTAATAGAGGTGGTCTCTTGACACAAATGGACTCTTAATAGAACTGGTCTCTAAACACATGTGTTCTCTTAATAGAGGTGGTCTTTTAATAGAGGTGGTCTCTTAACACATGTGTTGTCTTAATAGAGGTGGTCTCTTGACACAGGTGTTCTCTTAATAGAGGTGGTCTCTTAACACAGATGGCCTCTTAATAGGGGTGGTATCTTAACACATGTTTTCTCTTAATAGAGGTGGTCTCTTAACACAGGTGGTCTCTTAATAGAGGTGGTCTCTTAACACAGATGATCTCTTAACACAGATCTCTTAACACAGATGATCTCTTAACACAGGTGGTCTCTTAATAGAGGTGGTCTCTTAACACAGGTGGTCTCTTAATAGGTGGTCTCTTAACACATATGGCCTCTTAATAGAGGTGGTCTCTTAACACAGATGATCTCTTAATAGAGGTGGCCTCTTAGATGTTCTCTTAATAGAGGTTGTCTCTTAACACATGTGTTCTCTTAATAGAGGTGTTCTCTTTATAGAGGTTGTCTCTTAACAGAGGTTGTCTCTTAATAGAAGTGTTTTCTTAATAGAGGTCATCTCTTAACACAGGTGTTCTCTTAATAGAGTTGTTCTCTTAATAGAGGTTGTCTTTTAACACAGGTATTCTCTTAATAGAGGTGGCCTCTTAACACATATGGCCTCTTATTAGAGGTGGTCTCTTAATAGAGGTGACCTCTTAACACAGGTATTATCTTAATAGAGGTGGCCTCTTAACACAGATGGCCTCTTAATAGAGATGGTCTCTTAATAGAGGTTGTCTCTTAACACAGGTATTCTCGTAAAGGGAATGTTGCATTATTCTGAAACTAGCTTCATTTCATAGGGCTTTAAAAAACATGGAAAAAACTGAAAGAATTATAAAAATAACATAACAAATGCAGGAGAGATGACCTTTTGAAAATGTGCAAAAAGACTCCAATGGAGGAAGCCATCTTTGAATGATGACGTCATCGCGCCTTTTTCGATAAATGGAAAAAAGATAATAAATAGTGTTTAAAACAAAAAAATGTATCAAATTATAAATACAAAGTAAAATACAAAGTAAAATATGTATACTGTATATGCTCTTTTTACGATGTACATGTATTTGCAGTGATATGATATTTATCAATATGCAATAAATGGTAAAACGGCACGATGACGTCATCAATCCAAGATGGCTGCCTCCGTTTGAGAATTTTTGCAAATTTATAAAAGATCATATCTCTTGTATTTGTTTTAATATTTTGATAATTCTTTCAGTTTTTTCCATGGGTTTTAAAGCCCTTTTAAATGAAGCTAGTTCCAGAATAGTGCAACAACCCCTTTAATAGAGGTGTCCTCTTAAAACAGATGGCCTCTTAATAGAGGTGGTCTCTTAATAAAGGTGTTCTCTTAATAGAGGTGTTCTCTTAATAGAGGTTGTCTCTTAACACAGTGTTCTCTTAATAGAGGTTGTCTCTTTAACAGAGGTGGTCTCTTATTAGAGGTGGTCTCTTAACACAGGTGATCTCTTAATAGAGGTGTTCTCTTAATAGAGGTTGTCTCTTAACACAGGTATTCTCTTAATAGAGGTGGTCTCTTAACAAAGATGATCTCTTAATAGAGGTGGTTTCTTAATAGAGGTAGTCTCTTAATATGACCTCTTAACACAGGTGGTCTCTTAATAGAGGTGTTCTCTTAATAGAGGTTGTCTCTTAACATAGATATTCTCTTAACACATATGGCCTTTTAACACAGATGGCCTCTTAATAGAGGTGGTTTCTTAATAGAGGTGACCTCTTAACACAGATAGTCTCTTAATGGTGGTGGTCTCTTAAGACAGGTGGTATCTTAATAGAGGTGGTCTCTTAACACAGGTGTTCTCTTAATAGAGGTGTTCTCATAACAAAGGTGGTCTCTTAACACAGGTGGTATCTTAACACAGGTGTTATCTTAATAGAGGTGTTATCTTAACACAGGTGTTCTTTTAACAGAGGTATCTCTTAACACAGGTGTTCTCTTAATAGAGGTTGTCTCTTAACACAGGTATTCTCTTAATAGAGGTGGTCTCTTAACACAGATGCTCTCTTAATAGAGGTGATCTCTTAACACGTGTGGTCTTTTACACAGGTTTTTATTGTATAATAAGTATATGTAATTTTACAGGTTTTAAAAAACTGCTGATCCATTTAATGTGCAATTTCAAATGGGAGGAATTACGAGAAATGGCACAACACAGCAAACAAAGTAGACAGACACTTAAGTAAAATCTCAGTCATTTGGACCAGCATAAGTTTTGCACCTGAATAGTAGAATACCTCCTAAGCCAGTGCTAGGGAGTGTGAGAGGTGTTGCACTTAACACTACCTCTCATGAACAGATTCGATGAAACCGAGACTTATCTCTGTTGTTTGTGTTCTGCTTCTGTTGCCTGTATATCTATATGTGTACATGCATTGGTGCGTGTTTATTATTGATATGGCCTTGAAGAAAGTTAAAAATAGTATAGATGTAAACATGCTTATAATGTATATGCAAATTATTTATGCAAATTCATTTATGATGATTCACAGAATATTTTAAACAAGAAAGTCTGCCTGAAGGCAATAAGTGACTCAACTATATTGGTGTCAAGAATTTAACTCTTAACCCGCTACATGTATATAATGGAAAGTTCTTTCTTTGAATTAAGACCATTCCATTTATGTGACAAAGGGCTGTTTTGGGAGAAATGACAGATCAGCAGCCAGACATTGTAAACCCTGATCAGCCTGCGTGTTACTCTTGCATATATATATATAATAGCAAAGGCTATTATATTCGTGCTTAGCGAGTTAAGGGTTAAATTACGACGTGCCGTTAAACTCCATTCATTCATTCATTCTGAATCGAAAAAAAAGAGTCAACATTTTACTAAAATGGACAGAGTTATGGAACATGGACAGCTACTGAACTTGCGTTTCTGAGTGCCCTTGATGATACTGAAGGCATTAAAAAAAAACTCCAGACCCTGAAAACACTTTGTCTTTACACTCTCCGCTCCTCATAATGTCCAAGTCCTTCCCCTGGCAGCAAGATTACTTTTCCAGCTCACACCGGACTGTTTTCATTGGACTATTTTATGCAAATTCATTTAAGATGAAATTTGGATTATTCTTATTGGATGGTTTTAGTGGGAAAGCCTTCAGGATCTGTCTGTGACAGTATATAAACAAACTCTGTGGGTTCTATTCAGAATTAAGCTCGCCAAAAGGCCTAGTGCCATAGGGCAAGCATAAATAAAAACTTTGATTCATGTATTCAGATCAGTTTGAGTATTCTTTATTAAAGTTAATTTAGATTTGGATGCTTTTATAAAATATATTTGTGGGAGGATTTACTTATTATTGTGCTCATTCATAATAACAGTGAAATTAGACATTTGGACTAAACTGGAAATATTGGAAATTAATTTAGACTTAAAGACACTTACTGTTTTGGATTAAAGAGACACTTGATGTTTTGGATTAAAGAGACACTTACTATTTTGGATTAAAGAGACATTTACTGTTCTGAATTAAAGAGACATTTGCTAATGTGAATTATAATTATATAATATTATATTATATATAATTATTTGGACTTAAAAAATTGCTTATTAATGACAAACTGGATTTGTGTATTCTGTAAGAGAAAGTGACTATTTTATGTAAATAAATTTGTTACATTTTGTGTGTGGCTGGTTTTGCTTCCTTTCTTGTTACATTTTACTCGTAACACTTCCAAGTGATCCCCTAAAGTTTCAGTATTTACTGACATTCACACTAGCATTTGTTAAGTGCTGTATGATGGGTGTAAAAAATAGCCCAGACTACAAATCAGTAGTGTTATTACTTACTAGTCCTTTGGGTTCATTTAGCCAAATCTGTGTGGCTTTTAAAAAGTAGAATACCGCTTAAGCCGGTGCTAGGTATAACCGATCATGAACAGACAATATTTTTCTCTTTTGTTTGTATTTGTTGCTTCTAAGGGATCCCCTTTACAGTATTTTTAGATTTAATCAATATTTACTTACCACAATCTCCAAATGAAGAAATACCTATGTGTTTGTGTTTTTGACATGATATCTCCCGTAGTTGACATACACTGTCGTACGTTACTCCATCAGTCCCGCAAACTCTGGCACCAGTCTGCAAACAGGAAATTATAAAATTATCACATCACTGGTTCTGAAAACTTTGGCACCAGTCTGGAAACATTAGAGACTGTCACCCTTACGATGACGGTGTGATGATGATTGATGGAATGATGATTGTGATGATCGATGATGATGACATACATTTCAGAAATGCGGTAATTTTAACACGCGTTAGACTGACTGTAACGGAAGCTACGATTGGCCAATTTTACAGCTATACGCAATCTCATTGGATAATGCGTGTGTATTCCCTGTATAAGTCTGAACTGTAAACAAGAAATGGCGAAGTGCTGCCACGGGGGATAGCAATGATCGATGCACTGTGTAAACATCCCGAGGCTATTATTAAAATGTGATCTTAGCGATTGTGCAATATAATTAACAGCTGTCTTTCAGACAGTAGTTTCTGATCTGTTGAGTAGGTACTGATTATAGGCGGTGTACGTTTATTTGATCTTGCCGAAAATTAGGGCGAAGTGGATATCACTTTTTCGGAATCTTTGAGCGAAGTTTGTAAAATGCTAGTTAAGTTTTCATCCATTTCGCCCCCTTGATATGAAGCCTGTTTCTTTATCACACAACTAAAATACTTGAGTTTGGCCATGGGCCAATATGAAATCACTTCAATGACATTATATTATTTTGGATTTATTGTCCTTGTAAACAAATTTATTTAATTTTTATTTAGTAATGTCACCTGAATGTAATGATTAGTTTTACATATATTATGTACTGTTTATTTGGTATATTTGTGGTTTTAACGACATGCATCCAAGCAACACTGAAATGGGACTTTGTCCTCGGTCTATATAACTTTTACGCGTGTCCATAGAACCATGTTAAAGATCAACAATTAGATCAATAATTAGAGATTAATACATGGGTGGTGCATTATTTTCCGTCATATCGGCCCGAGACCCCAATATCGGTCCGATATGACGAACGATAATGCATCACCTATGTTTTAGTCTTTTTATCATATATATACGCATTTTCATTGGAATTTTATATAAAAAAAAAAATCAAAGGATATTTACCGAATTAATTTATAAAATAAAAATAACAAAAATGAATGAACAAAAACAACAGGACAGTTTTAACTTAAATTTATTGTTTGTAGTTTATTCTCTCTCTTTTTCTTTTTCAATTCGTCCATTCCATTCCAATTTCGATTTCTTTATTTCCCTTTCTTGCTGTTTCAGAGCATTTCTTTTGTCTGTCAGTACGTCCCTTGAATGCTGAAACTCCTTATCTAATGGTACCTCTTCTCGATTAAGTACCAGCTGATGATGGCCTGGACTGATTTCATCGAGTCTGGCTAGTAATCAGTTTTGTCGGACTAAAAATTCTACTCAGAATAAAACTTCCAATTTACACAATCCAGCTCCTTGAAGCCAATTTCTTCAGTTACTCAGGTCTCACCGGTCAAGTAAAACCACTCCGTGAAAAAATTTGTTTTCTTCTGTAGATCTAGTTACATTCCTCGTTTTGTTGACAAAAATCCTACATCAGTTTCATTTACTTCATGATGCCTTCCCTCAATAATTTGTCCATCTAAGTACAATAAGTAAAATAGGCTGTTAGCCACTGACGCTAACATCCTCTCGCCGGCTTCCATTTTAACGCTTATTTAAATGACGTCGGTTACGTTAGTTGACGTCACTTCGGTTACGTCATGTCATTGACGGGTTTAACGTCAAAGTTATGGTTTAAAAAAAAAGGGTAAAACAAAAAACAATTGCCAATATTGATTTCAGACATTTTACATCTTCATTGTACTTGTGGTCTTTTGATGGAAAATATAAATATAAACATGAACGCACCTTTTCACAGCCGGACGGACAGACACATCTAGACATGTATTCATCAATCACGCATGTTGAGTAAAACTGGCACACCGTCTTGTTCTTAGCACATCCGTCATCCCCATTGTAACCTACAAACATAAATTCCATCTTTATACATAATCATCCATGTGGTAACGCATTTTGAACAATACTTTGTAAGTGTCGATTCTTACGGTTGGCGGGAGGTGAACAGTACTGGTTCTACCCAGGAAAAGTGGTTGGTCCGCCTACACCACAAAAATAATTTGCACGTTGCCAGCCTCTAAAAAAATAATTTAAAAAGAAAATTGGGAAAAGGCCTAAGCTACTGATTTTGGAAAAAGAAGGCTAGACAGTCCAAACTGGGGAAAAAATAGCGTTATTTTTGCTGTTTAGGGGAATGTTTTTTATAGGGAAAATTTTCATAACTAGACGTTACGCAGAAACAAGTGTGTCACCTGTCAGCGCTTTGTCAGTATAACAAGGTTTACTGGACCCAGATGAATGACCTTGACAAACTGGCCTGACTAAGTTTTTGTGAAGAAAAAAATGAGTATTTAACCCACATAATGACCTTCAGTGTGACCTTGACCTTTATATTTTAGTATGTTGTCATGATGAGTACATATTGGAAGTTTGATGAAGAAATATCAAGAAATGAGAAAGTTATAGCCAACGTTAAGTTTTCGTGAAGAAAAATAATGAGAATTTAACTCATATAACCTTCAGTGTGATTTTGACCTTAATATTTTAGTATGGTCATGTAGACGTTGTCATGATGAGTATATATTGAAAGTTTGATGAAGAAATATCAAGAAATGAGAAAGTTATAGCCAATGTTAAGTTTTCGTGAAGAAAAAAAATCGTATTTAACTCATATAATGACCTTTAGTGTGACCTTGACCTTCATATATTTTAGTATGGTCATGTCGTTGATGTCATGAGTATATATTGAAAGTTTGATGAAGATATATCAAGAAATGAGAAAGTTATAGCCAACATTAAGATTTCGTGAAGAAAAATGTGTATTTAACACATATATTGACCTTCAGTGTGTCCCTGACCTTTATATTTTAGTATGGTCAAGTCGATGTTGTCATGATGAGTATATATTGAAAGTTTGATGAAGAAATATCAAGGAACGAGAAAGTTATAGCCAACGTTATGTTTTCGTGAAGAAAAAAATGTGTATTTAACCCATATAATGACCTTGAGTGTGACCTTGACTTTATATTTTAGTATGGTCATGTCGATGTTGTTATGATGAGTATATATTGAAAGTTTGATGAAGAAATATCAAGAAATGAGAAAGTTATAGCCCAAGTTAAGTTTTCGTGAAGAAAAAAATGAGTATTTAACCAATATAATGACCTTCAGTGTGACCTTGACCTTATATTTTAGTATGGTCATGTTGATGTAGTCATGATGAGTATATATTGAAAGTTTGATGAAGAAATATCAAGAAATGAGAAAGTTATAGCCAACGTTAAGTTTTCCTGACGGACTGACTGACTGACGAACTGACTGACTAACGGACGACAAAGTGATTCCTATGTATCACATTTTCTTCGAAAAGGCGACACAAAAATGTATGCTTTGGGTAAAAAAATAATCTTTGGGAATTTTTTACCCCAGAATTGGGAAAAAATAGTTTTTTGGAATTGGGAAGTGGCCGAATTTCGGCCCCACTCTGACAAATAGGTTAAAAGGCCCGGTGTTGTGTACATCTAAAAAACATTGTGATATTGAAATTGACCTTTTGTTAGAAATGCTTGTTTCATTAAGATGATAGGAGGAGGCTTTGAACACATTTTAAAATGAATATTACATATAATCCTTATTTGTTCTGGGTATAGCATGATTGATTGTTTTACCATTTGTAACATTTCTAATTTGTATGTAAAATGTGACCAATACTACATGCTCAAAAAATACCTCTGAAGCAACTTACCATTAAGTGACTGTTTTAAGGGATGGTAATTACGGTAAACGGGTCCCTAACAAGAGATGCGACTTAATTCAACCTTATTTAGATTTTGAGCAGCGAAGTTTTTATGTGATATATATGGTTATATAGAATGATTTTCTACCCCGAAATGAGAAATAAATGTTTTAGAATAAAGTATGCTTACAGTTACCTAAGTTAATGGAGATTATACACAATTTCTACTTTTCAAGTGCAAATTACCTTATCAAACACAAATTTCACAAGGGCAGCTTAGCTCTGTCAAACAAGGAATTACAGTCAAACAAGGACTTTACAAGTCAAACAAGGATTTTACTAGGTTATTATTTAGCCCTAGTAAACAAAGATTTGATTTTATAAGCATAATTTACTCTATCAAACTAGGATTTTACAAGGATAATTTACCCTACCAAAAAAACGAGGACTTTACAAGTCAAACAAGGATTTTACCATGATAATTTAGTGCAAACAAGGATTTTACAAGCACAATTTACACTATCAAACTAGGATTTAAAAAGGATAATTTATCCTACCAAAAAAAGCACTTCACAAGGCCAGTTTAGCCCTGTCAAACAAGGACTTTACAGGGGCAATTTACTCTATAAACAAAGACTTTACAACAACAATTTAGTCTAAACAAACAAGGGTTTTCTAAGGGTATTTTAACTCTGTCAAACAAGGCTTTTACATAGGCAAACTTGCCACATATGAAACTCATATGAAAGGATATTCATATGAAATTCATATGAAAATCATATGAGAATCATATGAAAATTGTTTCATATGATTCTCATATGAAACATTTCATATGAAAATCATATGAAAGGTATCATATGACAATCATATGGAACAATTATCATATGAATATCATATACAATTTAGTTCATATGATAATCATATGATTTTCATATGAGAATCATATGAAATGTTAAGCAATAATATTTGTAAATTATGACATTATTATAGTCGTGTAAAGTGTCATACAGTAGTCTTGATTCTTTAAATATCACGATGTGTCATTAGTTTTCTACATATAAGTTCCAGGGGCGTAGCGTGGCATACTCCCTTACTCCCGGGAGTAACTTGAAAAAAAAATATCATAAAAAAATCTCCCATTTGGATGTTGAAAACAGGCTACGCTCCTAATAACAGGTTGCACAATTATTCATTATTAGACTATGTCTTAACTATTTGTTTTGCATAGTACCAACTGTTGATTGTATTGTTTATTTAAACATATGGAAGAATAACAAAGAAATAAATAATTGGTGGTGGGTGGGAGAGGGTGGAGTAGATTGATCAAATTGTGTGTGGGAGTGGGGGAGTGGAGGTATCCCAGGGTGGTATTCAGGATATCCGACTGGGGTGGGAGAGGGGATGTTTCCCAGGGTCGTATCAAGGATATCAGATTTGGGGTGTACATTTTGGGGAGAGGGGATGTCTCTCAGGGTCGTATCAAGGATATCAGATTTGGGGCGTACATTTTTGGAGAGGGGATTTCTCCCAGGGTCGTATCAAGGATATCATATTGGGGGAGTACATTTTGATCCAAAATGATCGTTGACAGTAGCCCTTTTTTATTTTTTTTAATAAGCACCCCTTAATCTCAATATATTCTATGAACATGGCGTAGGTACATTTTGAACAGTGGGGAGGCCCCTCTCCCCTTGGGTGAACCTGACCGAGTAAGCCAACGTCTACAAATTTCCTGACAACAACAAACCAACCTAGTCCAACAAACCCACCAAAATAGAAACTTGTTTGTAATCAAATGTCAGCATTCCTGATCCCAATAGCCAATGATGTCCTGACCCGTTATTGAATAAGAAGTTGCTTTAATAAAGTTGTGTGTACCATGCGGTTGCCCTCCTACCACCCAAACACCCCGATCCCCAATAATCTATAGACTAAGAGAGAGTCTGGAGTATGTTTTGCCCTGGCCACCCCAATAGTGTTGACCTCCCCCACCCAACCCCATACACAAACACCTATACCCACCCACAATCTTATTATTTCCTAAAATGTTTATGATAAAGCGTAAAAAAAAAGAAGAAAAGGTTCTAGATCTACGAACGAATTATTGAAGATAAATGTTCAGTTGCAACCCCTTCCCTCCCCTCCACTTCTGCCCCCACCCCTACCCCACCCCGTCACTCTCACTTTGTTCCCAGTCATACATCAATGACTTTATTACTTTTTATGTTATTCACGGTCACTTATTTAGGGGGTATTCTAATGCCCCCACCCCACCCTGCCGTCATGGCTGCTACGCTCCTTATTATCTTCAATTACGAGTTTGACGTCATCAAGTCAGATTGTGACGCGATCATAACGGCGCGTGCAGAAAAACGTCCACGATAAAATAGAACGCAGACTGTTATTTCACATGCTTTTCCACAAGGATACATCTTTATCACTTTTATAGAAGTAAGTATTGTGTGTTCTACACTTGACACAGTAACTAGATCTATTCATGCAACTAATTTGAACCATGCATTGCCGAAATATTATCAGTTTTCGCGAACGTTTTTTTTGTATTTACAAACTTTTGTTCAGGGGCCGGGCGCTTGTTTCAGCAAAATGTGTTTTGGACTTTTAAGATAAAGTTTAACTAGTAGGTTTACCTAAAAAAAGGTGTATATCAGCGAAACAACATTTCCAGTGGTAAATAAAAACACCTTTTCGAAATCGAAACCGCGCTCATTCGTTAAATTATTGTGCAGTACAGATGAGAAAAACTTAGATCGAACGTGTTTTTTTTTGGGTTGATTTTAGAATTTGTATTCAAAATGGGTTCATTGTGTTGGATAAATATATTGAGTCTAACTGAAGTAATTTGAGGTGTCTTAATTTTCTACCGTCCAAGTTCTATAACATAAAACGTCCGCACAATATTTAAAATCTTTCATGGAGACATTTAATATTTTTATAAATTTTTATTTTTTTTATTTTTTTATTATTTTTTTTAATTATTCAGTAGATTCTATTATGACTCGGGAATAAAGTGAAGAATAAATTTAAAAAAAAAAACAGCATAAGAAATGTAAAATTGATGGTTATAAATCCCGACGTTAAATATTATTGAACTACATGTACTGCTGTCCCAGCAACAAGGGATTTCGTGAATTTACATGGGGAAAAGCCCACACCAAAAAATATTTTGGCTTCAAAAATTTGTTTATCCACCGATTTTCAAAAATAAGGTATTTTTATTATTTATTATTTACCTAACCAATAAGAATACCAGTTCTAATTGTATATAATGTATGTACATGTATGTATTAATTATATTGATCATGTTAATACTAAAAATACTTTGGGCTGAAACAAGCGCACCAAACAATACATTTACGTGCATCTTAGTAGTTATTATTCTGTAAGCTTTATGTATGTTTTGTGTCAAAAGACCCTCACAAGCAATACAATTGCAGCCGTAAAATATTTCCCGGAATATTAGCAAGCAAATGAATTTGTTCTGGAACTCACAGAATCGGAACATTACGGTAGAATATTTTTTGGCAGTCATGGATCTTTAAACTTCTTCAAATTTATTTTCGACTGGTCAGCTCCTACCATGCTTCTTCCGATTGTATTTCATATGTATACACCTTTATTCAGGGAGCATCCATCTTGTTTTTTATTTATTTGTGCAGTGTGTAGATCTACGCAGCTGCTTACTATTATGTACATGTAGCTACGCCCCCTGAGTTTGTTAGGTAGACTGTTGCTCAGTCATACTTAGTAAGTTACTGTCATCTGACATTGTATACATATGTCACGGATACAAACAACCAATCATCGCGATCAATTGTTCCAATATATAATTAATTACACAATACATGTATTTTAAATTTTAGTACATCACATACGCTACACGAGTAACATATTTAGGAAATGTATTTATCCGAATTGTGTGATTACGGCATCTGGGCTTGCGGCATTGTTTATATTTTATTCTGCAAGGTCTTGAGAAATTGTGTACAACATTCTCTGATTGACCACTCTATCAAACAGAAAACAAAGTTCAGAGAACGTGTTAATACATATTCAAAACTGTAAACAATGCATGACAGGTTTAAAACAAGCGTTTGCCTGATTCAGTTCAGTCAGTTCTTCTTGACACTATTTTTTCATATCCATAACAATGGCTTGTTTAAAATGCTAAATTGTGGTAATATGATATTACTAGAAATGTACACTATATTTATCACATAACAGCGGTGTGGGAGTGTAATAACACCAGTCATTCAATATTTTCGATTATCCACTAGTGGTATAACATAACGTTATTATCGTCATGGACGTCACGTTAATGTACCTTTTTTGACGTAATGGGGACGTTATAAGTTATGTGATAAATAGAATCTAACATTCAAGAGCCTCGCATTATATCATTTTGCCAACTCGTTTAATAAATTCAATAATGAATGAGCACTTCATCTAAGATCCTCTCTATATTTTTTATGTTATTTAAAAAACTTTCTTGCTCACATCACATTTCTACTTTCAGTATGTTGGGCCTTTGCTATTGCAAGTGTGTTTTGTGGGTGGTCAAAGACTCCGTGCAAAATGGAGCTGTCAGCTGGAGCATTACTACACTATACAGAGTTGGAGACCCAGTTTTCATATTTTGGGTTCACCAGAAACTGACGTTTAGTAAGTACATGCGATTCGTTTTTTTTGCTTAGGCAAAAACAAAAATTAGGTGTGTTTCCTATTGCATGCTCCTAAAAAATAGGGTAAGGTCGGTAGGCATTTTCTTTTTTCTTTGTTTTTTTTGGAACAAGATATTTGTGAGATTCTACATGTATTTAGCTCATAAACCCCATACAAGTTGATGATATTAAGTTTCTCTGTGATGTCAGTTTTACCTCGATATAAGGTGACAAATCAGGCCAAAAAAAAAATGGTTTGTTTCCGCTAACGGATTAAAAAAAAATAAGGTAGGTAGGTAGGCAATTTTTTTTATTATTATTATTAATGACCCTATTTTTGCTAATGAAAAAAACTTTTAATATGATAAAAAGTACTGGAGAAGGTATTAATACCTAGATATTACATGGTTATGGCCCTTTTTCAATATTTGGTAATGTACAGTGAAACCCCAGAGGTCGTGAGTTCAAATCTCACTGGAGGAATATATTATATTTTTTTTATCTCACATAAGAAACATTGGGTTCAACTTGTTAGTATTTATTTATTTATTTTTAATTTTTTAAAAACAAATTTTAATATTTTTTTTTAATATTTTCGGTCGGGTTAGCGGGAACAACCTCCCTTTTTTTTTACGCATCATTGTTCAGAACATTTTTTTTTCTTTTTTTTTTTTGCATAAAATGTTTTTAGGTAGGCCCCTTAAAAATAGGGTCGGTCGAGCAAAACAGAAACAAAGGTATTTTTTTTTCCTTATTAAATACCCAGATGGTTCCGCCTATTCCGTATAGGACTTTGGGACCGGTTACATGTTGGGGCAGAAAGGACATAAAAGTTTGGGGGTAGTACAAAACAATCAAATATCCAGTTGTAGTGCGATTACACGAAGGAGCATGTCGTATCATTCTAGGTGAACAATATACCACTTTAAGCGAGGCTTTAAATATAATTAATTCTCTTAATATTGAACAGAGGGTTTCACTTCACAAAGCCAAATTTATGTACAGGGTATCGCAAAATGCAGTCCCGTCATATATTCAAAATATGTTCAATTACAATGTCAGGCGTCCAAAACATTTACGTCTTCAATAAATCTGATTTTTTAATACCCAACCAAATATTAGAACTTTTTAAAGGGAGTATGTCTTACTCTGGGGTAAAAGTATGGAATAACATTCCACAATGAAATAAGACAGAGCGAAAGTACTTAAAAGTTTCACAGTAAATTATACTAAGCGGATAAATTCGAATCAACAGTCATAAAGCTAAAATTGTAAATATGGCCATATGTAAGTCTGTAAGTTAAACCTCTGCCGCCATATGTATTGTATTATGTTGTTGTGTAACATTGTTATCATGTTGATCATGTTTATGAATAATGCTAATTTGAATTTGTTATGCTGATTGTTAATATTGCTATATAATTATGTATTTGTTATGTATGTAAATATTGCTTTAGAGGGCCCCAATGGAAGATTAGTTTATACTAATTGGGTTACCCTCTGTAAATAAGGACTTTCATTTCATTCAAGACTTTCATATCATTCATTCATTCAATGATCTTTATTCCAAATTTAGATTAAATTAATGTTTTCTGTTTCATATTATTTAGTGTCAATTCTAATATGTATACGGGAGGTATACAGTACTGGTTCACCCCCACCCCCACCGTGGAAAAAGTGGGTGGTCCCTGTCTTCACAAACGAAACACTCGACCAGTCTATTATATAGCCTAAAATGTGCTGAAAATGACCTAAAACACAATTTAATAACTAACTATATTGGTGGTTATTGTTTTTTTAAACAAAGTTATTATTAATAATTATCGGTTTATCTTAATTTATTTTTGCTAACTCGGCGAGATTCTAAAAATAAATCCCTACCCTACCCTTTTTTCAAAGCTTAAGGGAAACACAGTGTATTTATGTTTGGCCTTTAAGTACTGAAAACAGCTCTTAGCATGTTATCTCAAATCCTATCTGTTAAAAACAGGTTACTATCTACAACTGTATAGGGTATAGTTTAAATATTTATTGCACCATGACTGATGTATTGATAGGCACCAATTTTACTTTCAGAAAATGTGTACAGTATGGATGATGAGGGTGCCCCATAAAACTTTGTTTGGATACATTCAACCTTGTTTGGATACCAACTACCAAGTACAGTAATGTGCCACCAGGTAAGTTTAGATTAAAGTTTCTGACCTTGATATTCACATTAAATGTTATTTTTGATTAATTTTTGATTATGCCGTGGTAGGGAGTTTTAATATTTGAAAGTACTAAAGGGAATTGCATGAAACTTAACACACATATACTTTATACAATGAGAAGGTGTGTTGTGTCCAATAATCGAGCCAGTACCTCAAAGTTCTCAAGATTTTCACTTGGAGAAAAAATACATTTTTTCTGGGGCATTTGTCACTTACTACTAGTTCTCTTTTATTGCTGAACCTGTTTTAATACGTTTAAATACAGGGCCTAGTTTGGTGAAGACATGAACAGATTATAGAAAAAGTTAAGATTAAAACATGACATGAACAAACTGACCTGAGCTATGATTTTGACCTTATATATAACTGCAAAGGTCACCATGGAAGTGTAAATATAGGAAAGATTGAGAAAATTATATGAGGAAATGAAAAAGTTACAGCCATTATGTTTTTGTGACAGCCGAGATCGTACATGTGATCCCTATATATTGTCATGAAAAACTATGCGTGTAATACTGAAAGAAGTATATTGTGTACATAAATAAGTTTACTAGTGTTGCTCATTTAATAAGGCAGGATACAAATAAACTAAAAGTCCTTTTAAACTGCTCACGAAACATTTGACAAAGAAGGTCAAGTAAAAGACTGTTGAGGTTGGTGATCTTTAATATCTAACCCCGCCTCACTAATCGTTTGGATTAGAAAACCCCAACCATAAATAATAAAGGTTAGAGTTACAACGATGAAGTGTATCTATGTTTCAGGCTTATTGTGAAATCACAGAGAGTGGTGTGTCAAGGGAAGTGTGGATAGATTATTAACGCAAGACGTATTACAGGGAATCCAGTACAACATGATACTGAGTGTGGGTTTATTCATTGGCAATATTCACAATATTTCTCTTCGGTTTTTAAGGTGTTATGTAAAGTACAGACACACTTTTCATCATTGAAAAATAAAGTTCTGAGGGTTAAATCATTTAAGGTACTACTTGTGACATTGGTTATTTTTGCCCGAGTTATATTGAGATCATGTGAACTATTACCCAAGGCCACAAAGTAGACGATCCCTTGGTCGTGGGCAATAGTTCACACAATCTTTTCATGCAGTGGAGGCAAATAGTTCTAGCTATGGTAAGCCATTCAACTACTTTATTATAAGCCGTCATATACGGTAGTCAAAATTATGGACCGGTTCATTATATATATTATACAAAATAATGTATAACTACTTCAAATACATGCAGTGCTTTTTCAACATTTTGGAACATATTAACCCATACCCATCAACATATGGAATCTTAGCGTGTTTTTTCAGTAAATATTGGGAAACAAAACAAGCTCAAACATTTATTTCCTTATTGTATCATTTCATACGGTTTACAGTACAACAAGATCAATCAGAGGCATTTAAAAAACATACCCATATTCAATACTTGTCACATTTTTGCTACTTTTCAGTGTTCTCTTCTTTTTCCTTCTTTCAATTGGGAATTTTCTCTCTCAAAAATTGGGAAAAAAATATATGTTTTGTCATTGGGAATATGACCCAATAACGGCTATATAAACAGCCAATAAAAAGCCCTGCATACTATAATTCGCAATGTATGCCATCTCTCATATACACTTTACAATTGATGTCCTAAGGTCCATCTACATCACACGTTGAATAACTTAATTTATTGCAGAAGTATTGACCCTTTGTTTGACTTATTCATCTACTTTCAGTGATAGTTCTAGTATGTATGTTATTATTTGTTCTTGCACTTAAAACAATTTTATATTTTACTCTTTTCAGATCATTCTGTGGTTTTGAGACCTGATATGTCAAGGACGTCTAGAGCAGGCTAGAGGTGATATTGATCCAGAGATGCTTGCTGACATTAACTAGAAATTCAAAAATGTAAAATTGAAAAAAATAAAATCATAATAAATTTTAAAATAGTGTTGTATTTATCCTTTCGGTAAATATATTAACATATAGCGATGACGCGTTTAGGTTATATTTTAAAATGTTAATTTAGTTGACGTCATTATTTTGCTGTTAACTATTTAATAATGAAAGATTTTATAGCAAATGTCTACGTAATGATTGAATCTCCCTCGTTGATAAAAACAAGACGCCTCGAATTTTGAAATAGTCAAGATTGCCCGTGTGACCCCTTAAAACATGATCTAAATGCATTACTATGTATATAAACTGAAGTCCATTTTTTTTGTCTTTTACCTTTATCACAAAAGGATGTCCCATTTATAGACATCAGCTAAATAAACTGTATTTGGTTATATTTAGAGCTTACTACCTCAATGCGTGTGAGAAATCCGAAAATACAGAATAACATTTACTCTTATGCTATCAATCTTATGCTATCAAGTAGATTCTCTAGTTCTTTAAATACCACTCAAACATGAATGGATATAGCATACAGTGCACTGCAAGAACTTGTCAAGATCAATGAGCATGGAAACATTATACCACCAAAAACAGACAAGATTGGGATCACTGAGTGACCAAATAGGGATACTTCTGGAATTGATAATTGCTAAAAGTGTTAAACAAACAAGGAACAATGCAATCCATATAAATGTAACCAATCAACTTGAAAATGCACCCTTTAAATCAGTGTGAATAACTAGACATTTTTGATTTGAATGAACTATCAAAATGTCTTTCAGATTGGCTTTTAAGAAAAGACAGAACAAACAATACCCTATAATGTAACATTCATTAAAAACAACAGATTGTTAAGTGTATTTGAAAGTTTTTAGGTTTATGGGATATTTAAAAGCATATAAATTTCATATGCAGGTTCCTTTCATATGCTTTTCATATGATACCTTACATATGAAAGGAGCTTCATGTGACTTCTCATATGATACCTTTACATATGATTTTCATATGAAAGGAGCCTTCATATGGATTCTCATATGAAGATCATATGAAATTTCATATGAAAATCATATGCATTTCATATGAAAATCATATGGAACTCCTTTCATATGGAAAATCATATGATTCTCATATGAAAATCATATTGAAAGGTTTCATATGAAAATCATATGCAGCTCCCTTTTTGTTGATTCTCATATGAAACCTTTCATATGAAAATCATATGAGGAATCATATGATTTTCATAATGTGGCAAGATTGCCTGTGTACAAGGGGATTTAACTTTACAAATGCATTGCATCCTTATAAAATTTTAGTATTTTCATTTAATATTAAAAAAAAAAATTCTCTTGCTCAATTTAGGCCTCTTTTTTATAATAACTGGTTTTACGCGATCCCGCCGAGTCTAATTTTCCCCGTTTTGGAAAAAAAAAAAATAGCAACTTTTCACTTTTTTTTTTTCCACTAAGCCACTAGAATTCCGAGCAAGTTTTTTCCCGCTATATTCGTTTGTTGTATCCTGCATTTGTTGTCAGTCAATTCAAGTTAGACCATGCTCGGTTATCTAAAGTATGCTATTAAACATGGATGTCGATAGGGATCTAGCCGAAAAGAGATGTTCGATTTTTGATTCTCTCCCCCCTTTGTGACTTCAAACAGTCAACATTTTGCTTGTAATTTTTTCTCTCAATTTCTCCCGAGTAATTTTTATTTTATTTTTATTTCGACCTCCTGACATCATTTTTCCAGAAAAATCTGTAAACCAAATTATTAAAAAAAAGAGGCCTTAGTAGCTGCTACCAATAACTTACCTACAGAGTCCTCGATGTTATCCACCTCGACAACTCTTCTGTTCTCGGCACATTCTCTTGTTTTAGAAGACACTCATTCCTCGTACGAAATGCCATTCTTGCCACACACCTAGAATATGCAATCATTAAACTTTCCATGATATAACAAGTTAAGTTTTGGTGGCAAAAAATGACTTTGAACTCAGATTTTCACCTTGAAAGTCCGATGAAGAAATTAAAAAGTTAACCCAAGTGTCAAATTTTCATGACAAAAGATGACCTTGGAGTGGCTGAGAAATTCAACTTGACTGTAGACCTTGACCATTTTTATATTAAGATTCTGGTATGGTCACAAGATCATGCAAAAGCCCTATAAAAATGTAGTTTGCTTTCAGAATATATAGCCAAACTGGTTTAAGAGACGCTCAGGGAAAGACCAAAAGTGGTACCTTAATACAGGTTGTCTCTTATTCAGGTTCTAACATTGTCTGACTTACGAAATGTTTAAAGTTAAATATTTACAGGTACTTTGCATATACTGTCAATCCATTATATATATGAGTGTAAACATTCATTTTTGTGAAGACTGATAATTAATTGTATCATGAGAAATAAAATACTATATACATGTATTATGAATTAAACTCTAATACATGTATTATGAATTAAACTCTTATACATGTATTATGAATTAACTCTACTACAAGTTATTATGAATTAACTCTTATACATGTATTATGAATTAACTCTTATACATGTATTATGAAATAACACTTTTTAAACAAGAGGCCCAAGAGGCTTGAGATGACGCTCTACTGGCTAACAAGCCTCTTATAACATCAATGAAGCGAGTGACTGCCATTTATGTTTTATTGGAATATTCGGGCAAAAAAACAGCTTTTTTGACCTAAATCAAGGGCCCATAACTAAAGAATCTGGTAAAGCTTGCGTAAAGATCAGATGAAAAATAAAGGCGCTACCGTATTAATGAGGCAAAATATAGCATTTTTAACTAAATCAAGAGCCATAACTCCTCTGTTACTGGTCCGACTGGTCCAAACATAGAAAAAAAAAAAAAAAAAAAAAAAAAAATAATAAAAAAAATAATCAAATTAAAAAAAAGAAATTATAAAAATAAAAAAAAAATAAAATAACTTAAAAATAAAAAAATAAAAAAAAAAGTAAAAAAAAAAAAATAAAAAAAAAATAAAAAAAATAAATAAATAAAATCTGCTAAAGTTTGGCTAAGATCAGATGCCAAAATAATACATGAGAGCTCTGTGCCATGTGGTTCCAGAGAAGAAGATTCTTTTCAGTGTTTGCCTATACAAGCCCAAAGTCAAAACTGTGACCCCCAGGGTTGGGACAAATGTGACCAATGGGTCACCATTTGAACAAACTTGGTAGAAAGACCATAAGCTAATAGCCAAATGCAAAATATAAACCTCTGGCTCTTGCAGTTTCAGAGAAGAAAGTTTTTTTAAGTTTTTCCCCATTCATGTCTATGAAAACATGTGACCCTTGAGGCGGGGTGTCAAATGTAACCCCCGAGGTGTCACCATTTGAACAAACTTGGTAAAGGAACCATAAGCTTTAACAAATGCAAAATAATAAACCCTTTGGCTATTGCAGTTCCAGAGAAGAAGATTTTTTTCAGTTTTTCCCTATACAAGCATTTATGTAAAACTGTGACCCCGGGCGGGGCAAGATGTGACACCAGGGTCACCTATTGAACAAACTTGGTAAAGGACCATAAGGCCCTTTTTTTTTTAATGACTTGGTTTACACGGATCCGCCGAGTCTAATTTTCCCGTTTTGGAAAAAAAATAAAATTGTACTTTCACTTTTCTTTTTTCTTTTTTTTTTCTTTTTTTAATATTTTTTTTTTTTTTTTTTTTTTTTTCTATTTTTTTTTTCCACTTCGGTACAGGACCATGCTCTCGGTTATCTAAAGTATGCTATTAAACATGATTTCGATAGGGATCTAAGAAAAGTGATGTTCGATTTTTGATTCTCTCCCCCTTTTTGACTTAAAACAGTCAACATTTTGCTTGTAATTTTTTCTCTCATTTCTGCCAGAGTAATTTATTTTTATTTTTATTTCGACCTCCGGACGTCATTTTTTCAGAAATAAAATCCGTAAACCAAGTTATTAAAAAAAAAAGGGCCTAAGCTTATAATAAATGTCAAATATCAAACCTCTGGCTCTTGTAGTTTCCGAGAAGAAGATTTCAAACAAAAAGATCCTATATAGTCTATGTAAAACTGTGACCCTTGGGGCGGGGACAAATTTGACCCCAGGGTCAGCATTTGAACAAACTTAGTAGAGGACCCATAAGCTGAAGCTACTATGTAATACATGAGAGCTCTTTGTTCCATGTGTTCCAGAGAAGAAGATTTTTTTTCATTTTTGCCCTATACCAAGCTCATATGTAAAATTGTGACCCCCGAGGGTCGGGGCCAAATGTGACCCCTGCGTCACCATTTGAACAAACTTGGTAGAGGACCACAAGCTTATAGCAAATGCAAAATATTAAACCTCTGGCGATTGCAGTTTCAGAGAGAGAAGATTATTTAAGTTTTTCCCTACTACATGTCTATGTAAAACATGTGACCCTTGGGGCGGGGCCAAATGGTCACACATTTGAACAAACTTGGTAAAGGACCATAAGCTTATAGTAAATGCAAAATATCAAACCTCTGGCTGTTGTAGTTTCCGAAAAGAAGATGAAGAAAAAATCCTATATAAGTCTATGTAAAATTGTGACCCCCGGGGCGGGAACAAATTTGACCCCCAGGGTCACCATTTGAACAAACTTAGTAGAGGACCCATAAGCTGATGCTACATGTAATACATGAGAGCTCTGTGCCTTGTGGTTTCAGAGAAGAAGATTTATTAACAGTTTTTTCCTATATGTCTCTATATGAAAAAACATGCAAAACCTCAATATACAAACTCTGGACCCCCGGGGCATGGCCCATTTTGGACCCCGGGGACTTTATTTGAATAACACTTGATAGATCTAGGCGTTGGCGATCATTTTAAAGAAAAACTGTTGAAATCTCTGTCCAGCGGTTCTGGAGAAGAAGATTTGTTAAGGTTTCGACCATATATGTGTAAGGCAGCATCTTGGAGATAGCGCCACTGCTAATTTTAACCAAATCTAAAAAGCATTCATCTAAGGATCATGCCATGTAAAGTTTGGTCAAATTAGCCAAGCGGTTTTGCGGCGAGAAGTCGTTTGAAGAAAAGTTAACGGACGGAATCGGACGATGGAGCGGACGACGGACGACGGAAAGTACGGACAACACATCCATCCCATAAGCTCTGCTGGCCCTTGGCCGAGTAGAGAGATAAAAATAATTAATTTTAATCAATTTACACTAAGGCCGATAATATAATTAATGACTAGTTTCTCCAATAATTTATTTCAAAATACCCAGGCCTGCCCGGGATTGAAAATTTTTATTCCTTTTTGTTCTTATATTTTATAGACGACAAATGGTGACTACAATAAGTAAAAACCATCCTACTGAGTAATTCCCAAGATTGAAAAACACATTTTATAGTGATCCTTCATACTTTCTCACTGGCATTTTTTTTAATTATATATAATATTTTTATTTTTTTTAAGACATGAAATTACGAGGGCGGCATAAAAGTAATGGGGGGTGGGAATCTTAGCAATTTAATTCTTATGTGGCCTATAAACAAAGTATTGTATTTACTTCAAACACATTATAATTTAATCGAGGTACTACACAACTTGTGTATTCCAAAGACAGATCGGCAAACTTTGGCTGTCATTTCAAGCACTCTAGACATTTGTGAGCGAAAGTAAAGACATGCCCAGTGCAAATTTAGCACTAATGCTCAACCCAATCCAAATTTTAAGCACCTATTCAAACATATGGAAACATGACCGGGTCGTAGAAGCTGTTTCATCGTTTTCCATCGCATATCGGACAGTTGCATATCATGTGAGGTAACCCTCCTTCAACCCGACCCCCGTTGCAGACAGCGTCGAGTCTGAGCACGTGACTCCACGGCAACGGGCCCTGGGTCTTCTGTGTAATGTATCTATATTGCATGACACAAGAACAAGTAATATATAACAAGTACAATATATTATCATAGATCGTGTGTATTAGACATTATTAATATTAACTGTACGGTCATCATCAATACTAGTTCTGTAATACAGAGTAAAATGAATGAACAATATATAAGTATTTATATACCGGTACTGAACACAAAAAGTTAGCACCACATTTTATCGCACATAAGATTAACCCCTTAACCACACTACATATATATATATGACTGTTCTTTCTATTGAATTATGAACCAATCACATTATATGTGACAAAGTGGAGTTTTAGGGGGAAATGACTGATCAACAGCCGGAAATTGTACATCCAGCCTCGCGAGCTTACATATAGCTATATATAGTCGTGTTTAGCGTTAAGCGTTAAACATATGATGCTTGATAAAAACTGTTTGATAGATATTAAAAAATGCTTAGGTAAAGATGTGAATTCCAAAAATTGTGTTTTATTTTAATTATTTACTAAAGGAAGTATCAGAATTACCTCTCATATATAAAAACAACTTATATTCATACACAATATATTGCTTTTAAGCACAGTATTCATGTTGACTAAACATTGACCTCTGTCTTCCAATACTTAAAAGACCTAAAAAGTCATTGATACACAAAAGTTATGTGCTTAAAAAATAAGCAATTCCAGATGGGAACATAATTTTATATAAGTATTACCTCCCTTTTCACTGAAATGAGAAAGATTTT